>CM023943.1:7047151-7176221 GCA_013407115.1 Glycine latifolia
ATATATATATATATATATATATATATATATATATATATATATATATATATCAGTTTAGTCATCTTGTAGTGGGTGGAATTGGGTGAAAAGCCATGTTTTTAAGGAAGTGGGTAAGCTATGTCAATAGTAGTTGTACATTTTGCTTGTGACTTTGTATTTTCACCAAATGCAAGTCACTCTATGTAAGCTAAAAACAAGAGAATGAAAATAGACTTCCCATTCCACCAATTTCTGTTGTGTGCTCTTATGTTGCTATATTTTCTCATGTTCTTATGTTCAGTCCATCTCTTTTAGTTTGACAATGTTACTCATCATTGTCATTGTATTTTAACTTTCTCAATATATCAACACATGCATAATGGTGGTTGTTTCTTCTTATTGCATTTCCTGTCAATGTTGAAAGTGTCCTGGTATATTTTGTTCAATGTACTATTATTGAGTCGAATAAGGTCAGAGTGAAATTCATGTTTTAGATATCGTAGATTGAGCTAGAGAAACTGTACCTACCCATGGATCTGAATTCAACTATGAAACCAAGAGCTACATGGAACTTTTGACTTAATTGACATGACAGTGACAATTTCTCAATAACTGAATTCTTAATCAGAAGGCCTTTCATTGGGTACAATGGGGCGGAGAGATATAAAAGGCCAACAACATAAATCAAACTCATCTAAACCTCTTATTACTGATCTTTTTGGTGTGTTCCCTAGGTAAAATATATATAATTGGAAAATGTTGCATACCATTTAACAACTAGCCATTTAAAATTCTCTGCTACAACATATCTGAGGTTTTGGTTTTTTTCGTTAATAATGTTGTAGTAAATTTTATTATACTACTCGGTGGACGTGCAGGTCATCACTTATGTGTTTCATGCAAGGATGAATTTAGGTGGAGGAATGTTTCTGAAAGGTATATCCCAATATGTGGAGGTTTGATTTCCCTTACTACTGATTGAATCCCTGAATTTTTGCAAGATTGCTAAATAATTGAAATGCTCAAATCAAAGTTTACATATTACTATTAGGAATGAATCTGAATGTACTAATTTTCAGTTGTCACCAATGCTCTAAATGGTGAAATGAATGATAAAGAACTGGAAGAAAGTGAATCATATATAGATGCACAAGATCAGAGTAGAATGGAGGTGGTGGTTTCATCATCAGAGTGGAAGGGTTTCACAAAGTTCTCTGACACAAATATCAAACTTCCACGAGACTTGGATTGTGGTCTGTCTAAGAAAGGAAGTCCCAATTCCATTCTTGACTAGTGAGAATGCATCAAGCTTATCATTCTTTATACTAATTTGGGGAATTGGCTGTTGTAACACCTCGTATGCATCCGGTGTATTAACATATTACTTAATCAGATTAGCGCGACAATTAATTTAAAACAATTACTCAAATCACGCGGAAGCATTTCAAAACCATATTTCTTGATTCATTATGTATGGTACGTATAAACAATAAACTAAACGAATGCCGAAGTACCACAATAGCCTTAACGATCCAGATTACATAAAACAACGTGAATAATGGTAGATAGGACTATAATATCTATACAGATATATCCGAAAAATAACCTCATGTATTTACATATACATCATCAAGACACCCACTGTGTCTAATAAAAGACTAAGCACAAAGTACCCTGATCTCACAGATCACTTCCTCACACGAGGGTACCAAACAAAATCATAAATACACAGCAGTGAGCTACAGAGCTCTCCAAACATTGCCCAAGCAACAATACCATGCCTGTCCCCCACTGGGCCTCCCGCCTGGGACTCATCATCTCTGATCAGATGTATCACCTGAAAAAAATATAATCCCCACACACGGGGTGAGATAACAATCTCAGTAAGCTCAGGGTTCTTGGAGGCTTCTTCTCACCCTGGCTCACTTCCATGATCATATACATCAAAGGCATCACAACGCCATCACAATAACACATAAACATAACACATCCAAGAATAGGCTTCAACTGCAACGGGACCACCTATTTCTTGGTCTTAAGGGATCATCATCACCCTTTTCAAAAAGATGCATCATCATCAGCATCTAGTGTGAGACCGGAACTCACACCCCATGTCATCCCATCGGGAGCTACCCCTTTACGCATAGATGCATGATATATGGCACCTCCGAGAATAAGCTTCAACCGCAACGGGACCACCTATCTCTTGGTCTTAAGGGATCATCATCACCCTTTACGTGAACAAATCAAACTAGGAGTTGCGCTCTACTCCTAGGGAGGTCCATATCTATCTACTTGCCAGAAGATCTATTCAGCACACAATCATCCATAAAGCACAGAACAATGCATATATATATATATATATATATATATATATATATATATATATATATATTATCATACAGGTTCTCAATAATACAGTACACTATCACAGTGTACATCATACATGTTTTCAATCAAACATTAATTCACAATCTCAACACACATGCGTCATGATATACAATAACCATCACTCCCTTGGGGTATGGTGGAACACAGTCAATGGGAAACACTCCCAAGAACAAAGAGCTTACCTGGCAATGCAGTGCTCTGCTGTCCAATCCCTGGACTGTGGTCTCCGCCACCGACACCCTTGGTGTCACGCCCTATACAAAGGCACACACAAGCAAAATCATCAACGATCCTCAACCGTTTAAAAGAAAAGCAAAGCATTTTCTTTCCATTTAAACCTCTTTGTCTTCTATCTTAGAGTTATCAGAACTACTCATCTTATAGGCTACTCACAAACCCTCAACAAGGTCTATCTTGGCCTAACCACGGTACTAGAGTCTCCCAAAGACTCTGCATAAGGTAATCAATTAGTTCAATTGCCTTTATCCAGGCCAAATATCAACACTTATCAAGTTGGCTAAAACAGTTATTCCAACACATTTTCACCGTTTACTCAGCCTTCTGAACATCTTTTGTAAAAACACCCAGGCCCATATTCAACATACTACCCTCCATTTAACCAACATTCTTTCTACTCATACATATCTCAGAGCCAAAATAAAACTTCATCAAAAGTCATGTTTCAAAGTTCTATTTCCATTAGAACAACCTCCTAATCATACTTTCCTAAAGAACCCAAGTCTAATTCCATCCCTAACACAAATGGGTCACTATTCATCTCAAGAACAATTTCACAAATCAATCGGTAAAACATGAGTTTCTTACCTCTAAACTGTCGATGAAGGCTGGGGGGTCACTTCTCCAAGCTTTAGCGTCCTTGACTCGCCTTCTTTCTTCTCAAAATCCAAGCTTTACAAAGTTCCCTAGAGAACTGGATCTCTCCGATTGATGGTTCTTAAGGAGAATAGAAGCTGGAATCTAGCTCATAGAGGAATTCTAAACAATTTTCTAGTTGGGTGAGAAGTGTTTAGATGAAGTATGGAGAAGATATGAAGTTTCTCTGGTCGTTAATGGCGGAAGTCAGCGAAAGGAAGAAGAAGAAACGTTTTTGCTGTCCAAAAATGCGAAAATGGCCTTTTATAGGCCCCCAGCCCGCGTCCTCGCACTACTGGTACCATTCTGGCGCTATCGGCGCCAGGTTCCAGAGGAAATTGGCCTCTGACGTGCCTCCCGCGCTACGGCACCAGAAACCAGTGAGAATGGCTTTCTGGAGCACTTCTGGCGCTACTGGCGCTAATCTCACGCTAACGGCGCCAGAAAATCTGTCGCAAAATCAGTTACAGAATCCGTCGCTAACACTTTTTGTGACGAAATATAGTAAATTAATTTTTTTATTTTTTCCATGGTTATTACAGTTGTGTTCTTACCCATTGTTTCTTGTTTTTGTTTAGATTATGCAGAGTTTTGTGTTTTAATAATTTAAAAGAAAGGTGGTATAATGTGTAAGCTAGATTCTAAATTAGAATGTCCATATCCTAATCTCTTTAAAAAAAATTAGTTGATCCTGCATATGGGCTCTGTTTGTTTAAAGTTGTATATGGCAATGGAGCATAACCATGAGGTCTTTATGCTTTCAACAAACATTTGTATTCTATTTCTTTGATTTCCAGAAATACTTGATTGTCGATCATTTCCTATACTCCTTATGTGGGGAATAAAACCAACTGATTGTCTTTAATTGAAGGGAAAATTGTGAATTCGTGAATTTTCTTTGATTATTGTTTCCATATTTTCATCAGTTGCTCATGTCAGGGCCTAGAAAGGCCCACATAGGTGGTTTTTATAGAGTAAATAATTTAGATATTATCATTTTGATGTTATTCAGTTTTATTTTATATTTCCTAAAATACTAGATGATGACAAGTGTATGATTGTTATTCATTAGAGTTATGATATAATGTAAGCTTTGCACTCTATTGAGAAATGAAGGAATGAAATCTGAATCATATTTTATTCTCTTTTGCTTTTCTTTGTAGCTTTAATGGTGTATTCTTAAAAGTAGTGGTAGAGTAGAATCACCACTCTATCAGTCAATGCATGCAATGTTTGCTTCTTCACCTAGGGCCTTGTTTAAATTGACACAAATGATCCAAGCCTACCTCTGGTTATAAATCCGATACTGCATGCCACCTTGGTATGGTTACAAATTAACCACTGCTTGTTATAAATTCTCTGCTACTACACATTCAAAGTTAAGTTTGACCTTTTTGCTAAATACTGTGATTCAGAAAACTATAAAGTTCTTGCACTTTGGGACCCCCTAATGTGTATAGAGAGTGAATTCCATTACAAGTACTGTTTGCTCGAGACTTGCCAATTGCCACCAGTGCTGAAAACGAGAATGAACTGGAAGAATAGAAATCACCAGTTCACAAAGATGTTAATGCTTAAAATAAGAGTGGAGGGGATTGTTTATTTCATCGCTGAAGAAGAGTTTCTTTAAGTTCACTGAGAAACAAAGGTCAAATTTACACGTGCACAAGAGAAACTTGACCACCTTTGCATTTCAAGCTTCATTTTTTGGATCTAGACAAGACTCACAAGAGTCAAGGAGGTTTGAAGCATTCATCATGACTGATGGAATTGCTCTATATCAAATCTAAACGATAGTCAAATGTTGTAATACAAGTGTGAAGTAAAACCTCATATTGGATAGAAATAGAAAGATTGAACTTCATATAATTGAGAAGAAAACTTATAAATCTGAGTCTTAAGATTTTGGGTTGAAGGTGGTGTAAGTTCACATATTTAAATGATTACATTTTAACTATAAAAATAATAATTAGATATTGGTATAATTTATTACCTCTGTTTCTATTTATAAAATCCAATTTTTTGAAGTTGTTTGTTCTTTTATAGGACTCATTCATATGTTTTATGCATTAATTATTTTTAGACTAGCATACTCTTAATTAAATAAGTGAGAGAAATTATCTTGACATTCATTTAGAAGAGAGATAATCAAGGGGGTCTATCTCAGTTGGTTGACGAATATGTGTGAGTTATTATAAGTCTCGAAACACTATCTTTGATTCTCACAGATAAAAAAAATAGAAGAAATTATTGTTAACAACTAAATTAATTATTCTTCTAAAAAAACTAAATTAATTACTTTTTCATCATAGAAATTATTTAATTGACTTTTATAAATAAGAACAAAGATAATATATCACATAAAACTTATATTGGTATTAAATTTCATCTATGTGATCTACATGATAAAGATTTGCACACATAATTAACTTCCAAAAGTTGAAAAATAAAGATATCATAACGAAAAATTAAAATTTTAATCTTAATTATTTGGGTATTATTTTATAGCTCATATGATATGATATGAATATTTTTAAGACAAATAAAATATATTTAATAAGGGTAAACACACATAGTTATAAAAAAGAGGACTTAATAAATGTAATTTTGGTCCTTTTTTTTAATTCTATAATTTTAGTCTCTCTATTTTAAAATATAAACATTTAGTTCTCATATTTTTAAAATCTATAATTTTGATCTCCCTATTTTAAAATAGAGAAATTTAATCTTCTAGTTTTATAAAATTCACAATTTTCGTCCTTCCAAAATATTGGCGAACAAGAGATTAACTTAATGTGAACCAATTTAGTAACTTGACATAAGATTGTGTGTTTAATCCATATTATAATTAATGTTAATCTCTTAACCGTGAATGGTTTCAAACTTTCAGTTTGCCAAAAGGATAAAAAATAAATGATTTAAAAAAAATTTGCATCTCCATTAAATTATTGGTGTAACGACCCCGTATGCATATGGTTCATTAACATTATATTATGATCTTAAGCGCAGTAATACTTAACGTAAATTAAGTAAACACGGAAGTAGAAACTAATAACACGTCATCATACGTCATACAATATAATCTAACATTATATATGGAATTTGATATACATCCCGACACCCGGGTTCTGTTCTAAGAGGTACATCATACAAAAGAAACTAATATCGGGTTACAAAACATACAATGAATTGAGTCAATAAACTCGCAAAAGACCGCCTTCCAAAATCCGCTTCCTCGAATCCGATCTTGGCCTCCTGTCCGGGATCCTCAATTAGTAGCCAACTCGGCCTCGTCCTACCCGGCCTGTCAATTGAGATCCACCGAACAACCCCTACTCGGGCCTCTTACCCTGGACCTCGTCCTCCGCTCTTTGGCTATCACCTGCAATAAAATATAATCCCCAACTAAGGTGAGATACAATCTCAGTAAACTCAGGGTTCTTGGAGTCTTTTCTCCCCCTGGTTCACCTTCACAACACATAGCATTTACATTGGCATTATAATTAACATAGCCAACCCGACCTTTTAATAAAAACAGCAGTATGACCATCTCGGTCTTTTAAGAAAAACATAGCCATCCCGGCTTTCATAAACATCACATGTACATAATCACACCAACGTGTCATTCCAGCACAGATATACAAGTTCATCGGTGCACATCTCATGCACAAATGTATATCTTGATATACAAGTTCACCAGTGCCCATCTCATGCACAAATGTATATCATCCGTGCACATCTCATGCACTCAGACGTATATGAATTGCCGAGAAGCTCATCCCGGATGAGTCTTACACTCTCATATATGGTCCGCTTCCCTGGCCAGAGGGCTTTCTCAACCACAATACAAACATCACAGTGCAAATCATTTACATGTATGTTTCAATCAAAAAGCAGTAACACACAATTTAAATACACGCACTGCATCATACAATAACCATAACTCCCCAGGAGTATGGTGGAACACAATCAAGGGATACAAACTCCCCAAGAACAGAGAACTTACCTTCTCTGATCACCGCACCGGCTCTCTCGGCCTTGTGTTCCAAACCATCGATATCTTCTTTATCAAGCCCTACACCAGGCAAGAAAGATATCAAGAACTGTTCTCAACCGTTTCATCAAAAGAACCCAATTCTTTTCCAGATCTCATACAAAACCTTCAACGTTGACTTGCAAACCCCAAAATATTTGGGCATAACAAAATACCCAAAACCCAGAAAAGATAGCTTTCAAGGTTGAACATTCATCACATCAACCTACTAAGCATATTTCTCCAAAGAAATAACACCCAAAACCAACCCTAACTCATATGGGTCATTTTTCCTGTTAACTCCAAACTCAAAAGATATGGTAAAACTTACATATCTTCCCTTAAAAACAGCAAGGAAGGCTAGAGGACAACTTCTTCAAGCTTAGATGTCCTTAACGTGCCTTCTAACTCTTAAAGGTTGAAACTTTACACTTTCTTTGGAGAAATGATCTCCTCGCCTGATGGTTTTCACAACTAACAAAGGGTGGAAACTAGTTTATAAGAAGACTCTCTTCAATCCTTACGTTGGATATGAAGGTTTTTAGGTTAAGGAATCGTTATCTAGGAAGCTTTTTTCACTTTAACAGTCGAGGAAATATGGTATAAGAGAGAGGAAAGTGTTTTAGCAAAGGTGGTGAAAATAAAGTTTCTACTGAAATATCTCACTCATGCATATCTTAAATATCCTGAAAATTGACACGCGTCATATAGTAATATGAGGATCTTCCCGAGTCAAAAACAACCAGTAGGAAGTCGACACATGTCACTTGTATCAAGTGAATATGAAGTGTCAACACGTGTTAAACAACAATTACTGACTGTTTTAATCCCTTACAAATACTTATGTAATTGATTGCATAAGAACTCATCCTTGGTACTATGGTACATCCAAAATTCCCTCCTCCTCCAACCTCATCTGACCTAATCCAACCTATTCCGACCTCATCCGAGTTCCTACCTTGGTACTTCACAAGTCCAAGGTTCCTCCCAACCGCTTCCGGAATCACTAACCCAGTAACTCTATCAAAAATGGGTTGCGAGCTCTTCCGGTTTCTCTACTCGGTAGCTCTTACAAGTCAACAAAAATACGAGCTCCTCCGAGCTCATTCGAGCTCAACCGAGATCACTACCCGATTGTTCATAAAAAAAAAATCCTAACTCGGAAACACATCCAAGATCACTACTCAGAACCTCAAAGAAAAGGAAGAGGAACATACGAGCTTAGCCGAGATCACTACCCGATCACTCTTTCCTTCTTTTTCCGAGTTCCTTTCTATAGATCAGCGCTTTTCCCCCTAAAGTGCTATGTAAATACACCACTTACGTGGCGATAACCCAGTCATGCACTAACCTCGTCTTCCTATCAGTACTAAAATATACCATGATCCCGGATTTGAAAATGTGCTATCCACAACCCCTTCTTATCTGAGTTCCAATATACACCCCCAGATTTGTTGCGTTTTATTCTTTTTTTTTCTCCCCTTTTTCGCGTTTATTTTCGTCATCTTCTTCCTCATGCTTTTCTTCTTTTAAGCTTTTATTTTCGGCCACCATCGAGCACTGCTGGCCACCACTAGCCACCATCGAGCACCGTGCGTCGCCACACCACCACCTGGTATGGCCAGGCCCCCTCGCTAGTGGCGGTAAAGGGTAATGCCTCCACCGCGGAAGGATTTCCTTCTTCCTCACGCAGCTTTTGCTGCTGGCTGCTGTACCCATACTGAAAATACGGGTCTAGTCGGGTTGCAATGACCCGGTTCCAACCCTAAAAAAAAAGGTATTTGCTTTTTGCACCACATATTTTAATAAATACACCCCATCACTTTGGGCTTGAAATATAATGCTGTTGGGCCTGGCCCACTTAGCTGTTAGGGCTTGGCCCACTTTGAAGAAGACAAATTATGCTGGTTGCACTAATCATTTCTTAACTGCACCCCTCAGCATTTGGGCTTGGCCCACTTTCAAAAAACATGCAAAGCTATTTACACCCTCTTATTCATAACTGCACCCTTTAATTGTTGGGCTGCACAAAATATATTTACTGTTTACACCAAACTTTTCATAACCACACACCCCTCAGCAGTTGGGCCTAGCCCACTTTGAAGCAATGCACATAATGCTATCTACATATCCCATATTCATAAATGCGCCTCTTATCTGTTGGGCCTGGCCCATTTTGTAATTAAATAAATGCTGCTTATTGCGCCTCCTGTCCTTACTGTATGCACCTCTAATTACTAAGTGTATCCCTCACTTCTATTATATCCCTTTTCTATTTCCATTTGATTTATTTGATTACATAATGTTATGTCAATTATTAATTATTTTTGCATTAGTACGCGCTTATGTTTTGTGCACTCCATGCTGGGTCTCCGACTCGCTTGGTAGTGTTTCAATAACATGTGGATAGATTTTGTGAATATCATGTTGGGTCTCCGACTTGATTGACTTCGTAGAGTTTACCACAAATTCAAAATATTTTCTAAAAAAGCTAAAAATTCTCAAATGAAGGATCACTCAATTCCTTTTTTTCTCGAAATTACACATTACTCGAGATCACTTCAAGGTCCAATGCCTTAAGCGATTCTCTCCGCTTTTTTCCTTAAAATTCAATGTCGTTTCAAGGTCCAACGCCTTAACGACTCTTTTTTCACGCAATTGAAGCAAATCTTTTGGAAAAATAAAATCAATCCAATCGAGTTGTTTTCAAAAAGAACTACGTAAGTCTGATTCCTCATTGTACTTGGGGATACGTAGGAGCGAGGGCAAACCCCTTGTTGACCTAAAAAACAAACAAAAAAATCTTTTCTTTTTCTAAAAATAAAAATTTGATATCTTTTCTAAATAAAAAAAAAATAAAACAAACATAATTCATGTTCTTAAGGGAAAATAAATAATTAAAAAGTCACTTTATTTTTAACACACTCGATTAAAGGTTGTCGTCTTTATGACAAACATGTGGGGTGCTAACACCTTTCCCGTGCGTAAATGACTCCCGAACTTTTTTTTTCTTCTAAAATCGTGGACCATGCCTTATCTCTTTGGTTTTTTCGACGTTTTTCTTAAATAAACGTTGGTGGCGACTCCCTTCTAGTTTTTCCTTTTTTAGGAAAAGACTCTTTCTATCGCTGTCTCGTCGTGGCCGGATAGGTTGCGACATGTGACAACTCAGTCACACAAACCCGGTTTAGAAGAGATGCTATCTACACCCCCTCTTATCCGAGTTCCCATATACACCCCCTTATGTGACAACTCAGATTATCACAGGATCATAATAATTGGAACTACTAAAAATAAACTTTTAACATCGGTTGTTTTCAACTTTCAACATCGATTTTTAACCGATGTCAAAATCACTGACGTTAAAAGTATCAATGTTAACATCGATTTTCAAAAACCTAGTTAAGATACACTGTACAACATCAGTTTTCAAAAACCGAGTTAAGATACACTATACAACATCGGTTTTTTTACAAAATTGATGTTGTAAAATAAGAAATAAACCAAAAAAATGTAAAAAATGCAAAAATCAACATCGATTTTTAGAAAAATTGATGTTATCAAATACCTGACGACATCGATTTTTCTAAAAATCAATGTTGTGTTGCAACCACAAGAAAAACCGATGTAGAAAATGAACTTTCTACATTGCTTCTGCCAAAACCGATGTTGAATAGTACTTACAAGATCGATTTTATCAAAAACCAATGTAGAAAATTCATTTTCTACATCGGTTTTTCTTGTAACCGATGTTGTATAGTAATTTTCTACATCGTTTATTACATAACCGATGTAGAATATCACTTTTTTTAAAAAATATAGCCCTTTATTTCCCCCCTTATAATTTTAAAAGACACATTAAAAGCTTAAATAAAAGTTTTAATGCACTTCTATTTTTTATACTGTCAAAAATCTAACAGAGAACTAAGAAGGATGTAAATAACTTTATGTACAAATTAATTTAAATTAAACATTTAACTAAATAACTAAATTAAACAAAGTGAAATGATAGATATATTGTTCATGAATTTTTAATTATACATTTTGCAACATATAGTCTGAAGAAGGAGTCATACACATACCTTGTTCCTTAACAAAAATTTTAAATTTTACTGTCATATTGAAGAGAAACAAATAAAAAAGTGATACCAGATTTTCTAACACAACAAGTAATTTTATACCTTAGTTTTAGGGTACCACAGAAATATTAAAAATGCTACCTTAGCTTCATTGTACATTGGGACCCTTCATGAATAAATCAATTCAAAAATGAGAAATCACAAACTGTTTTTTTAATAAGCAAATCTAAGTATAACATTCTCTGAATACATGCAAGATAGAATCCTCTACCATGATATAAAAGTATCACCAACTCTCTCTATCAAAACAACCACCAAAATCTTGCAACACAAAAAAAGAAAGTTGGTATCAGTATTTGTCACAAGAAGTTATCATGTTAAGTTAAGCACAAACAACAAATATGTGTATTTCAATTAGCTCTATTCTGATGGGAAAAGACTTTTTTTTTTTGCAGCAACCTCTTGAAAAAGCTTTTGAAAAACCAAAAAATCTATTATTTCTGTTACAAACAGCAGAACCAAGCTTGCTATTTGCTGCATATACCAATATTGGCATCAAAAGTGAAGTTGTTCGATTTTCGACTTATTCTTTTCAACCACTTTTATAGCATTCATAGCCTGGCTAAGCATAGCCAAAAACCATTCAGATAAAAAAAACAAAATTTGGAACAGCAAACAAAATACATACACAAGCGCCCATGTCAGAAAGGATCCTATCATTTTGTATCCCTGAAATTGAAAAATAAAATAAAAATGGTTACTCCAAACAGCATAACATAAGTAACATTCAAGCAACTTCCTACAATTAAAGACCAAATATCCTCCAATTCCATGCTCATTAAATTGCATCATAACAATATCCTAAAGTACATTTTACTATTTTTTTTAAAAAAAATATTTTTTCCGTATGCAAGTGCAGAGTTATGGGAAAATGATAATCTTGAGTGATGCACTAAAGTTGTTTGATTTGATTTACAAATCGCAAGTGAACAACAAAAATAACATCAATATTAACATCAACAGCACTTTTAACCCAAGTTAATTAGGGTCGGTGGTAGATGAATCCAATGATAAATCAGAAATAAGACAAAGAAAGAAAAAGGGAAATGAGAAGAAAAAGGAAAAATAAGACAAAAGAAAAATAAGCTAAAATAAAAGAAAGGTGAAAGAAGGAGGGGAGAAATGAAGAGGTAAATCTAACGGTGAGTGTGTTGTGGTGGAGAAAGAGAAATGCGGATCCGAAAGGAGAAGAGGTAAATCTAATGGTGGAGGCTGAGAAAGATCGACGATGGTAGAAACAGGCACCACGAATCGTTACGTTGTCGGTGGCGAAATGCGAAGGGGAAAAGAAACAGTGACAGAAAGAGAAAAAATATTAGGAGTTGGAGTTGGAAGAGAAGAGTCGTTTTAAATGAAAATGGTGTGTGAGAGAGAGACAGGCCTTCGTCATGCTACAGGGTGAAAGGGAGGGAGGAAGACTAACAGTGAAACTAAACGTGTAAGAAGAAGATAATTTTTGAAAAAACACAAATATTATGCTTGTTAACATCGATTTTTGAAAAATCGAAGTTAACATTCATAGGAACAACATCGTTTTTTAAAAAACCGATATTAACATCAACACAACAACATTAGTTTTTGAAAAATCGATGTTAACATTGTGACATTAACATGGATTTTTCAGAAACCAATGTTAACTTCGTGACGTTAACATCGATTTTTCAAAATACCGATGTAAACATCGCCACATTAATATCGTTTTTTTCTAAATATTAATGTTAACAAAATTAATTTATTTACAAAAATGTTAGCGTCCTTTTGCTAATATTGATTTTATAAAAAATCGATGTTAAAGTAACAATGTTAACTGTATTATTTCTAGTAGTGTGGTTAAATTCAATCCAAAAATTAAATAACCACTAATTTAAAATGAATGATTAAATAAAAATTAAAGAAATAGACAATTATGTAGAGATATAATTTATTACGACATTATTTACATGACAAAATAATTTAAAGATACAATAATTTTCAGAAACAATTTAATATACAAAATATTTTAGAAAATAATTCAATTTAAAATCGGAATAGTCAAAATGCAATTAAATATAGAATTAAATATATGGTTTTCATTTAATTAAGAAAATAATTTAAATAAATGATCCACGTTTCAAAATTTAATGAACTGTTAATATAGTCAATTGATTTAAATTTTGGTTGAACAGTCAAAGAGTATATTTGACCAACTCTTTGTTACACGATTTCTAATGGTTGATTTTGTAATTCTTAACTTCTGATTTTTTCTATAAAAAAAGAAAAAAAATCATTATATATATAAAAGGAATCAACTTATATCAAAAATAATTTAAAGCTAGCTGGGGATACTTTTTTTACTGTCTTAAGACATAACAATTGAACCAAATATCTCTACCCTTACCAGAAAAGAAGTAGAATTGAAAGAGGAAGTGGCACTGTAAAAGAAAAAAATGAGCAGTGATGGTGAGGGAAATTGGTACACTTCATTGGCGCATCAAATTTCAGTGTATGGTGTAGCTGCTGGTTACTGTTTATCTGCATCTTTGCTTTCCATAATCAACAAATGGGCAGTGATGAAATTCCCTTTCCCCGGTGCCCTAACCGCCATGCAGTACACCACCTGCTCCGCCGCTGTCGTCCTTTGCGGCCACCTTAAGCTCCTCGAGCACGACCCCCTTGACCTTAAAACCATGTGGCGGTTCTTGCCAGCAGCAATACTTTTCTACCTCTCCCTTTTTTCCAACAGTGAGTTGCTCCTCCATGCCAATGTTGACACATTCATCGTTTTCCGCTCGGTTGTTCCCTTGTTTGTTGCAGTAGGGGAGACGTTGTTCTTGCACAAGCCGTGGCCATCAACGAAGACGTGGGCCTCCCTGGCCACCATCTTCGCTGGCAGCGTGCTCTACGTGATAACCGATTATCAATTTTCTTTGATGGCTTATACCTGGGCCTTGACCTACTTGGTTAGCATGACCATAGATTTTGTTTACATAAAGCATGTGATTATGACCATTGGCTTGAACACATGGGGTCTTGTGTTGTATAATAATCTCGAGGCTCTTCTGCTTTTTCCTTTGGAGTTGCTGATTATGGGTGAGTTGGAGAAGATGAAGCGTGAGATCAAACATGAGTCTGATTGGCACTCATTCCAATTCATTTTGCCGGTGTTATTGTCGTGCCTTTTCGGTCTTTCAATCTCCTTCTTTGGATTTTCTTGCCGCAGAGCGATTTCCGCTACCGGGTTTACTGTCCTCGGTGTAGTGAACAAGTTGTTAACTGTAGTAATCAATTTGGTAATATGGGAGAAGCATTCAACATGGGTGGGTACAGTGGGTCTTTTGATTTGTATACTGGGTGGGGTTATGTATCAGCAATCAACTAGCAAGCCGATTAATGCTGCAAAACAGGAAAATTCACAGGAACAACTGAAGTTAGTTGCTTGAGATTCAAGTTAACATCATATCAATAATAAAATTAATAAACCAAGGGAAAACTGAAATATTTATTTTCATACAGGTAGTTCCATATTTCCTTTCAAGTGTATATATGTTTGTTTTGCAGTATTTCTATAACATCAACAAATTTAATGTATTTCTATAGTTCGTTCTACTTTTCTTTTTGTTATTTAAATTGACCTGACTGAATGACTTCTTGGTGAAAATAGACAATAAAGACTTAAAATATGGAAAATATATATATGTAGGGATCTTGACCCGGCAATGAAAAAGTTAAGTATAAAAAATAACAATTTAAAAAAATTTAAAACTAAAAAGATAATAAATTTTAAATTAATGGCTGACATACATGTAAATGTCACGTCACCAATTGTTATATCCTCATTTAACAATAAATATAGATGACAAGAACTAAAATTATAAATAAATAAAAAATAGATTTAGACACTAACCTATCAACAAAAGTTTAAAGAAAAAAAACATAAATCATACAACGTTTACGGAGTAAAAAGATTGCAAATTCTTTTTTTTCTAACAATATACTTTGATGAAATAATTACCGTATCATGTAAGATGTTCATCTCATATTAACTTATATACGAATAACAAATAACTAAAATTGTACTCGGAATATTTGAATTCCTACCCATAAGCTTATAATAAATATTGAAAAAAAGGAAAAAAATGGTAAAAAGAAATGTGTTACACAATGTATATACTACTAGTATTTTTTTATTCTGATCTACTAGTTTTCTTGAAAATACAAATTTAAACATAACATTGTAAATTCTAATAATCCTATTCATAATCATAATGTTTATTTTAATTATATTATTAATAAGATGAAAATAAATCCCTCAAATATTTTGAAATAAAATCGTCCATCAGGTTGGATATGCATTCAGTAGACCCTTTCGACCAAGACAAGCGTGTAAAAATAAAAGAATTCTTTATAAGGAATAAGAGAGTTTATGGCAAGAGCAGTAGGCGTGGTGTGTTCTTACCTTTGCCTTCCTACTCTAATCATAAGTTGTTCCTGAAATCATGGTAGCTGCAATGGTAGGTGGTGCATTCCTCTCTGCATTCCTTGATGTTGTTTTAGACAAGCTAGCTTCACCTGAGGTTGTCAACTTGATCTGTGGAAAGATTAAGCTTGACAAGAAGTTGCTTCATAAGTTGGAGACCACTCTGAGAGTGGTTAGAGCTGTGCTTGATAACGATGAGAAGAAACAAATCACTGATTCCAATGTCAAGGACTGGCTCAATGCTCTCAAAGATGCTGTATATGAAGCCGATGACTTACTTAGTGAACTCTCTACCAAAGCTGCCACTCAAAAGCAGTTAATTAAGCAACTTGATTTGTTACTTTTTAAATAGGAAGAGAGCTAGTAAGTCAGAACACATAGTTGATAGATTAGAGTCTGTTTTAAAACTTAAGGAGAGTCTTCATTTGAAAGAGATTGCAGTGGAGCATGTGTCATGGAAAGCCCCATCAACATCTCTATAAGATGGATCTCACATATATATGGTAGGGATAAAAACAAGGAGGCTATAATCATGCTGATGTTGGAAGAGAACAATGATGGTGAAGAAGTGTCTGTTATTCCTATTCTAGGCATGGGTGGGGTTGGAAAAAACTACTTTGTCCCAATTGGCATACAATGATGCAATTTGAAGAAGATTTGATTTTAAAGCATGAGTTTGTGCTTCTGAAGAATTTGATAGCTTGTAGGTCACAAAATCTATGTTAATTGTTTTGATGGACAAGCTTGTAAATTGAATGATCTAAATTTACTTCATCTTGATTTGATGGACAAGCTGAAAGACAAAAAGTTCTTATTTGTTTTGGATGATGTATGGATTGAGGACTATGTTAATTGGAGTCTTCTTACAAAACCATTTCAAAGTGGGTTAAAGGAAGTAAAATTCTCATAACTACCCGCAGTAAAAAGGTAGCTTCTGTGGTCCATACAATTCAACCTTATCATCTAAACCAATTGTTAAATGAAGATGGTTGGTGTGTGTTCGCAAACCATGCATGTCTTTTACTAGAATCAAGTGAGAATGTAAAAACTCTAGAAAAAATTGAAGGGACACTATTAAAAAGTGTAATGGATTGCCTTTAGCCGCACAGTCGCTTGGAGGAATGTTGAGAAGAAAGTATGATACAAGGGATTGGAATAATATACTAAATAGTGACATTTGGGAACTTTCTGAAAATGAGTGTAACATTATTCCAGCATTTAGAATAAGTTATCATTATCTCCCTCCACATTTAAAGCGTTGTTCTGTTTATTGTTCATTGCATCCTAAGGATTTTGAATTTCACCAAAATGAATTAATCTTGTTGTGGATGGCTAAGATACTTTAAAGTCACCAAAGGAAAAGACGCTGGAAGAAGTTGGTTTCCAGTATTTTGATTAATCTAGTTTCTAGATCATTTTTTCAACATTCAACTAGTTGGACTCGGGGCAATTGTTTTGTGATGCATGATCTCATGTATGATCTAGCAACATCCCTTGGTGGAGAATTTTATTTTAGATCAGAAGAACTTGGAAAAGAAACCAAGATTGATATCAAAACTTGTCATTTGTCATTTATCAAATTCAGTGATCCAGTTTTGGACAACTTTGAAGTTATTGGTAGAGTATAAAAGTTTAGAACATTCTTGCCTATTATCAATTTTGAAGTTTCTCCATTCAACAATGAAAAAAAACACCATGTATCATAATGTCAAAGTTGATGTACTTGAGAGTTTTATCATTTCATGACTTCCAGAGTGTAGATATTTTGCCTGATTCAATAGGTGAAGTGATTCATTTGTGTTATTTAAATCTCTCTGGTACAAGTATAAAAACAATGCCAGAGTCACTATGTAATTTGTACAATCTGCAAACTTTGAACTTGTATGCTTGCTTTACACTGATTTACTTGCCTAGTTGCATGCAAAATCTTGTAAACTTGCATCATTTTGATATTGTTGAAACTTCTATAAAAGAGATGCCTAGAGGAATGGGAAAATTACACCATTTACAGCATTTGGATTTCTTTATTGTGGGCAAGCATAAAGAGAATGGGATCAAAGAATTGGGAGAACTTTCAAACCTTCATGGTTCACTTTCCATTAGGAAGCTAGATAATGTTACCAAAACCGATGAAGCATTGGAAGCTAGGATAATGAAGAAGTAAATTGATAAATTATCCTTACAATGGTCTGAATGTATCAACAATAGTACTGACTTCCAAATTGAAATGGATGTACTATGCAAGTTACAACCTCACCAAGACTTAAGTCCCTATTAATAGGTGGTTATAAAGGAACCAGATTTCCAGATTGGGTAGTAGAAACAAAGTTCAAAATTGTCTTTCCTTTCAAGTCAAAATTCAATTATTTCTCTCCTCCCTTATTGAATGTTGAATGTTTAAGGAGGTGGAAAGCCAGTGTGCGAGTAACTTTAGCAACAGCTAACCAAAGTCATAAAACCAAGTGAAAATATTTTGAAGACTTGATTTTTCATTTCTGGGCTGAGTGCTTTCATCCCGTTTAAGAATAAATACCAATTAACAATAACAATCAAGTATTTTCCCACTGATTAGAAACAGTTTCATGGATCAAACAAATGTCACAATATTATATTGCAAATCATGTTCATAATATAGGAAATATTAAATGAAAATGAATTAAAGAATAAAAACAATACAACAATACCAGTAAGTTTCACGGTTCAACCAATGAATTAAAGAATTTAAAACATTTTCCAATTATTAAAACATGCCATTTCTTCATTTCCTGTGCATTATTTTTCCAGGTTATGTAATCAAGTGAAAAATGAAGAATAAAAATAAGAAACATTAAATGAAAATGTAATCCTTATTATTTTTAGCATATTGAATTTTTTTCTATTTATTTTTATTTTTATTCCTTCGCAAATACTTATACGGAACTGATTAGTAAAATTCCTTTTTTATTTTTCTTTCCAGTGTAAAACATCCTTTTCGTAAATTCGAGCCAAAATAGAATAAAGAAAAAAAACCTGTATAATCTTGAAGCAATGCTGGAATAAATAGCATAGCTACTTCTAATAAAGCTGCTACGTTAGCGTCCATACAAGCTTATAATATAATTCAAAATGATATCTAATAGAAGAGAAGTATCTGCTAAAGCAAAGGCTACTTTTCAATACTTCCAAATACAATGTTAATACAAGTTGGTTTTAAAATTCATAGCCCTTTCAGCTTGAGAATAATTAAAAACAAAAGCCTCTGTAGATAACAAATTGGCTAAAGTGCTTCCTACTTTATAAAACTTTAAATAGCACAGCCATTGCACATTTATATACAAGAATGTCCCATAAATTTATAATGAACATTTAAAAAGAAAGTGCCAACACAAAGTTAAACTAGAAGCAATAACAATAATTTGATCCAGAATAATTTTCTTATCATTAATCTTTCGTTTCCATCTCACCAGTAGAATATTCAACTTGTGACTTATTTCCTTGAGATGTGGAGGATCATTTGTGGCAACATGGGGCTTCAACCATGGATAAAGGTGAGCTAGAGAGGTGGTATGTTGTATGGTGTGCCATCATTTGATGTATATGGAAGAGAAGAAATGAAAGTATTTTCAAGAATAAACCATTTGCGGTTGCATCGGTCATTGAAGAGGTAGATTTCTTGGCTTGAGAGCTGAATGACCACTAGTTGTTACAGACACAAAAATTCTTAGATTTTAGAAAGAGAGCTCAATGACAGAGTAAAGACAAAACACAATTTTGTAAAGGTTAGATTAATGGTGAGAATTCCCCTTTCACAACTGAACCACTTGCTTAGTTCTCAAACTGCACTATGAATGCCTGGATCCTCCACCCTCTCTATTCTCCCCTTCTATGCAAGCTAATTCCCTGCTCTTAACAACATCAACTTCCTAACCAACCTAACAACTTTAACTTCCCAATCAACTGTAACTATTCTAACTGTTTAGCTTTTGTCTCACTTCCATGTTCTTCAGAGTGTACATCATCCTTACTTTCTTTTCATTCTTCTAGGTTCCATGACTAGTGTACTCAGATGTACAGTACTAAAGCTATAATGGTTTAAGAACTGGGTTGTATGCATCCCAAAAGATCTTTTCGTTGACCTTTACCTCTTATAGCCAAGGCTCAAGACAATAAAGTATGGTAGCTATGTTTTTAAAAGTAACTTCAAAGGAACATAGGGCCCATAACTCATTTGAATAAAACTGGCTGCCATCAGAAACTCAAAAAGTCATAGCCATAAAATGGTGTTTTGTGGGAAACCCACTATGCTATAGCACCATGGCTGCTATTTAACAACAATGAATATGAAATGCATATAGCCCAACTAATCTACTTGAGTAGTATTTTTATCTATTCCTGATTTATCTTATCAAGTGCATTAGTCGAAACAAACATGTCTAAGTTTAAAGATTATTTCAGAGGGCAGGAGCTAATGCTAGCTGTGTGTGTGTGTTCTAAATTCTAATTAGTAATTACATCAAAGGAGCTACAGTGAACAACACCAAATCTAATTATGAGAAGCTCAAAGCTATTGGCAATTGGCACAGGATTGAGGAAACCATTTCTTAAAGCCTTCTCAGTGTAAGAAATTGATTTCAGCAAGCATGAATCAATCTTCAGCAATAAACTAATCTTCAGTGACACCTGACATAAGAACTTTAGGGGCAAGAGAAACCAGGTTGAGAAAGGAAAGCTTTTTCCAGTCTTCTACTTAGAAAGATGCATCATGAGTTCTCACTTCTCATAGCTGCAAGGGCAATCTAGGAGTTGTTTTGGTTATGTTAAAATATGTCAATTGCATTGATACAACTACCTTATCAACAGATCTAAAATTGGTTGCATATATGAACTAAGTTCAACATAATAACAATGTGTTCAAGCTCATCAAGCCAGTCTTCAGATCCCTATCAAATAAATTTAAAATTATGGAGATGCTACATAACTACAATTATGTGTAGTCATCAGATCCATGATAAGAAAAATAGACTCTGAAAAACACATGATTGGAGAGACGACAACATTTCAATTACATCAGAGTCAGAATTTGAAGCATCAAGAGCAAGAAAAGAACAAACTAAGATTTGAAACATAAAATTGGTTCACTTTAAAAGCTTAAAAGTTAAAGAACCGAATGGAATGGCATTTTATATATAAAGTACTTAAATAATAGATTTACATTACAGCAGCTAAAGTAAATAAAACCCTGCATACCAGAATGTCAATGAGCTTGCAATTCAAGGAGATAGCATTGTAAAGAATCGTGAATTGACAGTTACAAAAAATGAGACAATAATTTATATCAAATACATGTGAAACAAACATACACTTGAAAGGAAATCTGGAATTGTCCTATAAAAAAATAGTTTCAGCCTTCCTCCCTTGGTTTATTAACTTCATTATTATTGATGTTGGCCTCTGAATTGACTTGCATCTCAAGCAACTTCTCTTGTTCCCCCTCATTTTCCTGTGCACTCACCTGTTTTGCAGCCTTCGGCTTGCTTGTTGATTGCTGATACATAACCCCACCCAGCATACAAATCAAAAGACCCACTGTACCCACCCATGTTGAATGCTTGTCCCATATTACCAAATTGATCACAACAGTCAACAGTTTGTTCACTATTCCAAGGACAGTAAATCCTGTTGCAGAAATTGCCCTGCGGCAAGAAAATCCAAAGAAAGAGATTGACAGACCAAACAGGCACGACAATCCCACTGGCAAAATGACTTGGAATGAGTGCCAATCAGACTCATCTTGGATCTCATGCTTAATCTTCTTCAGCTCACCCATAATCAGAAGCTCCAACGGAAAAAGCATAAGAGCCTCGAGATTATTGTACAACACAAGACCCCATGTGTTCAAGCCAATCGTCATAACCACATGCTTTATGTAAACAAAATCTATAGTCATGCTAACCAAGTAGGCCAACGCCCAGGTGTACGCCATGAAAGTAAACTGATAATCTGTAACCACATAGAGCACACTGCCGGTCACGATGGTGCCCAGGGAGGCCCACGTCTTCCCCGATGGCCACGGCTGGTGCAAGAACAGTGTCTCCCCAACCGCAACAAACAAGGGAACAACCGAGCGGAACACAATGAATGTGTCAACATTGGCATGGAGGAGCAACTCACTGTTGGTGAAAAGGGACAGGTAGAATATGATCGCGGCGGGTAAGAACCGCCACATGGTCATAAGGTCAAGGGGGTCATGCTCGAGGAGCTTAAACCGGCCAAAAAGGAAGACCCCAGCCGCGCTTGTGAAGTACTGTAAGGCGGTTAGGGCACCAGGGTATGGGAATTTCATCACTGCCCATTTGTTGATTATGGAAAGCAATGACGCAGACAAACAATAACCAGCAGCCACACCATACACTGAAATTTGATGCACCAATGAAATGTACCAATTTCCCTCACCATCACTCACATTCACAGCCTCTTTCACATCCACACCCTTTTGAACAGTGGGGTTATTACTAGGGTTTTCCACGTCAGTTTCTTTAGACATCTGAACAAACCCAAAAATGACGCGTTATTGACATTAACAAAGTAATTCTTATGCGTGAAAAAATGCAGATCTGTTTGAAATGCAGTGTGACGCATAGTATTTTGAGGCAGGAATAAGAATAGTGAGTGAAATCAAAAGGCACGATGTGATGCATTGTTCTGAAGCAATGAGCAATGAGCAATGAGCAATGAGCAAAGTTAGAGAGAAAGGGACTCACCAGAATCGAATGAAAGAGAGATTCGTCGTTGTCGCACACACCACAGATGACAGAACCCTTCTTCAGTCCTGTTTCCTCTGAATCTTTTCTTCTTCACTTGATTCATTCTTTAGTTTTGTTCCTCTATTAATTTAATTAATTAATAATTCACTAATAGTTCGCTTGCCGTTTCCCCATCCAGGAGGGCCAGGAGGTTACTAAATTATTTACTCTGCCTTTTTTTTAACGCTAATTTGTAATTTTAATTTTTAATTTTTTAAATTTATGATTTTAATTTCTTTAGTTTTTAATTATAATATTTAGGTTTCTTAATTTTATAAAGACTTGATTATATAATTGATCTCTTAATTATATTTTAATATTCAATTTGGCTCATTAATTATTAAAAGATTCAATTTGATCCCTCAAATATTTTAAATGAAATATTTAGACCTTTTCTATCATATTCTATAATTATTTGACAAAAATTGATAATTTTTGTATCATATAAAACATTGTATTTTTTTAATTGGTTGTTTGATAATCGATTTGAAAGAACATTTTCAAACTCCTCAAACTTTTTACATTGATTGTGCAAAAAGGATGGATTTTTCTCAAATAATTAACAAATATTAGGAAAATGTATAATTGTTTCACTTTAAATAATTAAAGGACTAAATTGAACCTTTAAATAATTGAGAGACCAAATTAAACCTTCAATTATAATTAAGGAACCAAGTAATTAAGTCTTCTATAAATTGACGATTTTGGTTCCTTAGTAGATTATTAACAAATAATTATGATTAATATAGTTATTAAATTAATTAAAAATCATTTAAGTATTGAAAAATTTAATAAAAAATATTAACTCTAATCCTCCAAAACATTGTGTTCCTCTTCTTCTCCGCAAACACTTCTTCCACCACACGCGACTCCACCCACGGCAACACCACATTAGTTTAATAATCTTTTTTATAGTTTTTAAAAGATTAATAGTTTTTATTTAATTTATAATTAATTTAATAAATCTATTAATCATAATTATTTAGTTAATAATATATCAGGGATACCAAAATCGTCAATTTATAAAACTATGGGACCAAATGTTACAATTAAAAATAAGGGGACCAAAATCATGAAATAAAGAAATTAGGAGGACCAAAATTGTATTTTGGCTTTTTCTAAGATTATTCACGGTAAACTTTGTTTAATTAGTTACTCCTTTTTGTCTCGATTATAAGAAGAAGAAAAAAAAATATTTCACATTTATTAAGAAAATCAGTTACTTTTATTAAATTTTATCATTTTTAATTAAAAATAATATTTTTCTTAAATTATCATCCATTTAAACTTAATATCAAACATTTAAAAGTCTTTAATCTTATTAAATAAAAAGTATTTTGGAGAGAGACTCATTAAATAAGACATAATTAGAGAAGAAAAAATAAAAAACTTTTATTGAATATAATGGAGATCAAAAAAAAAATATTAGTTAAGAATAATAATATACTTATTTATAACAAGACACAATGTAGATATATATCATTTTCAAAACTAATATTAACTATAAAATTGTATTAAAAAAGTGTGTTCTTATTAAAATAAATTTAATATATTTAACTTTTTAACACTAAAATTATATCGTTATTGTTGCACACACAGTGTTGGATCTAGAAAATATTTTTGATGGGAGAAAAATAATTATAATATTTCTATTTATACAAAATACATAATGTTATGATAAAAAATCCAAAATATCTATATTTTTATAAATTATAATTTCTCTCAATGCATTTTTATATTTAAAAAATGTTAGATGATTTTTTTCATTATTAACACTATCAAAAATTAGAAAAGGAAAGTGATACAAGAAATACTTATATGAGTTTTGTCCAAGCAGTACCTTCCATGAAAATACAACTATATGGGGGACATAGACATTATTTTCTGAAATATACATGTACTGCTATGTCAGAACGTGAAATGCATATGATAAATATTTAATTTGTATAACTAAATTTGATAATAAATAAATTATATTATAATCAAAATTTGTAATGAAAAGTATTTAAAATAAATAAATTATATTTTAAATTTATGATGAATAACTTATATTGTAATAGTTTCCGTTAAAAAAAAAACGTATATTGTAATACAAATTTACTTTTAATTATTGACAATTTATTTTTTAAAATACTAAATTTTGATTTTAAAATAAGGCATAAAGGATAAATTGAAATACATAAAAAATTTAGAAAATTCCCTAAAACGCTTCTTTTATAAAAAAATAATCTAAAAACGTCTATCATACAATATAGTTATTCTAATTTCTAATTTTATATATATATATATATATATATATATATATATATATATATAATTTTAACAAGGTCATGAAACAAAACAGACTTTAAGGAGTATATCACTGAACTATCAAGAGACCAAGCCCAGTTGTATTTCACGTGCTCTGATAGTGATTCTTGGTCGAAAGTGACTTGTCAACTACCATTCATTTTCTCAATAATGGGTGTAATCAAAAGCATGTTTTATATGCGCTTATTGATTATCAAATTACTCCTAAGATTATAAAAAATATGCGCTTATTGACTTTAGGACATTGCTTTCATGCACAATCTCATATGTAGGGTAAAATAAACTATTATTATTTATCATTAGATTAATTTTCTCTTTCCTATCTGATCACAAACCTTATCCATCATATTTATGTCCCTTCCCGGATCTTCTCCATCAGTTGCCAAAAATCGTCATTGGAAGTGATTTTTGGCTTTTTGTTTTTCTTTTTTCTTCTTTCTCTTCTTCCCTTATCTCCCTCCCAAAATTGTTCTCCTAACCATTAGTGTCCTTTTTTCCTCCTCCATCTCCACCCTCTTCTCCCTCCATCTTCTCCCTTCGGCGACTTCTTACATAATTATAGGTATTACTTAACCATGATGTGTATACTATGTTGGGGATATGATGATAGCTAGTTGTGTATGTTGGGGCTACACTTTATCATTATGCTTCATGTTGGGAGATAATTGTTGGTTTCTTGTAGTACCTGTTGGTCTTCGGAACTCCTTGCATCAATGTCACTCTGTAGTAATATAACTTCTTTGTTGTGCAAAGAAAAAAACTAGAATTCATCAAATCAAAGTCAACCAGTAGATGAAAAAAAGCACCAATTTCTGAAAAATCAACTAAACTAGAGAATTGAAATATGGCTTTAGAAGCAAAAAAAAAAACGAAGGAAAAATTGAGTTTCTCCCATAAGATCTCAGATATGTGCATTTTGAGAAAAGAGAATTGAGATCATCATCGATGACATTGGCAAAAAGTCATAGGCGACTTCATTGCCATCTTCAGGTGCGAAGGAGTTTCACCCTAAAATTGTCCATGACTCCATTCTTTCTCTAGCTAAGAAAACCATCTACATAAGTTGGCACCACATGTGCATGGCAAGTGGTAACGCTAATTTCGTGGCGGATGCTAATGCCTTACGGCCATTACCCAAAAATGGCCTTACCTTAGAGCAATTCAGAGTGGTTCAGAGTTTTTGTTTTTTTTTTAAATGTAATTTTTAAAACAAAATACATTCAAAAAAATGGAATTGAAATGATTTTTATTTCAATTTCAAAACAGTTTTTCATTCATTTTAAAAATCAAGAAAAAATGTTTGCAAAATTAGTTTTTAGTTTTAAAAAACACATTATCACTATCATCCCTCATTCCACCATCGTTGTTGCCTTCACCATTATTCCTCCACCACATCCCATGGTTTTTGCCTATGTAACATTGTGATTTGTTATAATGTATGTTAAGTGCTTGATTAACATCACAAGAGAAAATAAATTTAAATTGTTGTTATTCAATGAGCTAACAAATAAAATGGCAAGAATCATTAAGTGTTTTGGTGATGTTTGATGTGAGTTTAGTAGAAGATTCTATTGCTGTCTTGGGAATTTAGTTATGGTTAGTCATTTTTAATCATAATTAATTTTTTTATCAAAGTTGTGTTGTTGTTCAAACATAGATGATTAAAATAGTAGTATCTTAATTATATTCTTTTAGGAGAGTCCTAGGTGTTAATTAAGCTGTCAAGGGGGAAGACTTGTGCTTTCAACAATTATATGTGATCTATTGAATGCATCAAATTAATAATATTGTGTGAATACTTTATAATATTATAATCCCTTGATGAATGATTTCAAATTCATTAATACTTATATGTTTCAGAGTCATTGATGAATGGTTTCAAATCAAGTTAAAGGGTTACTTTAACCCTTTAACTTGATTTGAAACCATTCATCAAAGTTAAAGGATTACTTGTTTAACTCTTTAACTTGGTTTGAAACCATTCATCAATGGCTCTAAAACATATAATCATCAATGACTCTAAAATCATCCATCAAGGGATTATAATATCATGAAATATTCACAAACTATTATTAATTTGATACATTCAATAATTTGGAATCACATATCATTTCATCAAACTTTTTTATTATTTTTTGTAATGATTTTTTAATTAATTTTTGGGCTATTAAATTAATCTCCAAACCATTGTTGTAGATGGTGATTTCATGTGTGATTCGAACTCGAGTCATGATGTATAAGTTTTTGCAAGCAGCGTGAAAAAGATCAAAATTGAAATAAAAGACGATGGTCTTCAGGCGAGGACTATTTTATCTTCACTGATTCTTTTTTACTCTGTATAAAATTTCAAGAGTGACGGTTGAAGGATGATATCTTCTCTCCAATTTATTATGAGACGGGGTAAATTTGGCTTATGTCCATGGGCGGATGAGAGAGAGGAAGAAGAACAAACGTAGGAAATGGAATTGAATTTGAATTTGCAATTGATTTTGTTGATACTTGAAACTCTGAATGATTAATGTTGATGTTGGCCGGGGAGTGTCATTAAATTTTTTTGAATTTATAATAAACCAATTACTTATCTCTAATTACTAATCGAATTTTTATTTATATTTTTTGAATTACAGTAAACCAAATTTGTAATCCATTGCTTCTCTTTAATTAACTATCCATTTTTTTAAAATCCACCAATCACGAATTTATTTTCCACTGTTCTTCTATGCCTTTTATTTTTATGTTTTTGAAAATTTGTCATCAACTCTTTTAGGATCAATAACATGTCTCCTTATCCCACCTAATTTGAACATAACAATAAACTGATTTAATTTGTTAAAACAATTTTTATGTGATTAATTGATTTATGTTGAAGTTACACTTTACAATTGGATCATAAAGTAGCTGGAAAGTACACAAACTAAAAATGGAAAAGATACATTTTTGAATCATTATATTTTACAATTGAAATTTGTGATATTTATTAAAGAAAAAAATAGAAAAATGATACACTACAATTTGAATCATTATATTTTACACTTGCAATTTGTGATATTTATTAAATAAAAAAATAGAAAAATGATACACTACAATAATTTATATAACATTATATTTTGTGTCTAACCCTCTCCTTCATTTTATTATTTATTATATTTTAAATTCAAATTTATCGTCATTTTCTATTTTTTATTTTTCTTAGTTGTATATTTTGTTGTACAATTTTTCTTTGGATATTTATTAGAATCCAAATCCATGTTATTAAAGAGCAGGAGTTTGACAAATAATAGAAGCATAGTTTCTAATATTTTAATTATTCATTTTCATTGTTATGAAAAATATCCACTGGTGTTTTAACTAAGATGGTTAAAGGTAAGTCTTTTTGGTAGCTAAAATTGTATAGAACTATATAATAATGACTTTCAGAAGTATACTTTCTCAATTTTTTCCTTATCCTCATGACCCCTGAAAAAATGCAAAGACATTGCCTAGAAGTAAAGAAGAAGCAAGCACATAAATGAGAGGTATGTGCAACTCCCTTAAAAAATGGATTTTTTAATTCATTGTGTGAGTTATACTAAGATATATATTCCTCGAGACGGAGGCTAGGGTACGTAAATGAAAGTGGTGCGTAACTTATGAAGGGCGTTCCTGACCGTTGGATCAAAATCATGAGTTTCATCTCAGATTTCGTTACCGTCTTGGGAATCGTGTGGTCGGTAATTTTTTTCGTTTTTCCAATATAAAATTTAAATGCATTTCTTGTTATTCCATATTTACCCCAATGCGTTGGGATCTGTGCTACATAATGCTGAATTAGCCTATTTTTTTATTCAGGTATTATGATGGTATTACCCTTGTATAAAACCTTTTTTGCTTGTTTAGGGATAAGGAAAGGACAAAGGAAATGGTATTGCTGCTGCTTCTTTCTTTTGTCCAAAACAATTCATGTAGGTAGCGACTGTGCAGAATCTGGAGTTAGTCGAAGGTGGTCGTGAAGAACGGGTTGTGTAGTCGGAGTGTGTTGGTGGAAAGTTGTGAAAGGAAGGGCAAAACAGTGAAGATCGTGTACGGCAGCGAGAAACCGAAATTGTAGTTTATAAATAAAGGTACAAAAATGATTGGAAGTATGATATGATTAACGATGTAGTGGATTGTGAGATCTATTGCACATATATGCATGTTGCGTTGCTGTTTTGGTTGGTGTGAATGTATGTATGTATGTAGAGCCTGTCGAGTTTGAGCTCACATTACCAATTTTTGAAGCATGAAGAGATACGCAAACAGTCGGTATGTATTTTAATTGTGTTTGTGAATATATACCGAAGACATTGTGAGTAATGTAATTTAATGATTATGAGGCTGAAACTAAAAATTATTGGTACTTTTGTGTGTTGGTAGGTTTGATTTTGTATACACTTTAAGTGTCAAATTATGACTTGTTACAATGGTAGTGGTAATAATTTGAATTGATTCTCTGTAGTAGCTGTAGTAGTGTTTGTGTATTGCCATCAATTTTATGTATGTGAATATCATTGCCGATTGCAAGGTAGTATAAAGTGTTTATGTATGTGGTGAGGCAAAATAGTTTGGTTTTTTAAGGTTAAAATTATTGATTGTTATTATGTGATTTTGACAGAGTTTGGGTCAGTTTCGGTGACATGATGACGGATTGTTATGGGAGTGACAATGTTGATACACCAAGATTTGGGCATTATGATTTTGAAGATGAAGAAGATGATGAACAGGTTGATGAGTCAGCTGAGTTAGAAGAAGAGTGTTTTGAAAACGAAGATGATGAGGAGGTTGAATGTGAAAACATGGGCAGAGGTAATATTTCTGATTCATATGATGAGGATGTGATAATTATTAATAGCATGGCTGATATTAGGATGGTTGATATGCATAGAATTAGCATTGAAGATGTTGGGAGATTTAGATTTTGTGATCTGGAAATAGCATATCAATTCTATTGCTGGTATGGTAGAATTGTTGGGTTTTCTGTGCGAAATGATCACATTTTAAAAAACAATAATGGTGAAATTGTGCAGCAGACGTATGTTTGCTCACGGGCTGGGTTGAGAAGGGAAAAAAACAATAGGTACACACGAAAACGACGACCGAAGAATGTAACTAGGTGTGGCTGTCAGGCGATGTGTCGTGTGCATGTTAATTATGCGAGTCGCGAATGGTATGTTTCATTTTGGAATTTTCATCACAATCATGATTTGTTGGACATTTTACATTATAGTTTGTTACCGTTGCATAGGAAAATGGGAGAGAGTGATAGGATGCAGATTTACAATTTTAGAAAGGTTGGTATTACGACACCTCAGATTTATGCCTCATTTGCAAACGTTGCTGGTGGATATCATAAGGTAGGCTTCATAAGGAAGGATATTTATAATGAACAAGGCAGGATGAGGAAGCATAAAACATCTGATGCGGCTGGTGCATTAAAGTACCTACATCAATTATTTGAAAAGGATCCAATTATGTTTGTGGCCTACACGGTTGATGAATGTCAACGGCTGCAGAATTTGTTTTGGTGTGATGATGAAAGTAAAATGAACTACAAGGTGTTTGGTGATGTTGTTGCTTTTGATGCGACCTATAAAAAAAATAAGTACCTTTTTCCTTGTGATTTTTTCAGGTGTGAACCACCATAATCATACCATAGTGTTTGTTGCTGCTGTTGTGACCAATGAGACGGAGAACACATATGTCTGGTTGTTGGAGCAGTTCCTAGAAGCCATGAATGGGAAACCGCCTTCGTCGGTCATTACCGACGGAGATATAGCTATGAAGAACGCCATTAAGAGAGTGTTCCCGAATGCTCATCATAGGTTATGTGCATGGCATTTGATGCACAATGCAATGAGCCATGTACGGAACAAAGGTGTGTTGAAGTGCTTGAAAAGTTTGATGCTTGGTGATTTTGATGTGTTTGAATTTGAGGAAAGATGGAGGGACATGGTTGTCAAATATGACTTAGAAGATAACAGTTGGATCACCAAATTGTATGGTAGAAGGAAAATATGGTCCCCTGCATATATTAGAGGCAATTTTTTTTGCTGGCATCCGTACCACATCCCGTTGTGAAGCATTCCATAGTCATGTTTCAAAATACGTGAATGTGAAGTCTAATTTGACTGAGTTTGTGGAACAATTTCAAAGATGCCTGACTTATTTTCGCTATAAGGAGATCGTGGCTGATTACTTTTCTAATTATGGCAATGTTGTTTTGGAAACCAATCTTCAGTCCTTTGAGAGATCTGCTGCGAAGGTCCTCCTTACTAAGGAGATATGTTTTCTTCTTAGGCCAACTATTGCAAAGACAGTTAAGCTAAGGGTAGTTGACTGCAAGGAGATGGTAATGTTTAGTGTTTATACAGTTGTTAAGTACCGCAGTGGATGTTGTTGGCATGTTTCGCATTGCCCATTATCATATGAATTAAATTGTTCTTGCTTGAGAATGGAATCCATGGGTCTTCCATGTGATCATATTGTTTCTGTTTTAGTATGTTTAAATATCACAGAGTTTCCTAAGTCATTGCTAGTGAATAGATGGTCGAAGTCTGCAACGGAAGTAATTAAGGGACAGTACCCACAAGCATCAATGTATTGGGAATCACAAGAGATTGGGAGATATGCAACATTGCTGCAGTTATCCATACAAGTGTGTGAGGCTGCTTATGGTGTTGAGGAAGACTATGATGATACTCTGCTACTGTTGTCAAACCATCTAAAGAAACTGAAGTTGAAGAAGAATAACATATGTTCTGAAGTAAATATACAATGCGAAGGGTTCACTGATAATGCATTTGATGGTGTTTTAGATCCTGTTGTTATTGGTAGAAACAGTGGGCGTCCACCAATGAATGATGAAAGTAATAGGCGTAGGAGGATACAAACATGTGGCAGGTGTGGAGCAGTTAGCCACAACAGGCGAAAGTGTAATGCTGCCTCTCAAAATGTGGACGATGCAGGTGGTGGTTTTGATATTCGTTCAAGTCAACAAGTGAACACAACTCCTATTGCCGGTGATAACTATAATTATCATATGGTATATACTTTGATAGTTTTGTTTTTTTATTTGTTAGTAGTGCCTTCATCATTAAATATAGTAGTAATTTTGTAACATTTTTGAAATCTTTCTTGAAGTTCACGGAGAACCCAGCTTCATGTATTCCTTCAACCAGCCAGGCAAATGTTTAAAAAGGTGGGTTGGTTTGATATAGGTTGATTTGTTATTCTTGTGCATATTTTGCTAGTCCATACTACTGGACATTGGCTTGCCCTGTACATGTATTGTACTTATGGTAAGCAATATTTTGGCTTATTTTGGTCTTGCAGGTTTGATCGAAACTGTGTGACAAGGCTACGAATGGCTTCTGTTTGGTTCATAGTAGCTATAGTTAAGGACATACCAGTAAAATAGTTGCAAATTTCACAGAATGTACTTATATAAATATGTATATATTTATAACAATGACCTTATTTGCTTCAGCAAATAGTATTTGGTATACAATGTAATAAGTGTGTTTCAATGATTGTTCATTATTCAATGCATATAAAGTAATTCCGTCATAGTTTTCCATCATTCATTGGTGGATATTTTTTCGTGTAATTTGTGGACGTATAATTTGTGTGTGAAAGTTGTTTTCCCAAGTTTATAAAAATTTGTCGTATAGGCACACGCTCCACTGTAAGTTAATGAAGTTGTTTTTTTGTGGATATGTGCGGCCATTGCTGCCAAATGTCCATGATTACCCCGCAGGAAATACGACAATAACAATAGATAGGTATACATACCAAATATTTCAAATATGATGTATTATATCCTGATATTAACCCAGATGATTGTCAACTGTTAATAATGAATGACATGTCCTGGTTTTTGTATACAATTTAATTGCCATTAGATCAATGGGTGACTTTTAGTTAGTGGTCATCAGTTATGGCATTTATTACCATTTTCGTAGACATCATCAAAAATGTCTTTATTCATCTCCATCATTGTTGTTAAATTAATGGTGGAAGTTTTATTTCTTTCATTTGTGTTATAAAATTAATAAACAATTGACGTCTGCAGACCTATAATTTGGTGGATGGATGAAAATGTCACTATTATAATTTAGCAAAGTTCGCAATATATTACCAATAAATTGATACCACTAATGGCATGGACATTGAACCATAATATATACCAATGGTATTGTACAAAAAATACCCGCTTTCTACACAAAAAATCGGTGATGTACATAGAAAAAAAATTAAACCATTAATGGCATCGACATTCTACCATTATATACATTAGTGCTAATGTCCACAAAAAATACCAAAAAATACACAGCCGTATTCAAAAAACCACAAAGAATCCATAATATAACTATGACATCAATATGTCATATTTGGAATTCCATTGTCAACGATTCCGGAGCACGAAATTGTCCCAATTGTTATGTGCAGAGGTGACGACCATGTTCTTGTTATCGTTGTGTGGGCCCAGTAGTAACCTAATTGCAACTTTCATCCTCACATGTTTGTCATTAAGCTAAAACATGAAATTTTAGTCTACAAATAAATCAGTATACTGAAAATGGAGCATGCGAACAAGGTTGCTTACCAGACTGTACAATATACAAAGGAATGTCTCTTCCATCTGCATCCACTCAAGGACCCACAAAGCAGAATTGTCGCTACATTACAGAATTTATTGTATGAAAACAGAATGAGATACATAGGAAAACCATGTCGATATTTGCCATGGTGGTCTGGAGTTTGTTACTTGGATCCGCAGTTTGGGATCCCCCTAGGTTGCACAATGTCCCAATTCTCCATATCTTGTCACAAAATATCTTAGTAATAGATATTGTCTCAGTTGACAAATGAACCTGTTCAATTAAAACGTATAATGACATTAAACACATTGTGGTTGCAACAAAAAAATTATACTAACTTGTCACAAAATAAAAAATAGCAACGGCAGCGTCAGCGTTCACTGCATCACTTTCCTCTGAAGCTGTGTGGCCTTTGTCATCGTTGTATTTGATGTCGGAAATGTGGTCGTCGCCAACATGGGCGATCCTGTTAGTCCATCATTCCCAACAGTTCAGATAAACGCATGTGGCGAAAATTTTTAAGGGAAGTAAAGGTAAACAACTTATATGCATAAGGTTAACAATGACAAATACCTTGTGACGTCGGTTAAGTTCTCCGAACTAATGTCCATTTTCCAAAGTATTGATTGTCTTCTTTACTTGGTCCAAACCTCACAATCAACACTAATTGCACATGTAGTTAACCTTAATAGCAACAAGTGGCGGAAACCGAAATCCCATATTCTTGAGCCAAGCAACGTAATAATTACCACCTAGTAATGATAACTTGCAATGATGTAATATCCTGATTGACGATAATAAGCGGCTTATGCAGCCGACTGACAGAGTGTGTGGTTTCGTGTTAGGTGACTTCCAAAGTCACTAGCAAAACACGTCTACCGATGGGTCAGTGAAAAGACTGCACAGACCCGCTTTCCAAGACTACACGTATGGCTTTCATGGAGGACACATATAATATAAATTAAATATGTACGCACCACCGATGTGGTTTGTCATGGAATTGCGAAAAAAAAACCATTACTCAATACATATTATTTTACTTCGACTAAATGTAGAAGTTACATGAAAATGTTCATATGCAATTACATTTTCAGTTACTATAATTTACATTACTTTTATTTTTTTAACACAAATTAATTTGTATTATCTCCTTCAGTCTCCGTGCTAAAAAATTTTATATGATTTTATAAATTTATTCCATATTCAGTTTATTATAAATTATTAACCATTTTCTAATATAACAAAAAATTGTTTTCAATATTTTCCACAACACATATATAATCTTTTTTTTTTTCAAATCTAATTCATAAATTTTATAAACTTGTTTCAGTGTTTACTCTACTATAAAATACAGAAACATTCCTCTTAATTATGATAAATTATAAATCAACATTTATACCATTATATCCTATGAAATAATTTTTGTACAAAATTGTTAGCAAAAATTTGAAGTCAATATTAAGACTAAAAATGTAAAACTAATTTGAGGATATATTAAAATTTATATAAATAGTTAGACTTTAATTTTTGTGATGAATATTTGTTACCTACTGTGTCACTTAAAAATGAGACTTATTTAGTCTTGTTTAAGTTGGATGTTTTCGAGGTTTGGTCAATGTAACGGAAAAAAACTTATTTTTCTTACTAAAATAAAAAGATTTTGATCTCCATTTCAAAACAAAAAATAGAAACATATTTACATTCAGTGGAAGCAGAAATTAAATTAAAGTGATAGAAAATACACACAGATTTTACTGGGTTCAGCAACTAGGATACAATCCTTCTCCTTTGGTTCCTTTAAGAGAAACACCTGAAGAACACAAAACTGGACCAAACCCAAGAGAAAGAGCCTAAACCTGCAAAACCAAACACCAATAACGAAGAACACACAGATCGCACACTACTCCACCATCACTCTAACTGACTTCACCAACCAAGACTCACGATTTGTGTAGAAAATGCAAACCCTAGCAGACCTAGGTCACAACAGAGAAAGAGAATATGACAAAGACTGAAAAGAAGCTGCTGGAATGTTATTCCAAATTGGAAGCGTAAAAGGCAATTAAAAATCCGTTCTGCACCTTCGTGAATAATAACAATATATATATATATATATATATATGTATGTATGTATGTATGTATGACAACACTATAAGCCAAAACGCACAGTTTCATTTAAAACAGCAACAAAAACGTATAAGGCAAAATGGGCCAGCTATATGGATTTGGGCTTCACAAAATTTCGTTGGACGAAAAACGTATACATGTACACGACATATGCCAAAAGTGTAATATTTTATTTTCGTCTACATCAGTTCAAGCTACTATAGTACCTCGTTATCTAACTCAGGGTCACACTTGTTTAATATGTACATGGACATATACATATAATGAAATATATATATATATATATATATATAATCAAATATATTTAAGAATATCAATTATATATATGTAAAATTTTGGGAAACCGTATTTAAATTTGGAATGGGCATAAATAAATGGACCACAACACATACATAAATAGTTGTCACTCGTTAAAACGAAAATGTCAACATATGAAATAACATAAAAAATAAAGTGACAGTAATGCAAACAACGTAATTGTTAAGAGTTTGTAATAAAATGTTCATGGTTTGCAACAGGTGGGACGACATGCAGTGCAACTCTACTTTCAACAGACGCACCAAAGAACAATGTTCATGTTTGGATCCGAGAATTCCATAACGAAGGATTTACCTTCCGTTAAATGTTTTTCTTTCGCAAAAAGCCTCCACCCAACTCCAATTTTTGCAGTCTTCCTCCAGTGGTTGAACACAATCTTGCAACGGGTTATCCCATCAAAGTATATGTGGGTGAACTGTGCATCCCTCGTGAAGTAGTAAAATGTGCTTGGCACATCCTGCAACGACATATTTTTAATAAGTAGTTGGTCAATGGAACAGAATTATACAATTATTTATTTTTTATGATTTATAAAAAATGTCTTTAACTACTTACAACGCTGCTGCAGCTGACCTTGTGTTTAGTGAGGTAGAAGCGGAATACCATCGAGTTTGGGTTTGATCTATACAGCGAATGCCACTTTGGAAATGCTTGCGGCTGAGAAGGAGTTCTATATACGGTGATTAAAAAGACAGACTGGCCAAAATGAGTGAATGATATCTGGTGATGGGTTTGTAGACTGTAATATTCTCCAAAGGCCTGCTAGCCCCCGGAAATTTGAGGATTTTGGAGGCATTTGTTATAAGTTACCACATGATGTTTGCCATTAGCATCAATTAAAACCCACAAATCGTCTAACTGATCGTTCCAGATGATAGCAAATTTTTTACTAACCTCTGCGAATCCCTACAAGTACAAACATGGCCATGTTTTAAATCTGTAACATGTAACACGTATGTGAAATTGTTGCAGTGGAAGTACAATCTAACCTGGTCGGCAATGTAAACTGTGTTGAATGAATCTGCCTCATTCCTTTTCATGAGCCTCAACTCCATCGCCATGTCCTTAACAGTTATTTCATGTTCATCCATTGCCGCTAATTTGGTCATATATGAAGGCATTTATTGTAAGTCAGATAAAAATAAAATTTTGGTACAACATGAATGCAAAAGGGCAATTTTGAACAAGTTAACACACAAAACAAATCCATGAAAAAAAGAGCAGATAAATTTTTTGTCAAACGGATGACATAAACCAAAAACAAAGTTATCGTTTACAAGTTACTCCAAACATGTTACATTAACAAGCAAATATATTATGAATTACAAATACTAAAGACGGTTTACCAGTAGGGTGAACCTTTATTGGCCGGCACTAGAACGGTGGTCACAGTTGGAAACGGTGTGGTGGCGATTCAGACAGGAGTCGTTGTTCGGTGGTGTAGATGTTGGACGATTGTTGTGTACAAAATAGAAGCCTGCTAAACAAATTAACTTAAGTCGTAAAATAAACAAAATAAAAAGGAAAAGACCTTAAATAGTAGGAACATTCACTTGAGCGGTGTGACCTTTCAACCAACCAGCATATTTGTCCATGGGCCCAATAAATTTAAAATTGGTTACCGGTAACAATTAAAATATTTATTCAAATCTCGGCCCAATTACAACAAATGACAAAAAAAAAATCTTTCTAACTTAACACTTCTCGTTTCGGGAAATCGAAGAAGTCCTTATGGAATGCCGAAGGTTTGGCTGATGATGAAATTAATGGCAAGTGCAGTTTACAAATGGCCGTGTGAATACCAATGACTTGGGGGATGCGTCCAACTTAATGTTGATCTGCTGACTTCATGACTTCGCGGCTAATATCAATGGTTTGGTGATCAAGCGTCCCAAAACTATATGCCTACAACCTATAGGTACATGCTAATAATTATAACCTATTATTAATATTGGAAAATGTATCCGTTTCTTATTGGATGTACCTTGAACGAGTGGAGAACAGAAAATGGAGTACGTGAAAACCTGTGACAATAAATGAAGCATTGAAGCTTCTGGATACAGGGACGATTGGGATGTGGGAAATTAAAAACAAAAAGCTAAAATAAATGAAATAAAATACGTATTGGCTGGGCTCCCTATTATATGCATGGGATTCGGCCCAAGCCTCGTCTACTATACATATACATATACATATGGGTATTACTTGGACATTCATTACAAAAGTAAACAGCTTATATCATTGACACTTGGCAAAAAATAAGTGTAAAATGGTAATTGGACATTGATTTGCTGATTGCACCTCCTTTTTAATAAGCACATTGAACGATTCTCAAATAAAAAATTGCTGGAAGTACACCCTTTTTTATAAGTGTACTCCAATATTTTCAAATTAAAACTTGCTAAATATGACTCAAATTCACATGTTTAAACTAATTTTACTTTCAATTTTTTTTACATTAATATAATGTATGCCATAACATGTAAAATTGACTCTACCTATAAAATGGACAGACACTAGATAATAGAGACCATTTACTTAATTAATAAAATCCATTTTTAATAAACATTTTAAGTGATGGATCTTATTTAGACAAGAATTGAAGTGGTAAATATTAGTAACATTTTTGTCCGTGTGGTACTATCATAGAATTTGGATTTGCGCTTGGGCATATCATGGATTATGAGGCACCTTCAGACAATGGAGGATCTAGGATCCTGGATCAGTCGGGACAATTTATTTAAAAAATAAAAATTGATAATTATCATTATTATATGGGATAGTTGGATTCAAACACGAAGATAAGAGGTACAAAATATAAAGTTTTAAGATAAATATTTGCATTTTATTAAAATAAGAAGGTACATTTACTTACTCTTACATGTGAACTGCTAAGGAAGATCAAATACATAAAATTAGGGGGTTCAAAATATAAAATTATGGGGTGCAAAATATAATATTTTTTTTGCATTTTATTAAAATAAGATGGTGTATTTACTTACTCTTACATGTGAACTGGTAAGGAGGTTCAAATACATAAAATTAGAGGGTACAAAATATAAAATTATGGGATGCAAAATATATTATTTTAGGACAAATACTAGTGATTTTATTGAAATGAGGGGATGCCTTCATATGCATTTATTTCACTTTCAATGCTCAACCGATTTCAAGGTATTTTAAAAAAGTTTATTCATACGCAATTACATTTTTAAGTTATAATCATTTACATTACCTAAAGTGATAAAAAAAAATATTTTGTATTATGTTATCTAATCTTCATACTTTAAATAATAAAAACACCATTATTGTTATTATTTTTTAACTTCAATATTTTATCCTTTAAAAATATACTTTTATTTTATGTTATTTATTACGTTATCCACTCTTCATGCTTCAAAAAAATAAAAACAACATTTTTATTATTATTATTTTTTAACTTCAATATATTATGCTTTAGAAATATTTTTATTTTATGTTTTTTTTTGTCATAATCAATTTATTATAATTTATGATAAATTTATAAATAACAACTACACTTACGCTATACCTGTGCAAAATGAAAAGCCAAAACTTGCACAACAAAAAATGCACCACTAGATATATGACAAGTCACGATGATGGGACCTTGGTGTAGCGGCGGGGCGTGGAAGCATTCACACGATAGTATTTGTACGACTGTGTGAGTCATTCACACGTGTTGTTAGTCTACAAAAAGCAAAAAGCACAACTAGTTCCCACTTTTTAATCCATCTCCACATTTTCAATCCAACGGCTATTATTTCCTTTCGGACGGTATGCAGGAGTTTGGGTTGCGTACCTTAGACTCCGTCGTGAATGCACGGGTTACCGACTAGTTGTCGGTTAAAAAATTGAAAAATAAAATGGGGTACTTATAACATTTGAATTTGACAACAATTGACACTCGAAAATGGTATTGACATCATTTTCAATTTTTAGTTATAATGGGAAATACTTATTTTCATAAGGTAGATGTAATGTAAAAGAACAAAATATTTAATAGAAAATTTTTATAAAATACATAAAATAAATTAAGCTAAAAATATTTAAAATATATTAAAATAAATATATTTAAAATTGATAAAAATACATCCAATAAGAAAAGGATAGGTTTAAAAATTTAAAAAATATAATGTATCTTTTAAAAAAACTGAACTTCTATTAAATATATAAATAGTAAGGCATATATAGCAACATAAATAGTAAGGCATACAACTTTATAACATAAGTAGTAAAACAAATAGAACATTAAATTGCTTGACTAGAACTTCTAGGACGGTGAGGACATAGGAAATACCACTGGTTACACGTTACGGAGATAACGTGTGAATGGATGAAACAAATGATATAACGAGTATTTAAGATTTAAATGAATATATTAACCCCGCAATCAAAAAGGGGTGCAATAAGCAAGTATTAATTTTAAAATATTGGAGTACACTAACAACATCTCCAACGGCGATTCTGTGAAGAGTTTCTTAACGTGAAGAAACTGGTGCTTCAAGAATTTATGCATTGGAGACAATCCACGTGGAAGCAACCGTCCACGTGGAAAATGACATGACTTTCTTGCTGACAGAAACGGATGCTTCGCAATAAAAAATCATTATCCAACATCAACCACCTTCAATCTATCCATGTACAATAAACAGGGAAAATTACCGCAAGAACAAGAAAAATGAACAGATCTACAAAAATATCAAAGAGGAAAGGCATATTGAACAAATCGTAAATAAAATTTAATGTCACCGCATTAACGTGGTTGCGCGAGACAGTGGCGTCAGTGGCTGATGGACCCACGGGTTGTGCGAGCGGCGGTAGTGGCTGCAGAGGTTGTCGTGGTTGTGAGGAAGTGGCACTGCTACCTCAACGGGCGGCGACATTGGTGGAACTTAAAAATTATTATTGTTAATAAATTTTGTTGTTTGTATTGTGATTTTAAAATTATTATTACATATTATTTTTTATAAATTTGAGTTTTATTGATGGAATTTTGTATACAATATTTTTTGTCTTGATTTTTTCTTATTTTTATCAATATTCAATCTTTTTTATTTTTTCTAAAATAGATCTTAATCAGTATAATTATTTGTAAAATATTGTCATTATGAAAACAAGATAACATTAAAAATAGCGTTATAGTAGATATTATTGTGTTTCATTATTTAATATTATGTCAAATTTTGTTTTATATTATTACGTATTTTATTTATTTTCAATGTCAAATATGAAAATTGAACAAAATGTTAAATTTTGAATTCTTTATGGTTCCTTGCATTTGAGCAAAATATTAAGTGAGTTTCTTAACAGTGACATGGCGCTGTGGGGACCACGAAAAGTACTAGCGGCCCACAAAGAGTTGGTTAAGAAATCGAATTGGGTATTCCATTGGATATGCTGTATCATTGGGTTTTTTTTTGGTAAACGCACATCATTGGGATACGAGCAGTTGTACTTCATTATCCATTCGACATTTATTGTACACGTGTTAGGGGATACGAGCAGTTGTACTTCATTATCCGTTCATCATTCAGTGTCAATTGTTTTAACTCAACAATTAAAGGTCCACTATTCACATAAATATAATATACCTATAGAAATGTTAATGATGACATGGGTTAACGCGTATTACATAATTTCATGTAACCTTTCCAGGTAAGTTGAAAAGGCCCCAATAAATGACAAACCCCTTCAGAGGCGTCTTTTCCGAGGCGTCTAATCGCGAAACCGTACCATATGTAGGTAATGATGAGCCACATCTTTTGACCAATGTACCATTGGGGGTTTTCATGTTTGTCTTGGTTTTAGCGTCCACATCCGAATTAATTGTTCGAAATATTGATTGTCTGCATTTCAAAGTTTTGCTTTGTACCGAATTTACTTTCCTTTCACTATTGATATTGCCTAACCGGATACACCATTGCTACCAACAATGTCGAACAATAGTGACAACAAAGTCCATGTCATTTTTGTCGGTCGTAAACTAGGGATTTACTTCACGTACGACGAAACATTGGAGCAGGTTAACAACTTCAGTGGAAGCTTCCACAAATCTTATGAATCTTACGACGAAGCCGAAGAGGCTTATATCGAGTACTGTTTTTTTCATGGAATGGACCCTGGCTTTGTAGGAAGCCACCTACATTCCGCCGCCAAAATGTCCGATTCCGGAAAACATGGTCAGTATTGTTTCAACTCAAAAATGGTAACACACGTTTTGTTGTTTGTTTTATGCATATTGTTTATGCAAATAGGTGTCATTCAACCGTTTGTTTGTTGTTTACATCATTTCATTATTGTCGTTCTTCATTGTTCATTGCGGTGGCATACTGGTTCGTAAATGTGCGACTTCGACTGCCATGGTAGCCAATCATGGTTTTTTCCGTTGAATGGACCCTGGTCATGTGCTTCTAATTTTTCTTGTTTGCCATTGTATTTCGCAAAATCCCAACTCATGTGCTTTTATTGTCCACAATGTTTACCGGGCATAATGTATGTTTTTTGTTATGTTCAGCGACGGTTCCTACAAGCCTCGCGGTGGAAACGTCGGCAGCGGTCTTCATTGACCAACAGTGTATGGAAAAATTACTGAAGAAAATTTGGTTCGTACTGAAGGTTGGACAACCGGTGTTTATCTTGCACCATGTCATCATTGTAGACGACGTCCAATACAGGAGGTATTGTGCTTCGGTCAATGTTGGGACTCTGGGCGACCCCATTGTTTCATTGGGTAAGTATGGGAAAGATGACTATGCTGCCAGAGAAGATGCTGCGGTGTTGTTGGCGGAGGAACTATGTCAACGAACTGGGAATAAAATTAGGGACTTCAACTTTTACAATGTTCAGAGGCTTGAGGCTAAAGTGGAAGCCTTGAAAGATGACAATGTCAAACTTAGAATGTAGCTGGCCTTGTTGAAGGAGTCTAACAAGGCCAACGACGGTGCCCATCATTGTCATCCATAGTAAAAGTACAATTTTACGTTTTTGTTTGTGTTGGTTTAAATTTATTTGCCTTCACTTCCAACGGCCTAGTGCCCAATACAATATTTTTTAATCGTTTTTTGTCATTTTAATGTCATCTTGGTTGCTATATTTGCAGTTCTTAGGTTGTTTTTAATAGACACTATTATGTCATGGTTGAAAATAATTAGTCACAATACAAACTATGCTAATAAATAACTTGATTGTACGTATTTAGGCAACCACGTTTTTTAATTAAAAAATTATTGACACACCTACTTTGATTCTAATATCCATGGTGTTGGGCCTTGTGAAGCCCAAATAAACTTTTATGCTTTAAATAAAACCGTGAGTACTATAGTTTTCTTTTCCAAGGCGTTAGACAATGAGGCCGTAAAATAGAAAGAAACAATTTTTGGGGATGTGACCACACACAAAATGTAGCTTTTCAACTTATTCGCTTTCTCTGTTTGGTAAACCATAACAAATAAGTCTTTTAACTCATATTGTTCATATTTTATACGGTACTCTACCTGCTCATATTGACTTTTTCGACAAATTTTATTTTGCAAATAATCAAATGATACTTGTAAATACATTATTTATAATTACTAAAACAATATTTATAAATAATTTTAATATGTCACTATCATATTCATGGCATAATTTTAAAGTTAATTTTAAATCAAGTTACTTATAAACATAATTTAAAAAAACAATTTTTATGAACAATGTATAAACAAATTCATCAATCAATTTAAATATAATACCATATTTATTACACATTTCAAATATGACAATTATATAATAACCTTAAATATATTATAAATGTATCCGTACAAAATTAATAACTGACAAATTGTTTACGATTAATAACTTATGACAAATTGTTTACTAATAAAATACAAATCTAAAATCAATTGAAATTCATATTAAACTAACACTTGAATCGAATTAACCACACATTTTTGAAACTAACATTTCAAATGACAAAAGCAAATTTCGATTTATGTGCGACACGCATCCCGCCAGTAATGTACTAATGTGTAACTGTGCTTGTCCAAACTGACGTTCGAAATGTCAAAAGCTATTTTCGAGTTACGTGCAAGACAAATCCGATCGCGTTTTCCCAACAAAAAATGGACATTGACAACGAAGCGACATGCCACGTCCCGTCACTGTCAGCCTTCTATTATTTTCATTTTAAAACGCTTCAGGTCCATTACCAATCTTTTTTCAAAAGATCAGCCCAATGAAAATCAGCCCAATGAAAATTAAAATTAAGGCTTGTGTTTCCTGCACCATTCATTTTTGCTATTTTTGTAATACAACAGTAAATTTGTAACAGTGGAATTCCTAAAAATATGCTTCAGCATTATACGCGTTTACCTTCATACAAATCCATATAATTCATTTGGATAAGAAAATCCATAAAAACCTTATCAATTCCATAATCCGTATGAATTAAACGGATCCGTAAGAACCAAAACACGTAAAATACTAAATGCTCTATTTGAAAAATACAAAAATAAACGGTGTATTAAAAATATAGCAAAATGAATGGTACAGGAAGCATAACCCTCAAATTAATCAATTAACTAAGTAGTTGCACTACAACTACCTAATTGCACCTCCTTTCTTTATATATGTAGTCAAATTCAAATACTATAAACCATTTTTACCTAATGATGTCCATATAAAACACTTTTTAATGAGTTTTTTAAATTTCAGACTCTTAATGAACATTATTAAATCAATAATATATACAAACAATTTATTTTACATGTAACACTATGAACATAACAACACTGGTTTATTTGTAAAAAAGTACAACTTGATAAATTATTCATGAGTTTTAGATTACAACAATAACAAATATAAAATAAAATTCCATCGCTTAACTTTTAAAAATATCATTATTATGCACTATTCTAAATTATGGTTATCAAAATCCCAATGTCAAAAATTCAACCTAATACATGTCTACCCCATAACATGATATGCACTACTCTAAATATGGTTATGTGTTCCCACTGTCAAAAATTCATCCTACTACATGTCTACATCGCATATAAACATTCAAACTGTCTCATGTGTAATATATCTACATCCCATAAAAACATTGAAAGTGTCTCATGTATAATATATCATACCATTATATTGTCAGAATAAACATCAAACAAGTTCTTACAAACCATATCATAAACATTTAAATATAACAACACAAACATAAATACTAAGCATCATAACTATTGTTTAACTAATGTACCAACGTACATGGTTACTGGTGGGATCAGCAAACTCCATCACAAAATCGATGTGTGGTTTGAATTTTTTTTTCCCTTGCAAAATGTTTTCATCCAGCGTCGATTTTAGCTTGTCTGCGCCCATGATTGAAGATAATTTTGAATACTTTGCTTTCGTGAAGCACAATATCAGTGAGTGCTGCCTCACTTAGAAATTTATACATCGTACATTGCAAATCCTGCAATACATACTCAAGTGTTACAATTTCATATATCAATGGCATTGATTACAATAATAACTTTACATACAATGTAAGCAACATTTCCTTACCAAATTGCTACTACTGATTTTGTTTTTGGTCAACATGATGCGAAATATCATGGCGTTAGGGTTTGATCGGTACAATGAGTGCCAATGTGGAAATTCATTTCGCAAACGGTGAGTTTTGTAGACTGTCATGAAAAATAAAGATTTCCCATGCAGGGTTAACGTCACAAAATGGTCTCCTTGAAGATTATAGTAGTCTCTTATATCACTCTATCCATCAATGATTAACGGGTTCTCCAACGAGTAATTGAATTTGACAACATGACACTTGCCATGGCAATCTACCAAATGCCATGTGTCATCCAACATTTTTTTAAAAGCTAACACATAGCTTTTCCGCACTTCTGCAAAAGGCTACATATAAAGTTGTTTTCAGACATTAGTGCCAATACTGTACAAAACATAAACATAATCAAATTAACACGTATACTGTACAAAAAAATACAAAATTTTACATGGCTAACCAGGTCCTTAATATGCATAACACGAATGTTGTATTCAGGTTTCCTCTGGCACGACTTCATTTGTAACGCCATTCCCTTATCACTTTCACTAATTCCAGACATTTCTACTAAATAAACAGTACCCAACGAAAATTGAAAATCATACATGAAAAATATGCAATGCTCAATCAGTGGAGATCTTGTTTAACACTTATTAAACCAATAGGAATAACTGCAATAGGGAAAACAGTAATGCCAACGAATATGCACAACGTCCTTATCATATTAGGATGCAATAACCTAATGAAACAAACCACAACACTGGTAACTCATACGAAGATGACCATTACAAAAAGCATATTACATAGTGTTCATTGATCCACTTCGAACATGTCGGAGAAGCAGTTATTAAAATACTCAAAAGCCCATTTCGAAAATTAAATAAAAAACTGCATAAAGAAAAAAGTCGGTGCAGAAAGCAAATTAGGCCCATCTAACAGTAACCTAGCTTCTTTTCTACTTCTTCGCAATGCTGGTGCGCCGTTTTTTTGTTTCTACTTTCCATTGCTATTCTAATGACCTGTTTTCTCCTTCTCTTCTCGCTGCAGGCTCCCGATCCTCCGCCACTGCCTCCGACTCTGCTCACACGACGGTCGACGGTTACATTCAAGGGTGGGCACTTGCCCACCTTCTCAAAAATGGGGGTCCGCCTCTGGCTCCTAACAACAACACATGACAACAGCAGCATTTCATAACAAACACAAAAACGAATTTTGGACAAAAGATTACCATGAAACTCAAAACAATTTTGGACATAACAAGATAACACATCAATTTTCAAATAAAAAATTGCTAAAAACCCAACCCCATCTACATATACGAATATCATTCCGAACCTGACGGTGGACACAAGTTAGTCATGGATGATATACCGTCGTCGTTGGTTGCCACAACAAGATTCTGCACAACCGCTACCTACACGAATTGTTTTGGACATAACAAACGAAAGAAAGAAGCAGCAGCACTACCATTTCCTTTGTCCTTTCCTTATCCCTAAACAAGCAAAAAAGGTTTTATACAAGGATAATACCGTCATAATACCTGAATAAAAAAATAGGCTAATTCAGCATTATGTAGCACAGTTCCCAACGGGTTGGGGTAAATATGGAATAACAAGAAATGCATTTAAATTTTATATTGGAAAAACGAAAAAAATTACCGATCGCACGATTCTCGAGATGGTAACGAAATCCGAGATGAAACTCATGATTTCGATCCAACAGCCAGGAACGCCCTTCGTAAGTTACGCACCACTTTCACTTACGTACCTTAGCCTCCGTCATTCCTCGATAGAATCACAATAAAATTAAAAAACTAACTGAAAGAAAAAAAAAATATCTTGATTTGTAAAAAACACCAATATCCTAAAGAGGCCTTCACTAAAGACAAACAATATACATCTTGATGAGTTATAGAAAAAGAAAATTGAAATGATTCCAAGAAAGATTGAGATTTTTCAATGTACTATTTCATGATTAATTAGTTGAATCAATAGTTTTTCTTTTTACATTCTGTTTTTTTTTTGTTTTGTTTTAGGCACCTATTTGTAGTGTCGTATATCAATTAGTACCTCATTAATTAACTTGCTTTGCTTTGACTTGATGACATATTATTTGTGTTTTATTGCATTTATTTATTATTTATATTTTTCTACAATTCTCTCCATCTCCTTAGCTTTAATTTCGAATTTTGTGTGAGAAAAGTTTATATAAGGAAATTAAAGTTTTCTATTTTTTGGTCTTATTTTTCACCCATTATTTTATCTTTAATTTGTTTTAAGTTTAATTTGAAAATTAAATATCAATAATGTTTCCTTATGTTCAACGTCTTGGTTGAATTTAAGATATCTTAAATTCTTACTTGAATAAATTCATAAAAAAAAGCAATCTCATTTTTAGTTGTAATAAGTTAAAAGAAGAGGATAATTAGGTAAAGAGTGGTGCTTAACTAACCGTGTGTTTCATGGTTGGTAGTAGTATTTAGGGGAAATCTACTAAATATTAAAAAATGATATATTAACTACGTTTGAGTAGATATTAATTCCAAACTTCACTTATAATCTCTAAAACTTAACAAGCAAATATATATCTATCTCTAATAATTCAATACAAGAAATTCCAAACTGTAACATGCATATAAGCACGAACTAGTGGACAACCTAACAACTGATGGTAGTAATTATGTTAGAACGAGAAGACTTTTCTTTTAGTGTGGAAATTGAAGTCGCATAAGGGTATTTCACTTAACCATGTCTCTCAGGTTTCAACTTCAAAATTACATGAATAATTATTTATCTAAAAATTAAACAAAAATAAAAACTAATAAATATGTTTAGATTTCCGAGCAAAATACAGTACACAAATTTGAAGATAAATTTAATGGTTCACGATCTCAATTTTGTAAAAAAATAATTTGGATGCTTTTGTAGGTCCCAAAAATTTGTTTACAATAATAAAATAAATATGCATGCACTAAGTTCTGGATAAGAAAACGTTTGTTGGGCAGCCAGCAGGTGTCTATACCAAAAGAAAAGAAAAAGAAATAATAAAGAGAGAAGTGATAAATATAATAAAAGACATGATCTGAAAAAAAAAATGAAATTAAGATGTTATTGTTAGTATCTATATATCAGTACTCTTCTGGATACTGGGAGTACGTGTTAAAGCTGAAACCCTGCCAGCAAACAGATTCAGCCAAATGTTTCTTGTGATTAACTTCAACCTGCTAGGCTGGCAATTTAATTAGCGTCATTTACTTGTCAGATTCTACTTGGAATTGTGGTATTAGCCAAACTGTTCCTTTGTTCTCCAAGGACGGACCCATTTGTAGTGTTTGTGAGTTGTGACTCCTTGAGAATTCAGAATTTCAGATATATAGTAGTAACTTTAACTTGCATTACAATATGTAATAAAATTCGTATTTGTTAGATTCTTTGCTTGTTATTCAGGCAATAAATAAAATAATCAACTGAATAGATATGTATATTTAATAAAAAAAATACACATATCTAGTCTGATTATAATATTTATTTATCAAAAAATACATTCTCTTTGTATGAAAGATAGACAGATACGTGTAAAAAAAATAAAGCCTTGTGGAATTAGATTAGGTATTTTAGATAAAATTTTAGATTTGAATCTTATATCTAGATAAAAAAATGTGATTGAGAAACAAGATTCATTAAAGATAATCAAGTTTTTAACAGAGTAATTAATAAAATTGATAAATATTTTACATGGTTACTCCAAAAAAGATAAATATGTATATTTTTTCTTCAAAACTAATTAATCAAAATATATGCTAAAATTTAATAATTGAATAAATTACAAATCCAAAAATTATTTTAAATTAATGCCAATTAGCCTCGAGATCAAATTATTATAAATTACAAATTCTTTCATTAATAAAAGAATTTATTCCATATACAGATTAAGACAAGTTTTTCAAAGATTTAATTACCACTACTTTTTAATTAAAAAAAATCACTATTCAATGTACAAGATGTGGTACTTATATATATAATTGATATAAAAAAATCATAATCATAATTTTAAATTTATCCAAACTTGCATTCATCACTTAAAAAGTGATCCTTTATAGTTTTCCAAATATTTAATAACGTACTACTACTTTTTTGAAAAAAAAATCACTATACAATATACAAGATCTGGTATCTAATTACTACTACTAGTATTATTTTATTTTTTACTTTTTAAGTTTCCATGACACCCATCTTCACAATGATTTACCTACACACCAAATGGCAAGTCCAGTGTCAATTACTTTCGAGCTCTGAAAATGAATTCGGACCCACCAAATCACCCTCGTTGGTAGCATGAAGCTATGAATCATCCCATTTCTGCATGCACTTGGCATAAACCCTGCACCTTCCAACAATCACTTCTCTCCTCCTTCATTCTCACTTGTCACCAATTACGTTAAACCTCCTTAATTGCAAATCCTCTCTCTCTCCTTAAATAATTCTCATAAAAAAATAAAAAATAAAAACTAACAAAGAAACCATTTTGCACAAACCCAATTGAGAGTTTGAAACCCAAATGATGATGATGAACAATACTATTATTCCATGGTCAACCATTGGCGTTGTGATTGCATGGTACACTTCCAACATAGGGGTTCTTCTTCTGAACAAGTACTTGCTCAGCAGCTATGGCTTCAGGTTCCCCGTGTTCCTCACCACATGTCACATGCTGGTGTGCTCAATCTTCAGCTACGTTATTGTTTCCGTTACGGACGCTGTTCCGCTGCAGCGCGTGCGGTCCAGGAGCCAGTTTTGGAGGATTGTGGCGCTCAGCGTCGTTTTCTGCTTCTCCGTCGTCTGCGGGAACGTGTCGCTCAGGTACATTCCCGTGTCGTTTAACCAGGCCATCGGCGCCACCACGCCGTTCTTCACCGCCGTTTTCGCTTATACTGTCAGCGGCAAGAGGGAGGCGTGGGTTACTTACGCCACGCTCTTGCCCGTTGTTGCGGGCGTCGTCATAGCTAGTGGGGTAAACAATTTTCATCTTAATTTTTTTTATCAATAAGTGTTATTTTGTTAAAATATTAATTTTTTTATAGAAAAAATCAAACACGTTATTGTTTCTCTCCTTTTTAACCATTCAATCTACTTTATATCTCATTTTAATCTTCAATTTTTATTTTTAATTTTATTTATTTATTTATTTTGAATTTTGGATCAATGATAAAAATTTATAAAAATGGAGAAAAAATTTATAAAAGTGGAGAAAAAAGTTTACATTTTGATCTAAGAAATGATATTACATTTTCTTTTGTCTTGGATAAGAGATGATGGATATTTTCTAACTCATTATGCATTATTTTTACTTGTTAGTTATAGTTGGTTTAAGAAAATTTTGTATATGGTGAAAATTGAATTCGAATTTTATGAATTTTTTAATTAAAAGATGAGATAACTTTAAATTGGAATAAGAACAAGTGAAGTTTTGCTTGTTCTTTTGTTAATACATATATGCCTAAATTAAGACAGATTTTGTAACGATATCGGAAATTTAAGGGGTTTTGGTGAGAAAACTTTTCTTTTTTTCTAGATCAATCTCATGCAACTATTTCAAACGTATTTAACTATTGAGCCAAAATATAAGGCTACTTAAATCCTTAAATTTCTTATTTCTCTAGCTAGCATCCCAAACTCGTTATCAATTTCTTTTTTTTCCCTTCTTTTTTAAGCTTCTGTGCAGTCCTTTTAGCGTTGGAATTGGAAGTCAATAAATAATGTTGCAAATGGTACAAGCAAAGCTTTAAACCTTTTGGAACTCCTTGACATTTTTAAGCTTCTATGTGGTCCTTTAGTGTTGGAATTGGAAGTCAACAAATATTGCACCAATTTATTGGCAATAAACAATGTTACCATGTGAACTTCATTCTTGACATTTTTTTTTTTTGTTTTGATAAGTTTAGATACTAAAGAGTTATTTCATTTCAGTACGTGGCTTTGTCAGAACAGAGCTTATTTCAATCATCCTGTCTATGAATTTGTGTGCATAAGCAGTGTGATCAAAATGAGAAACTTCTGAACATTCCCTCATGACATATAGAGATAGCCCCAAGACATGGTTAATTGGCTATACAAAGTTAGAGGGAACGTTAAGAAATCAAAGCATATTGTTGATAATGCTAGTTAAGTAAGATTAGCTATAGCTTAATGTGTTTGGTTTCGCTAGGAAAAAAGATGTTAGGGCCTGTTTGTTTTATAATCAAAATCAGATTTTCACACTGCACACATTACAATGTAAAAGCTGTAGTTGAGATTAATTTGAGCATACATTTCTTTAACATTCAGCAGCATAAAATTAGTTCTATCTGTTAAACTCGGAGAGGATCAGGACAAAACATGTGTTCTCCTGCTGGAGAATTCTCATATATAAATACAAATGCCAATTGGTTTTAAGATGAAATCTAACACTATCAACATCAATTGATTCAGTTCTATCAAAAGTTTGAAACAAACCGGCAACTAGTCCAGAAGACGGCGCAATGAATTAGGGTGAAATTGAGTAGCCATTTGTGAAGAATCAATTAGCATAAGAACATGTTTTATATGTGAGAGTCCACATTTAGTCCTTTTTTCCTACTTCAATTTCTTTAAGCCACCTTTTTTCTTCTTATTTCTTTATTCGAATGTTCTTCTTAACCATCCTATCAAAACAATTGCTAGCTTTACTTGTTTTAATCTCTCCAAGAATCAATTTGTTTTCTCCCAATCTCACATGTAACACTAACACTTATCCTGCAGGGTGAACCAAGTTTTCATCTTTTTGGATTTATAATCTGTGTTTCATCGACTGGTGCCAGAGCATTTAAATCAGTGCTTCAAGATATTTTGTTGTCCTCAGAGGGGTAAGGATTCCTTCTGCTTTTTCCTTATGGTAGCAAGATGATTGAATTAAAGAACTTGTAGGTTCTGAATTGCACTAATTGCTATATAGTTCTCTACACTTGCAAACATAAAATTACTTTGATGGTTTTCAGAGAAAAGTTGAATTCTATGAACCTGCTGCTTTATATGGCTCCAATAGCAGTGATGGTCTTACTTCCTGCAATATTGTTGATGGAGGGAAATGTGATTCAGATCACAATGGATCTTGCCAGAAAGGATATCAGAATTTTTTGGTATCTGCTTCTCAGTTCTTCTCTTGCATATTTTGTGAACCTCACTAATTTTTTGGTGACCAAACATACAAGTGCACTTACCCTTCAGGTATATCCTAACACCATAAATCCAATTCTTGTTTAAGGCTTACTAACATTTGTCATTTTCCATAAGGAAATAACTCGACAGATTAAGGACTCATTTCAACATGCTGCCTGCATTTCACATACTAAATTCCAAAAAGAGAAAAATTAAATGAAGCAGACATTTGTTGAGCATTATTCTCAAGATGTTCCATTGAATGATGTTTCTATTCTACCTTCCAGGGAATAGTAAACGTTTCCTTGGTATTTGAATGAACCACTAGAATTTAACTTCCACTTTTCTTGGTATTTGAATAATATTTCTGAAACTTTAATTTTTAACTGTGTCAAATAGCCTCACGTGATTCATGTAGGCGAGATATGTGATTTATGTAGCCGATCTCGCTTAGTAGCATAAGACTTTATTTTTTTTTTCTTGGTATTTCCAAATGAATCACTAAATATATAAAATATGGTACAAAATTTGAATGGCATTTGTTAAATCTTTTCAGGTATTAGGAAATGCAAAGGGTGCAGTTGCTGTGGTGGTCTCAATTTTGATATTCAAAAACCCCATTTCAATGATAGGAATGCTTGGCTATGCACTCACTGTCATTGGAGTTATCTTGTACAGTGAAACCAAAAAGAGGTATAGCAAAAATTAGTAAAATTAACAAGATTACCAATCAAAGCAGGGTGTGATTTACCACCAGCGAGAGGGCCAACAAGTTATACTTATGCATACAAAATTATGAGCTTGCAGCAACCACTTTTGCTACACGTGAACAATAATATTTTCCCCCTAACTATTTCATTCATTGCAAACATTTTGGGAGTAGTCACTCGCCCCATAAACTCTTTGATGTGGACTTGAGCTTCATGCTATTGCCTAATCAGTCATTTTTTATTGGCTTTGCTTTCGGGTCCTTCAATCACTGCAATTTCTTTTTCATAACATTTAAAAAAGGAACTCCAATAATTTAGCCATAGAGGATCCTGTCAGCGTCAGGTGTAGTACATGACATGCAAGCTTTTACATTTATATTTGTCCTTATAAAATTGTAGGCAAATGTTAACTTTTTTATCCGTTAGGAAAATGTTAACTATTTTGAAAAAAAAATTATTAAAAAGTGTTGTTAATGCACTCTGACGTAATTTTCAATAAATTTTTTATATTTATTAATTCTTTAAACATATGTTTAATTTTTATAAGATGTCACTTATTTGATGTCTATAACGAAATAGGTAAAAAGCCTGCACACAACCTTGCCATTTGAAATTATATCTAATAATTAATAATATTAATTATAAACCCTTGGTGACTACAATGAAGACAATGCTTTAAGTGATTGATATATTGGTATAAAATCATGTTAAGGTCACATTGCATTCACATGAACGAGAATAATCTACTTAACTTGAAAATTCATGTTTGATTCTCATTTGTACAAAATTTTATTGAGTTAATAACAATCATAAACTACGAATAAGATTAATATCTGACTCAGTAGGTTATGAGATATTCGTAGTCTATGACCCAAGATAAACAAAAATACTATAAAGACATTTCCTTCACAAAATATTTTTTTATTTCCAAAAATATTATTCTCAGAAAAATATGTGGGAATATTATTCCTAGTGATTTTTTAAAAAAATGTTTAATTGCATTTTAATATTTTCTAGGAATAGTTTTTCAAAATTTAAATAAAATAAATATAAATAAAAGTTACATGTATATTAGACAATAATAATTTTCTCATATTCTCATGAAAATACCACCATTTATTCATCCCTCCTCATGAGAATAGAAATAGAGGAAAACATGTTAAAAAAAGAAAATTCTAATATTCTCATAAATAATAATATTTGAAAAAAACGTTTTAAAAACTTATAACCAACTTGGGAATATTACTTTCTATGTGTACATTCTCGAAAATACATTTTTAATTCGTCAAACAAACATACTCTATAGATTATGGATGGTCTTATCAAAATTCCAACTCACCCTGATTCAGCTTACTGAGTTATTAGATAGAAGGACGCATTGATGCATTGATGCAATTATGCAAAACATTTAAAAACGAAACCGTGCAACATGCATTGCCTTCTCCCAAGTTGAACGTGCCTAAGGAAATTTTGTAAAACAATAATTGAGAATTCAGGAACCAAATAGTACTACCAAAATCCAAAAACACATTTCCTGACAGAGGTACTGAGCTTGAGCCTTTGGAGAGCTATCAAAGTGAAAGGAAGGAACTAAATTTTATGTCTAGGGCCGAGTCGTACTTAAATTTTTCTGTCCTTTTTTAAAAGATATATTTTGTAGAAATCGTATTCAAATCCTCTACCATAAATTTATTAGAGTGTGTTATCTATAAGAAAAATTAATATTTAAAAGTTGACGGTATTTAATAAGAAATATTAAATTCATTCATATTAAAATGATTATGGACTAGATGAATTTATATAAATGAATTTAATATGTCTTATTAAATGTCTTCTAGTTTAGTTGGTTAAGTAAAAAATGTGAGCATTGTAAATTTTCTGATATTATGTTTAATTTCTACATATAAAAAAATGTCTTCAACTCTTAAATATTAATTTTTCTTGTCATACATATTTTTTAGTCAAGGCTTTTTTATTTTTTAACTTAATATCCTAAAGTATTCTATACAAAATTCCTTTATAACTTGACAGTTTTATTTTTCTTGTAATTTTGTGTGTTAATTCAAGAGTATTATCTGACTAACAACTAACGATTAATTTCTGGTAAAAGAAAAACTAATAATTAATTTTAAAAAATAGAAAATATTTATTTAAAAATAGGGGTATAATTGAAGTGATTGCAATTTTTTTATAATTTGTTTACATATACAATCAAAATCAATATTTAAGAAACTCAACTTCTTGATTACTTTAACTTTTTTTAATTGGTAAGAAGCATTTATAAAGTACATTATTTTTTATAAAAAAAAGAAAGAGATATATGCATTTTATCCTATTGCAAACAGGAATAGATTCTTATTAACATATTTAAGATCAAAACTGTCTACTAATTATATCAATTTGTACTTGCTAGACAATAATAATGTTAGGTACATAGTGTAACACATGTAACATTAACCATACGTGTGTAATATTCATTGTCTCGTTAAGGTTGGATTCGCTGAAAATTTGTATACCAACGCTTTACTTGTGTCTCCTAATACTGAAATGAATTGCATAACAAAGAAACGTGAGACTGTGAAAGCGTTCTTTTACACACGAACGCTATGCCGTCAAACAAAGGGGGCGAGGGCAACTAATGCTACTCAAAAGTTACACGCATCACTTGCGTAATGATTTAGTATTCGCTTACTAAATATTTATTTATAGTTAATTTATTGTATTGCAATGCACGTTTAAAGTAAACGAACAAATCCATTATAAAAAGTAAAAGAGTGTAATGATTTAGTATTCGCTTACTAACAATATAAACAAAATTTACATTATTCAATCATAAATTGATATGTTCCATGCATTAAAAAACCATAAATTAATATATTTATTAAGTTATTAATTTTTATAATAACTATTTTACACCACCTTTAAGTGTGTTTGTTTCAAGTCATATCCAGATCTATTATCTGGAGTGAGTTGGAAATGTGATACAAGCTGTTATAAAAAATTATTCCTAGATATGATCTATTCTAAGAATAAATATTACACATGATTTATTTCCTTTTTATTATATATGTAAAAGAGTGAAAATCTTCTATTTTCACGTGATCAGTAGTTATTTTCTAAAATAACTTTCCACTTTTATTTTATTTTTTATTTTTTAACTAATATAAATTTTAAGATATTTCAAGAAATTTTAAGTAATTTTTTTTAAGAAATATTAAGTAATTACCAAACATGTTAATGAAAATAATCTTTCCAATAATAGTCCAAAAACATTATAATTTAGTTTGTGAAACGAACGTTCTTCTATTTTAGATCACACATATTATCATCATCGAAAATAATTTCATTTAAATCTTGCAAAATTATTATGGAGGACAAATTATTTTTTAAATATTTAACACAATTTCTGGTTTTACATTGATAATATATAGAAATCAAAGTTAAAATAAATTTGCTATAAAATTAATTAATATATATTAATTACATTACATCTAATAATTAATACAATACTATTAATCCAATTAAACCCTTAATGAATTCTACATATTAGGATGATCGTATCAAGTCTTAGCCTGACTTTAGGATTAGCTAAAAAAAAATAAAAATTCGATGAATCGGAAGATTAAAAAAAAATATATTTATCAAATTTCGAACTCACCTTATCCTGACTAAGCCTCCAGTCATTAGAGGGATGCAATGCAATTATGCGAAACATTAAATAGGAATTAAGGAAACCGTGCAAGTGTGGAACATGCATTGCATTCTAGCGAAGCAAGTTGACCGTGCCAGCTCAAGAAAATTTTACAAGACAATAAATGAGTATTCAGAAACCAAAAACCAATAACAATACATTTCAGATTTCCAGACAGAGGAACTACTGAGCTTAGCTTGAGTACTTTCAGAAGGGGATCAAAGGGAATAAGAAGGGAAGGACTCAAACTTGAACACGCAACCTTTGTTCCTTTCCCAACACTCACCATGGTGGCAGATTCTAAGTCCAATTCCGACCTCTCCTTCGGAAAAATCTTTGCCAGCAGTGCTTTCTCTGCATGTTTCGCTGAGGTCATTTGCAAAACGCTATCTGGGTTTTTTTTCTTTTCGTTTTTTGTTTCTGGGGATTCTCTCTTTTTTCATGATCTTGTGAAAAGACCCATCTTTTATGTTGCTGTTATGTAGTTGTTAGTAGCAATGGATCTTATTTGTTGTATCAATTTGGTGGGTTTCTTAGTTCTGAGTGTTTTTTGTTTTGTTGTGGAACAAACCACGGTTGATGGTAAAGTACTAACTTTGATGATCAAGTCAATGTTTTTGGGGACTCGAGTTTCAGTTGAAAGTGGAAGGTGTCGATGGTCTAACTGTGTTTAGTGATATATAATTTCAAATGGGTGGGCTTCAATTTGCAAACTTCATTTTGGATAATAGTGATTTTGTGAAATTGAGTTTTGGTTAAATGTGAGTTTGAAGTGATTTGTGTTTTCGAAATGATCATCTCAAAAAATAAGTTTGTATTGTTAATTCAATGCAAAGCTATATTTTTTCACTTGTAGTCAGACTTGTGTTCTGTAATATTCATAAAATTTAGAGAAGAACTTCTTTCTTTGCCATTGAGTTTAATTTATCCCTTTTATTAATAGTCTTTGTTAGTTAATGGTGGTCACGGTGGATTTTGACTGCTGTTACATGATGAAAGGCATGCTTACCTTGCTGTTCTTTTTCAAGGATTAACATGGATGAGGAGTGTTCCCTCGTCGATGACTTGTATGTCCTGACAAAATGCTTGACTTGGAAGCAGTTATAGAAACTGGATGTTTTGTTATTAATGTTTTTTTTATCGGAAAATGTTAGTTATTTGTTAGCAAGAGGGATTTGAACCCATGTTGTAACCAAATCCACGAGTGGGAATGAGCAGAAAAGGGAAGAGAAGGAATGGAACAATGCTATTTTCCCTGTTTGAATGATTAGTAATCAAATGGAATGGACCTCCATTAACCTTGAGTTTCCTCCATTCCACCTCTTGAATTTGTTTCTTTTCCTATTTATTTTTAATCTCCCAAAGAAAGAATTTTTTTTCTGTTTTCCTTGTTCCCATTCTCTACCCCACTCCTTTTAACCTGTAATCCAAATACAGTATGCAGATCTAGCTGTTATGCATTTGAACTTTGGTAGCACAAAACAATTACTTACATACTTGATAAATTGAATACTCTTTCAGGTTATCTTGTATGTGAAACAGGTTTTGCATCATTGGAGGTTTACATGGTGACAGTATGCTTTACATTGTTGATTTTTGTCCTGAGATTGATTTGTCTTGTTATATATTTGTGACTGATTTCTTAGTGCATATCGCGTGTCCTGTTCACTTGTTAGGTCTCTACTGCTTTACAAAGTACTCAATTACAGTTATTTCCCCGGATTTGTTATTAGAGCTCTTGTAATTGAAATAGGTGTGTACTATTCCTTTGGATACTGCCAAAGTGAGGCTTCAGCTTCAAAAGCAAGCTGTAGCTGGTGATGTTGTCTCCTTACCTAAATATAAGGGTATGCTGGGAACGGTTGGAACCATTGCCAGGGAAGAAGGTCTTTCAGCACTCTGGAAGGGCATTGTGCCAGGGTTACATCGTCAATGTTTGTATGGAGGCTTAAGAATTGGGTTATATGAACCTGTGAGTTTTGAATCATGTTGCTGAAATTTGTTCATTTATTTTAGTTTATATATACTGTTTGCACGTGTTATCTAATGTTGTAAATAACATGGGTTGTTAACAGGTGAAGACTTTCTATGTGGGGAAAGACCATGTTGGAGATGTTCCATTGTCAAAGAAAATTCTTGCTGCATTTACAACTGGTAAATCTCAATGCTGGAAATTGTGGGAATAATTTGTATATATGTGCTATTATATGAGTTTCTTTCCTAATCTATGGATTATTTACTTTTTCTTAGGGGGATCTTGTGTTATTCCTATCTAAATACTCATCGCAATAACTCAATCACAAACTCGTTCAATTTGTCTTGTCAACAGGTGCTTTTGCAATTGCGGTGGCAAATCCAACTGATCTTGTCAAAGTTAGACTTCAAGCTGAAGGAAAATTACCTCCTGGTGTTCCCAGGCGCTACTCTGGATCTTTAAATGCTTATTCAACAATTGTGAGACAGGTCTGTGCAATCCAATATAATTTATGGAAGAGAAAAACATATTTGGTTCATTTTTGTTTGTGATTATTTTTTATTCTAACATACATCGATCTAACACACAGGAAGGAGTTGGGGCTCTTTGGACTGGGCTTGGCCCCAATATAGCAAGAAATGGTATCATCAACGCTGCTGAATTAGCCAGCTATGATCAAGTGAAACAGGTGATTTAAAAGTGACTGGAGGCTAGCATTGTGGAGCAAACATTTCTCCTTTATATTTGTAAATAACTTGTGTCTTTTTTTGTGCAGACTATTTTGAAAATTCCAGGATTCACTGACAACGTTGTAACTCATCTTCTTGCTGGTCTTGGGGCAGGGTTTTTTTGCAGTCTGTATTGGCTCCCCAGTTGATGTGGTATGTTTTAGAATACTAATGAATATCCATTGTTGATTTGGCTTTCTTATTGCCTCAGTGTTTTATATGTAGTGCGCTAATAAATAATTGTTTCAATATGATATGAATTTTGCACTTCATATTCCCTGTTCCACCATGATCAATTAAGAATTCCAGGATGATTAGAAAATGCTACAATTAATGATAAACTTTGTCCTTGTGTATAATTTTTTTTTTTCAATTTTTTTATTTGGTTGCAAGGTGATCAACTGAACTTCTTGCTTGTGCAGTTCTATCATTCCTCTAATTCTGTTGTTCTATCTTCATTCTGGTGTATATGCAGGTTAAGTCGAGAATGATGGGAGATTCTAGTTACAAGAACACCCTTGATTGTTTTATCAAAACATTGAAGAATGATGTAAGTTGCTTTCCACTGTTACTTTTTTACTCTCTTAAGAACATCTACCATCATTTTGCTTTAGTTACAACAGGTTAACCATTAACTGTGTGGATCCTTTGTTGTTGCGATGGTAAATAAAATTCTTCACAGCATTTCATCACATCTAACTGTAAGCAGAGGGTATAATCCACAAACATTGAGGATGAACAAACTTTCTTTTTCACTTGTAGTTATCTGACATATATTTACATTCTCAAATCTCAAATTTCCTTTGTCTTTGTTTTAGCCTTAAATTGTCAAACAAGGACTTATATTGTAAATATGTATCCTTTACCAAAACTGATTTGCGTATGTAATCTGATTTATTTTCCAGGGACCCTTAGCCTTTTATAAAGGGTTCCTCCCAAATTTTGGACGGCTGGGATCTTGGAATGTGATCATGTTTCTAACTTTAGAACAGGTATATTTTGAATACTCTGCTACATTTCCATTTCCTTTCTTTTCTGTGGTAATCCTCTGTCATGGATTCTTAATTTATTTTTATTGCTTTGCATGCTTGTTTGGGTAGAGATGAAAAAATCTCATTTAGAAATGCAGTATTTCTACATTTAATATCAACGTGCTTAGATGTTAAAATAAGTATTCATAGAAGAAAAAAAAATTTAAAATATATATATATATATATATATATATATATATAAAATATATATTTCAATTGAAAATTTCTCATTAGCTAGAAGTTAAATCCAAATTAGGCCAATTTCAAGCATGAGAGTTGATTGTTTCTTTTCTTGCATGCACTCCCAAAAACTCATTTAACTTCTAACCTTTGAATTTGTGTTTACTTGCTCACTTGTATCTTTTTTTTAACAGACTAAAAAGTTTGTCAAAAGTTTAGAGTCGTCCTGAGCTGAGTTACCGTTGAGAATTTTCTAAGGGGACTGGTTGCAACCGCAAATGCAGTCGAAATTGTAGAAAATAAAGGTCCCTTTCTCTTCATTCTGCTAACCAGGATGTGGTCAAACATTTTTTTAGGGAGGAAAAAATTGATAATAATATGATAATGTTATTCATATAAACTAGCTTTTAGCAATTGCCATAGATTCTATGGGATTGCATGCAGTTTTCATGTAACTCTCTTTAAACTTTATTATGAACCGAGCTTGGACATGTCATGAGATTCGTTTCAAATTTGGCTGGGGTTCAAGCCTCAAAACCAATGTTTTATTCATTCATAAATTTAAACACAACATGGCCCTTGATCAAGACCATTTGTCTTATAACGGTGGCTATTATAGTAAGTATCTAAATTCACGCAATTGATGAATCAATCCTTGACTGTTTGCAAGGCAATATATTAGAGCAAATTTAATTGGGGTGGTTCTTAAAGTTAAGCAACTTGAAAAAAATATTAGAGCAAATGAGTTTTACAGAATTTTTTTTATAAAAGTTATTTATATAAAAAAAAAAATATGGTTGCTTAGAAAATTAAAGAATCTAAATTAATTTTTGGAGATACCCTTTACTCAAATCTTTTTGTCCGATGGAAATTGATTATATAGTGTCTTTGAAAATCAAAACATTTTTACTCAAGTACAATATATGGACCATTTTTCCCGGCATTACTATATGTTGAGTCAATGTTCTATCAAATTTGTTAATCCGTCGATGTTTCATAAATGGTGACAATAATAGTTCTTTTCAAATCAACCCTTGGTGGCAACATCATCTTCCACTGTGCTTCTTGAAAACACGTCTACTTCAACAAGAAATGCCTCATTAACAGGAGTTGATATTGATATTATTTTTTGTCAATTTAATTACTATAAATTACGAAGAAAAACCAATGTATTATTTTATAATGAGTATTGTATAAATAGCGTATATTTGGTCGTATAGGAATTACATGCGGCATTCGAAATCATGTATAAACCTTTCTAAAGAAGAGTAGAGTTTACTGTGTTTCCATTCTATTACTGTTAGCAATCTTTGAATTGTATCGTGTCGAGCTTAGCTAAAAAAACACTCACAATTGAAGGTTAACCAATATGCATAACTATCACCGGGAGCTAACAAATAATAAGGGAAAAGCTTTATACACCAGCAGAAAAACTAATACACCCGTCCGCACAGTGCAATTCCGAAAATACCTTCACTTTATTACAGGCTTCGTACATACGGATTCGCAAATCCATAAGATTCTTACGGATTCACGAATCCGTAAGTAAGTTTTTTTTTTTTTAAAAGTTAAAATATAATTTTCAAAATAATGGTGCACGCAAGTCTCGAACCTATGACCTTCATGTTATTAACGCAATGCTTCAACCAACTAAGCTAATATATCAATTATGCTAAAAAACAACTAATGTTGATACATATAATACTAAATTTTTTGATGTATATTTAATACACATATAATTTTATATAATAAATTTTATAACAATTAATTTTGATATAATAATTAAAGTATTTTTTTACATATAAAAATCATAGTTTTAAATTAAAATCATAAATTTAATAAAAATTTGCAGGTCTAATAAAAATTATATTTGTATTTACATGTTAAATTAAAAATCATATATGTATTTACAATTTATTAAACTTATGATTTTAATTTAAATTTATGACTTTTATATGTAAAAAATACTTTAATTATTAGATCAAAATTAATTGTTACAAAATTTATTATATAAAATTATATGTGTATTAAATATACATTAAAAAATTTAGTATTATATGTATCAACATTAATTGTTTTTTAGCATAATTGATGTATTAGCTCAGTTGGTTGGAGCGTTGCGTTAATAACGTGAAGGTCATAGGTTCGAGACCTGCATGCGCCATTATTTCGAAAAATATATTTTAACTGGGTAATCCGTATGGGCCATGGACAATCCGTATAACTCAAAAAAAAAAAATTATGGATTCGCGAATCCGTAAGAATCTTACGGATTTACGAATCCATATGTACGAAGCCTGTAATAAAGTGAGGGTATTTTCGGAATTGCACTGTGCGAACGGGTGTATTAGTCTTTCTGCTCGTGTATAAAGCTTTTCCCAAATAATAATCAATGCACCCACTAACAGTCATATGGTTACAAGTTAATTGAACAATGTTTTAATACGACCTTATGATATGATTAATTCAATAATTGAAGATGAAACCTCCTCAACAAGATTTTTTTTTTGCTGAATACGTCCTCAACAAGATAGCCCAATTGTTTATTAATAAAAAATAATTATTATAATCTTTCGATTACCCAAAACTCATTATGAAGTAATGATAACTCGTAGTAAAAAAATCAAATTGTTCAAAAGTAGTAACTTAGGCATTTTTATTTATTATTTTAGTCATTTTTTTGAAGTAATGTGTTTAAGATGTCATTTTTATATTTTAAATATTTTATAGCAAAATCAGGTATTTGTATAAACTTTTACACATAATTGATATATTAAAAATAATTCAACAACTAAAAGATAAGACAATATTTAAATTAATGTGTGAAAATTTATTTGGACTAACGGTAGTTAAGAATAAGAATCGTGAGTGGAATTGATTTCTGACCTAATAGATTTGGATATACTGATAATTTTTAACTCAAGATAAAAAAATAAGGCAATATTTAAACTTGTTTTATATAATAAAAAAATCTAGTTATACTGTAGAAATTTTTAAACGTGAATTTAGGCGTTGACAAGTAAATTAATATTTTCTTGTCACAATAGTATTTCTGCCATATAATTTTTTATTGTATATAATACGTGAATTTTAATTGTTGTGCCACAAACTAGTTCTATATTTTATTTATTTTTACTTTCTATTGACTAATATTTTTTCTTTTGCTGAATATAAACTCACATATCACCAATTCTTATTCTTTTTAATTTATTAAGAAGCCATCGATTGTATTGTATAATAACAATTAATTATTCAAAATAAGGTCACTTTTATGTAATTTATAATTATAATTATTACAATATAAAACTTTTGTCTCATTGATAAATAATTTTACAATATACTTGATTGATTTCTCTAACAATATTTACATATAGTAAACCTTGCAAAAGTCACATACCTTTTCAAATATTTATTAGATTATTTATTTTACTTTCTAATAATTTTCAATATATTAAAACAAAAATATATTTTAATTAAATAGAATCTAAAATAATTTTATTCGTAATATACGGGTCAAAATTTATTATTAAGTAAATTATAAAAAAAGGCTAAACACACACTCGTGACAAACATAGCACTCCTTTTCTTCTTATTAATAAGACCAAAATTTAAAATAATGAGGATTTCTTTTTATAAGATTTGATTTATAATATTTTTTGTATTAATTATTTTTATACTATAAATACTCATAACTTAAAGAAGAGATGATGTATTGACAAAAAATTAGAAGACAAAAAAGGTATAAACTATAAAGATAGTTTTGTAAAAAATTATAAATTTAAGACAAATTTATTATTATAAACTAAATCAACTATTTTTTTTTTAATTTTGATAAATTAGGTAATTGAATATTATATATATATTAACGCAGAGAGTACTCTAAGTATAAGAAATTTATGCAATCAAAAGCCATATGATGTTATTATAATTTGGCGAGAGTTGCTGCACCAAGTTTTCTACAACATTTTTATAATAGATGTGTCACGGGTGGATGCAGAAAATTTGTTTAGGGGAGAACAAAATTACTTTCTTAGTTCATAATTCACATCCTTTTGAGAAAAATAATTAATTTATTTAATTACATTAAATATGTTAATTATTTATACTATTATTTTAAAAATATCTCTATATTTATTTAATTTTTTATATATATGTTCGAAGAGAAAATAATTAAGAATATGTAGAAAAATAAATAAATAATACATCTAATTTTTTTTTTAAAATGGTCTTATAAAAATGAATAAATAAATTTTTTAAAAATGTTTTATAATTAAGAACGGATGAAGTAATATTTGATAGAAGAAAAATATTATAAGCATTTGTTTAGTCAAAAAAGCTTTTATGAAAATCCAAATTACTTGCGAAAAATATTATATTGTAAGCCTTAGATTGATTCTAGAATGTGATTATGATGTTCATTCACAAATTTTTAATTACATTTTCCTCCATTCTTTGCGGAGGTCCAGGCTACAAAATGTTACAGTAGATGTAGATGCCAAATGCACTTGCCAGAACTAAGGTGCATCCTTGAGAAGTTACTTATTTTTCGGATTGAGAATACAGAAGTTAATTAATACACACGTTTAGAAGATAATTAAGGCATATATCAAAGGAAAACTAGCTGAAAATTTAAATGAAGGATAAAAAGTTACTTGATGGCTAAAAGTTAAAAACTATTAACTAAAAGCTAAAAAAGTAATTTATTAAATTATCTGGTAAAATTAATTATTAAAGTAGTTAAAAAATATAAAATGACATAAAATAATAAAATCATAATTTATTTTAAAAAGTAACAAGAAAAATGAATAAATATATTAAAGATAAAAGTAAAAGAAAATATATAAAAAAAAAATAGAAATTAACATTTTAAAAAACATTACTTCAACTAACTTTTTTTAAAAGATGATAGAAACTACTAAGAAGTTAAAAAAATACTAAAAATTAACTTAAATATTTTGTCCAACATTGACATATATTACTTTTAGAGAAGTGGAAAATATATTAGTTGGTGTGCTAAACTGTTGAATTGAAGTGAATAACTCATGCGAATCAACACAACTCTACATATGTAATAGTAGTTGTACCTATATTATTTACATGTAAAAATACTTGCAAACACATTTTATCTTGTGTATAGGTAGTGGCACCTATTTGTTAACCTAAGAATAAATCTCAAATACTTAGTGGACTACATAAACCAATCCAACGTAAGAGTTTCATCATTATGTACCAAAAAAGTGATCCCTCATTGAAGATGGAAAATGCAAAAGGAAGACACTCATTTTGGGGGGAGAAGATCACTATTGTTGTCCCTCAACCTCACAATTACAATCTCACCAGTGATCCTGTAAGAAATATTTTAGAAGAATAATAAAAGAAATTGTGAAAATGAATGTGAAAAACACAAACTCAGCTCAGCTTTTTCTTCTCCAGGATCCAATTATGGACTTTGCTGACATATTGCTCATTTATTTTCACATGTAATAGGCAAAATTTTCTGTAACCCTTCAAGATATACTTATCTATGTAATCCTCATATCTTTCATAGATTGCTGGTACTGTAAGAACAATAAAAAGACCTGCCACATAACCAAACCAAAACAACAAATTCATTTCTATCAATGTGCTTCTTAATTTTCAAAAACTGGAGACAAATTCATGAAAGTGATTTGAATCTATTTCGATCACATGATGCTCAGAAACTTACTGGTGTATGCCAGGGTAAGGAAATCAGTTAAGCCACCGATGATAGAAATTAACCATAGGTATGCAGCTACTTTCAGGAACAGACTTGAGTCTTTACCAAGGGCAATATCTTGAGAAACTGATAATAGATCATTAACTCTTGTGCGGATAAAAGTCTTCACTTCGTTTGCCATTTCCTCTGAGAGATGCAACTGTGGTAGAGGCGGAGCAGGTCTGTCAAAAGAAAAAGAAAAAAAAAAAAACGTTAACTTGTTTTTATACATTGTGTTGATACACCATAAACCATTAACCACTACTGAAACTTTACAGATGCAAATTACTGAACATGATGGCATGTTAAGAATGATGAATACTGTGAGGTGTCTAAACTACAACATGTTATTCAAGGGAAGGTATCAATCAAGAAGCAACAATTCCCAGAAAATCTTAAAGCATAATGATTAACAGACCAACCTAGACTTTGAAATGATACACTATATTACATATTTCAATCAAGACAACTCATCCACGTGTAGCCAATGTATTTTAACTGGACTTTATTAGTTTAAGGAATATTTTTCAATATAAGTATTGAGATACAAATAAGGTAACTATCCCTCTTCAGCACCAAAAACGAACTGTAAATAAATGGATGTAAGATCAGGGCACTTAAAGGGTAGGCATCACATCCTCTGCATTACAAACAGGTGTCAACACTGAGGACAAGGCTCAATTTCATCAGGCACTGATCAAAGTTTGATGTACCTTCCATCACTCAGCTTCAAAACATGCAATAAATATACAGCAGAAACAAACTTCTCCAACAAAAGTATCTTATTGGATCAAAACTTGCAACTATAAATGTAGATTTAATGAATCAAATTATCACAAAACCTCAGAGTAGGGCCAAAACTCAGGGCTCTCAAGAATGATTAATGATAATTAGTTTTCAATAGGCACATTCACAACTGCTGATATACTGTTATCCCTCCAATGTACAAGAAAAGTAGATCCTGAACATTAACACCCAAAAGTATTATGCACATTTTAGTCTAAACAAAGTAACAAACATACATTACCATAATGCACAGAGCATCAAGTTTTCAAACAATTCTCTATACTTAAAAAACAATTCTCCATAGTTAAAACTACAGTAGCTAAGTTACAATATACATGTTACAAAATTTCAACCACTTAATCATGCCAGCATTTATCTTTCAAACAAATAGCCTTGGACCATAAAATTTTAAAAGAATACTATAAAGACAACAATTTCATATTAGAACAAAAATCTGAATTTGAAGTATCAATGATCTATAAAAGCTTCAACATTCTAATACGTTTCAGAATTCAAAATAGAACACACAAGAAGATCCAACTCAAGTGTATACAAAATAATCTAATTAGTCTAATGTGTTACCTGTTGAGAATTGCAGCTGATTTGGCCCAGAGAAAAAGAATGACAATGAGGAGGAGGAGAACATTTGAAACAAGAGACAGAAGAGTATAACCAGATCTTTCAAACACAACCCAAACAGCTAGTGTGACCAACAATATCCCCACAGTAAGGTTCTTCCGCCTCCACAGTATTAAATCTGCAACTGCATTGAAGCATGGCATTGATTCAGCAAAGATTCAAAGATCATGATCAATTACCAATCCATTCTTTTCTTCTGATTCTGATCCATTTCCCATTGGTACTAAAAGCAAATAAAAAACTAAAACAAACAAGCACAGGCGTAGCCCATATAGCTATTCCACTGTTAAAAACAGACCAAAATGGACATAAACAAACAACACCAAGGAAATTAACAGAAAACATTGTGATATACAGATCAAAACAAATCACCAATAAAGCTTAGAAATTTAATGAAAACTAATAATAATAATAAGAAGAAGAAGAAATGGCATGCCTTGACCACCACCAAGGATCTCATGAAGACTTCTTTGCCGGTTAAACAATCGATCAGAGGAACCCATCTGGAAGAGAATCCAAAGTGAGGAACTTGAACCCAGCAAGGGATCTATGTCACAAAAAAGTAGAGAGCTTTGAAATGATCCACGGGAAAAAAAGAAAAAGAAGAAAGAGCAGTGAACACCAACTATGTCGAACTTTTATAGTCTAATTCAATTTTTCCACCTTACCTATCTATGTCACTTTTTTAAAATTTTAATGTGATAGTGGACCCTGAATTATGTGTATTCTAATTTGTAAGGATGATGGGTCTTTAAAGATGGGATTGAATGTCTCAGATTACAGCCTAATGCCCAACACAACACAAACACAAAAATACGGCCGATTCTAATAAGAAGTACCAATATTTTTCTCTCACCCGTGTATTAGATATATTTATAAAATATTCAATGGCTGAGATTTAAGAAGGGAAACCGGATCAGCAAGTTTTTTTCATTTTTCTATTAATTTTTTCTTTTTTTTTTTTTTTCATTCCACGCTTCCCATCACTGCGGTTGTGGGCTTCTTCATTATTATTTCAAATTTCATCACCATCATCCAAAATTTCAAACCAAATTCTAAAACTTAATCCATTCCAAATCTCAAATTTTGAACAAATTACACACTATCAAAAAAGAAAAACAAATCTCGAACATAAAAAATCCAGAAAATGTGATGAACAGGGAGAAAAAATCAGTGGCAGAGAGCGGGAGAGGATGGTGCAGAGTCCATGCCACTCTCTTCTCCGGAGAAGAAACCATTGTCGATGACCAGCTGGAGAACTGCATGCATTTCTAGAAAGATGAGAAAGATATGGATGTTGTTAGAGAAAGATGAGAAAGTGTTTCTGGAGTCATGGGTGTTGAAAATTAATTTTTATGAAAAACAAAGAGATGAGTGGCAACGGCGTAGGGAGGTTCTGATCTCTTTGTCAACAAGCTTCATTTTCCAATTTCTTGGAGGTTCTGATCTCTTTTTCATTATCTTCTCATTTGTTTTTATCAACACAGTTATGTTTGCAACAACTTACAAGGGTTGTCAACATGCTTCACTTTCCAATTTTCGGATGTGATACCATAGTTCAGTGGATTTAATTGAATTGAAAATCCAACGCGAGGCGCGAGGCGAAGAAGTTTCCTGAAAACTTTGAGTAGTTTTAAACATAAGCCTCCATTATTACCATCATCCAAAACGAAACTCTGTTATGCAAAAATCAAGTAAAGAGAAGGACTAAAGTCTCCTCGATGAAACCCCCAATTTTAAAATTATGAGCAGTTTTTTTTTCTTACAAAGTTCTGAGCAGTTTCCATGGAAGGACATTGGGTACAAAAGCTATGGGAAGTAAAAAAAAAAAACAAATAAAAAATATTTTTTATTTAATTTATATTTTTTTTTTTTCGATTATAAACTTATTACCTTTAAAATTGGGGGTACAAGGGTGAGTGCTTCGTTTTTGGACTTCACGTTAGAATCCACCAACCCAAGAAAAGAAAGAGAAAAATGAATGAACAAAGTGTGTGGTTGATGATCTCATGTTCCACTGTGAGCCACCGTCCCTTGATTATACCGTCTTCCTTGTTCACCGCCCACCCAATCCATTTCAAACAAAACTTGTCCTGTTCACTGTAGTTACTCTTGTCTTTCTTACAGTTTTTTGTTTTTTTTATTCTCTTAAGCACTCATCTTTAGTGTTTACTGATTCTCTATGGACTCATTTTTTGGGTAAATTTATTAAACTTAAAAACAAATACCTTATAAAATAAATATTTAAAAAATGTTTTTTCCAATAAATATATATGATTTGGTTCTTAAAATAATAAAATAAATGACAAATACATTTAGAAAAGTATAAAATTGTTTATTTTATTAAAATAATTTTTTTCTAAAATAAACTTAAACAAACTCACATATTATCTTGCCGCTAGCATTTTTAATCGCTCACTTGTATAAACATGATTAATTTTGTGTCAGAAGTAATTAAAAGTAATTGAATACACCAACAAAAATCCATTGATTCAAGTAGTATTGAACTCGATCCCTTTAAGTAAAGTCTTATATTCAAGTTGTGTAAATGAAAAAAATGTGATTGGAAAAAGAAAATCTTAATAAAGATGACCAATCAAATTTTCTATAAAGATTATAATGAAAAATTTTAAAATATTGATACATACTTGAATTCACATTGATTCCCATGAATGTAGCTTGAGGATACTCATCCACATATGATGATTATCATATCATCTTTAATTGTCCATTGATGATACTAAGAGATAATGTATTAATTATTAATTGATATTAATCTACAACAAATATTTAACATATTAGTATCAATAAAGTCCGTGTATATTTCATACAAATAATACAGTAAAAAAGAAAAGTAAATGAATACAATTGCATATAATTATCAATTATTAGTATGTAATTAATAGTTTCATGAAGATATTGAAATGTTTAATAGTAGTGGTTACATTTATCTCATGAGTAGTTAATAGTGTCAAGGAGTGAAAATATTGTCGAGTAACACAAATTGCATTGTGGGAGCTGTGATTCGTAGCAGCGATGGGGATTTTGTCCAAGCTTTTGGTAGGAGGCTTGGACATTGTTCCATTCAAGAAGCTTGAAGCAATTTGGTATGGTATGCGTATGGCTAGTGACGAAGGGATTCCTAAAGTTCTGGTGGAAACTGACTCTATGGAAGCATTTAGACTCTTGGAGGACGATTGTCAACATGCAAATCAGTTCTGGGAGCTTTGCGTTTGTTGTGTGTTATACAGTCACTTTCTTGATTTCTTCAAAAGAAACCCTTATAAAAAAATTGAAATTATTAGAATGTGGAAGAAGTTGCATGAATAGGAATCACCAAGCCCTCGACAAAACCCGCAAGCTCAGCCACCCCTTCATGATCATAGGTTACTGCAACGACCACTTCTGCATATCCAACATCGTAGACAACGTCACTCTAGAACCCTTCGTCTCACAACAAACATGAATTCTCCCACCAACCGCTTCCACTGCTCCAATCCTCCCTCTTCGTCCCCTGTTCTTTTTTTTGAAAATGGCTTCTGCAAACAACTTTTTGAAATGTGTCAAAGTTTGAAGTTTGAACACTTTAGGAAATTACTTTATGAGAAAGAAAAAAAGAGGATATTTTTGGGGGAAAAAATACAAATGTAAAGTATATATACTTGTTAAAATTGGATTATAAATAACAATTATAAAAAAAACAAAGTCTGACTCATTATTTGTCATTTTTTTAAAGGTCGAGTCTATCATTTAATTTATAAAAATATAATCTGACCTGAATGCTTGTTTAAAACTCCATTTTATGATAAGGCTTGTAAAAAAAGTTGTTAGGCGTATCAGCCTAAATAGGACTTTTAATAATTTTAGAACTTTTTATGTTATTGTATGTAATATTATAAAAGAAAGTTCAGGATTTAAAATTCATTATTCCTCCATAAATATCAAACTTAGGTTTTTTTTCATGAACTCTCAACATGTGATATCAATTAAATGGAACTATATAGTCTATTTTTTTAATGATTATATAGTCTTGAGTTTAACGATGAAGTCTAAGTATATTACAAAAACGTTAAATAAGTAGTATAATCTTAAAAATAAAAATAATAAATCTATATTATTGTAATCTTCCTGTATATATTAAATATTCACAAAAATAAAATCCTGTTATATTAAACTATAAAAGTGACCTGCCATTGCAACTTTTACTTTTGGCTTAAATCAACCGATTTTGCATTTTCCTCATTTTATCTAGTCAAACAATGGGAAATACAAAATGGAAAAAGAAAACCAAAATTTTAGGTAAGGCTCACACGTCGTTTGGACATTTGCACCCATCCAACCGAAAGTTGATATCACGAAAAAGAAATGACAGCAATTAAGTAAGTGACTTCGTATCTATTTAGATTGTAATCAAAATTAATAATACATGTCATAATATATATATTTTAATTTAAATTCTGCTATTAAAATTAAGTTAAATTATAATTTTAATTCACTTTAATTATTGATTCGCAATTTCGGCCTATTTATTTTTCCCCCCACAAGTTTTAGTCCCTAAATTTATTTTAAAAATTCTGCAATTTGATCATATCTTACGGTTTTACTTTACAATTGACTAATGATGTGTTAATATTCTGATGAGATGAAAATTAACATTTATCATTTAAAAATAATTTAATTAATTAAAAAATGTATGTGAATTTGAGAATTAGACAAAAATTGTATAAAAAAATAAGATGAGAATCGCAAATTAAGAATTAAAGGAGATAAAAAATTATAATTTAGTCATAAAAATAATTTCAACACACAATTTAATTATGTTCAATCATTTAATTTTTTTTATCAAAAGTAATTCTTTTAAAAATATAAATCAAATAGCATCTTTAAAATCTCAAAAAACGGAAATTTCGGTTGTGGTTGCTTTCTCCTTAGTGTGTGATACGCATGCGGTATCACAGTGAATGGTGTATATTTTAAGATAAAATTAATTTGTAGGTCTAGATTTATTTGAGAATTTATAATTTATAATTAGATTTTTGAACCTTTTTTTTTCTTCAATTGGATTTTTAAACTGGTACGTTTTTTAATTAGGTCACAACAAATAAGTTTAAGGAATCAAAAGTGTAAAAAAAAATTAGAGAACTAATTAAAAAGTGTCAAGTCTCTTGTGGTTTAATATTCTCACATCTTGAGGTAACTATTCTTACCTTTACAACTATGTAAGTTCTAAATCAGTATTCTCAACCTGCATAAGTGAGAATATTGTCTTGCACGTGTGACTTTAGAGACTTGAAAATTTGTATTAGGTCATTGAAGAACAATTCGTCATTTTTAAATAAGTCATTAAAAAAACCTTTTTAATTGGGTTCTCGAACTTGCATAAAAGAATTGTTTGTCAAGTTTTGTCTTGTGTGTTGAGCAACGAAAGTCCAGTCGGCCTAATTATTTGTAGAGATCATTAGTGATTATTATAGTTGTCACAACTTGGTTAGATAACATTCTATAATTGCTGAAAGTTGGTTAGACAACATTCTATAGTTGCTCATATATAAGTGTTTATGTAACTAAGTTTTATCAAGAATTTACGAGGTCTAACACAAAAAACATTCAATTGAGACAAGTAATATGTCGTCTTAATTCGGCGTTAAGGATTCTTATTCACCCAACCTCCCTCTTCATTTAGTAATCGATACCTTAGACCTTAACCCCTCCATAAATCACTATTATCGACATTTTGTAACAACATTCTTTGGATAATCATAACTATTTTAGGGAGGTTATAAAGGTGATTATTGTCATTGGTATGAGATCAATCGATCATCATGGAATCAGATCGACATAAGCCCGATGGAGTATACAATTCTCCAATCTCAAACACTAAAACACAAAGAGACTTAAGAGTCATATCTCGGTCAGCGTACACAATAAGGAACTTTTGTTTCATTTCTTCCGTTTGAATAAGAATTATATAAATTTGCATTTCGTTCTTTTGATGGCATCAAAGCTCAGCTTTGTTGCGTCTCTTATAGTTATTCGTTCCTGTCTTCTTTAAATTAAACAAACACACCTTTTTAAATGGATACTTTTCAATGTTTGGTAAGTGAATAGGGGGGCAGAAATTAAATATACGGTTTGATAAGAAACGACTTCTACATTCTACTCTAGCCGTTGGAGAACTTTTTAACATGGAGAAATTGAAAATGCTTAAATAAAAGGAAAAGACAAAAAGATGTCCATGACGAGAACAAAATTACAAAACCATAGTTATAGGTTTGAGCATCAACCTTACAGATAAATAAAATTGTCCCCAAATTGTGAATTTGGGAAGATATACAGAATTACAGATTGTTAAAACAGGTAGCATGATGGGGGGTATGGAACTTAGGTGTATAAAAGATAGAACTTCCCCCCTACTTTGGATCTGATGCCCGTATACCATGTCGCTTGAAGAATTCTCTAAATCCATAAGCACTAACATCGTAGTTGAACTGCAAGTACACAGATGAAAATCGGATAAAATTACATTATTTCACAAATGGAAGCAAAGATATTTGTCAGGCAAGGTCAAAAAAAAAAAATTGATGCAGTATTACTAGATTTACCACCTAGATATAGATATATTTTGCATATTTGTTTGGGAAAAGGAGTTCATAATACAAATAATCATAATCAGTAATAGATGCTACAATTTGCCGGAAGAAGAACACTCAAGGCTTTGGAGAGCAAAACAACTTACAGGAAAGACCTTCACGTTGTACTTAGTAATGTTTGGATCAGCTACCCTTCCCTGGTTAGCTGCCTGTATAAAAAAACAAAAGTCTCAAGTTAAAAAATAGATTTACATGGGGCAGTAGTCACTGAAAAGATTAACCTGTGAATTAAAAACCATGTTATTGCAGCTGAATATATGCTCTGCTTATTCATGCAATCAAAACAGACTTCTATTATAATTAGTTATTCCCAATTCCCCGAGCAGCATAAGGAGTGAAGTGATGAGATCATGATACTGTACTGAAAAGATTAACCTATGAATTACCATGTTATACTACAATAGGCAGTGAATTGATGAGATCATGATACTGTAGTGAACAAGTAAGGACTAAGGAATGCCATACTTGTGTTGGACTGTGAAATATCTCAACGAATGGATACTCCTTTTTCTGCCGAGTTATACAAAACCCAGGATATTTTGGACATTCAACCTACAAAGCACCAGAAAATAACAACCCTGTTACAGAGTGCATAGAAAATAAGTAGCCAACACCTAAGGAAATAGTAAATTATTCCCAGGCAATAAAATACAGCAAGGAACATTACAAAATATTAATTTTATTGTGGACCTAGTGCACACACTCCTCAGTCAAAAGTAAACTCCAAGTCTCCAACTCATTGCAAACTAATAAGGGCAAGTATCTCTGTTTTTTGTGATTCTATTTGATGATTCGATGATATGCTTCATCATGTGTGATGTTATTGATATGACTATCAACACTTAAAAAGAGTGAATCAATGAAAAATAACTTACACGCATAAATTTTACATTTGGATAAAACTCAGCAGCAGATTCTTCTAATACTTTGTCAAGATGCCGTGTGTAGTTCCCCCTGCATTATTAAATAGCAAATAGTTATTTCTTTCCTTCTTCTTCCTTTCCATTCAGACCAAAAGTCATATTCAAAGTAGGGGGGGAGCCAAATGAGAATCCATAAACTAACTACAGATCACCTGATGGTAAATGCAACAACCACAGGGAAACCTTCGTGTAGGAGTTTGACAAACTCACGCTCAGAGGTAAAATGAATAACCTGTGATGGTCCAAGGTCCTTTGGATAACCAGTATAGTACCTTATATTATCACAAAAATTTCAAGAATAAAGAAAAGAATCAGATCAGGTGAGACAGCTCCAAGAATCATCCATGGGAGCACTGTGCCATAACAAGTTAAAAACACCATCACACAGCTATCATTTAAATTGTGCAAAGTATGCTACCATAGTCAATGCCCACCTAACCTAAAGTAATATACAAAGTTTTGAAATTAGCTTCCAAAGATTTATAGATATGACTGAACAATTCCTCAGTTAAACAACTATTATTGTTTTATACTATTATTAATTAATAATAAAAATCAATCATTTACAGCAAAGTGACACTGGCAGTTGATGTGCCGAAATTTTCAAATAAACATCATATTCAGGAAGTCATACTTGCAAGTTGCTCTCAGATGACTAATCATTCGATCGAAAAATGATGGATCTTCCATTTCACAGAGTAGTGCAACAGGTGAAACTATCCAGTCCCTGCAACATAAACAAATGTTATATCTAAGTGTTGTTTAGATTAATACTATCTACCTTATTATCCACAGATAATTACTAACCAAACAAATTGGTCAAAATTTCATACTTCACTCCGTACCAATAGCTCAGGGAACTAATTCCTTCAGTTGATTACATTAAGCACACGATAATTCTAACAGTGCACACTATCAACCTCACTAAAACCACATCCTATACAAAAAGATTCAACTGGAGCATTTTATCAAACAGCTAGTGAGCAAATCATAATGGCATCCCATCTTCCGTATCCATAGGTACTAACCAGTCAAAAATGCTAAAGCATATTATAATAGCATCTCCTGTTTATTAAATCCAGCGTGTATAATATCATTTACATGCATAATAATAAAATGCTCGATCAAATTCAAAATTAATAAACATGCATAGCCAGCGTGTGTTTGGAATCATTAATTAATAGGCATAGCACGGAAGAAAATAAGTATAACCACAAAAAGTGAGAAATCCAAAATCAAAGGAAGACCAAAATCACGTAGCATTGCAAAATGATCAAACTAAATACTAACAAGGAAGCGGTGCAGAACGCAACAAATGCATCTGCCACTAAAAGAGGATAAACAAACTTCGGAATTGAAATTCAATAACGGCTTGATTGATTCAGTAACTAAAAGTTGGTAAAAGAAAAATAGTACCGGTAACTGAAAATCAAAGAGTATTGCTCCTCAAATCGTTCCCAACTCAAGTCGTACACCAACAAGTGTGCATCAGTGCATGTAGTGAAATTAAAGTATTATTTATATATTTAATGTATTATTTATATTTTAAATATATAAATTAAAGTATTATTTATATATTTAACTATTTTTTTACTATAATGTTTAAAATAAAAATTTATAAATACTCATATATTATATAAAAGTTTAATATAAATATTTCATAATATAAATTAAAATATAAGTGAAAATACTCTTCCCCGTTTTGAATATGAAAAAAAAATGCTTTCACCTTGAACTTAAATATATAAAAATCTTAACAAATTTTATTTAATTTAACGAGTTTATCTCTAAAGTATCCATTTATTGATCCCTTAAAAATATTGTTATAAAAAAAATTCTTACATCTTATATAATATCATACTAATAAAAATTTATCCAAAAATTTAAAATGAGTTCTTCCATCTAAAAATTTTGATTATTAAAAGTCTAAGGACCAAAAATTTTAAAGGTGAATTACAGGTCCTAAAACCAAGAAATTTAGAAAGTACAGAGATTATAAATATTTTTTTCTCCAAAATATAATTTAAAATATTTATTTATCAGGAATTTAAATTAAAATATAATTTATAAATTTATATTATGAAAATATTTATATTAAATATTTATATAATTATATTTAAATGTTTATTTTAAATATTCATAATAAACAAATAATTTAAATATTTAATATGTTTAAAATCTATAATAATACATTAATTTGAAAGTAGAAACAAGGTCTAGCCACGTTAGCATTTCGTTTTGGTTATAACTTTGTAACTTTCAATTTTATTCGTCTATGAAGATCAAACAGTTCAGGAGAGGGATCCGCATCATTGCACCTGCTGCTGGCTACTGCACGTTGTCCCAATTGCTGGAGAGGAATTGAACCCAGTACGTTGGGTTGCTTAAAAAGAAAACTGACAACTACACAAGCACCAATTGTTTGATTACTTATGTTATGCCAATACCAAATTTGAGAGTATACTTTTAATTTAAAAATCATACATTTATAATATATTAATTTGAAGCATAACATATAATAATATGCTGTGAAAAATATTATAAACTAAAGAAAACAAAATATGTAATATGATAAACAAAAGAATAATAATAACAAAAAAAATTAAACTAATCCATTTTAGAATGAAATTATATTAATTTGTGATATAATTTTTTACATTTATTTTAAAGCCAAGACATGAAACTTTTAAAATTTTTAATAGAAATATCCGGTCATGCAGTTTAATTAATAATTTATTTGTTTAAGTGTTTAACTGCCCAGACTGGATAGATGATCGGACCCATTATTAAACATTGATCGAAGTCTTTTGAACCCACCTCAATAGAAAGTGGATCTCAAGGTGAGAAAAAAAAAGTCCTAGCTAATCATCCATTGTCCTCTTTTTGTACATCTTTTTCCTAAACCCTTTTGAAAACAAAATTGTTGATTACGACAAAAACACAGCCGGTAGTTCTTAAGTACTGTTGCATCGAAGTGACCTTGAAATCTAGAGCCTAATAATAGTGTCTTCAAATTAGGGGAGGGTTTCCGTTCAATCGGTCGAGTTCTCGTAATCACCACCATAAGAAAATTTATTATAGTAGTACCAGCATGCAGCATGGTCAAAACTCAAAACTTTGGTATCAATCACAATCACAATCACAGAAATGCCGAAAGGGTTTTCCAAAATATTGTCAAAACTTGGTAACTATCATGTAATTGATGGAGATGCTGAAGGGTTTTCCTTACAGTTTATACATCATGCAATTGAAATGAGAATGTGTATACTGCATAGCACCATGACTTTAAGCCACTGATGTATGTTTCGACCACCTAAACTGGTAAAGATTATTGTCCTCATTTGCAAAAACAAATTAGGAACAAACAAGAGCCACTCTTAGGCAGTTTTTTCTTTTTCCTGGTTATCATCTTGGACGTTATCACCTATAGTAGATGCCACTTCTTTGCAGTTTTGATCATTCAGAGGAGAACCAGCTTCAATAACAGGCACATGTTTGTTGCTTTGAGCATTGAGAGGTGGAGTGGCTTCAATGGGTTCCACTTGTTTGGAGTGTTGATCATTTAGAGGGGTAGCTTCAGTGGTTGCCACTTGTTTACTACTTTGATTATCATTTTGAGGAGCGCTGGCTTCAGCATTTGTCACAACTGGGGACGAATCCATCAGACTAGCTGCAATAGCAGCCCTTAGATCCTCATCTTCCATGTCAAATAACAGTTCGGTTTCCCCATGAGAAAGAAACTGATCATAATTCTGTTGGCGCTCATTAACTCTCTGGTGTGGAGCTTGTACTGAGTTGCAAGATTTAGTTATCCTCTCAGCATCTTCGGGTAAAAGCCACTGCCCAAATCCATTAGAAGCTTCAGATGAGGAGATGGGGAACTCCTTTGGAAAATTTCCTCTAACCAGGAATATGCTCCACCCAAAGCCTTTCAAAGAGTCAAGATACGCAGAGAGGTAAAACTTGGAAAGGTGCTGTGGGGCTGCATAGAGACTGTCAAAATTATACCACTCCCCGTTCACTTTACGGATACAAAACCAATGATCTTGCAAATGACAAATGAAGGCATTTTCCAGCTCAGGGTCAATCTGGGCAGGCTCAGCAACTGGAGAGTCAAGAGGGATAACTTGTAGGTCCCACACTTCCAGAGCCTTTTGTAAAACCTACAGAAAAGGCTTTGCATAATTAAGTAAATCATAAAATTGCAAAGGATCCAAATCCTAAATTGCCTGCCCAAAATTAATATTTGATGCATGCAACAAACTTTTCCGTGATTTCACTAAACAAAAAAAAAAAAATACTTGTAACCATAGTTATAAAAAAACAGGCCTGAATAGCTGGTTCAAACACCAATCAAGACAACAACCCAGAAAACAGATGGATCAGAAAACCAGTCAAACTGATCATGAACCAATGAAAAGCAGTAAAAACAAGACAAAAATTCTGAATAATATAATAATGAGAAATATATATTAAGTAATAAAGAATATAAATATTGTTAAACAATAAACATATTGTTACATAATACAAATTATATGCGTGTGTAAAAATCTAAAATAATACATACAAATATTTAAAAAAATCAGAATAGGTACAAAAAAAATAATTTAGAATAGCGGTCATCCCTATCCACAATCCCACTTTAGGGTTTGAGAGCCACAACAACAGTATTGACAACTAAGCAAACACCTGCAGAATTTGCTCAAGTTTTGTCCAAAGAACCAACTAAGATTTAGGATTCTTTCATTAATTGGCATGCTCAGATCAATCATCATTTAACTAAACCATTTATTTGAACAAACTTTAATCATAAAATTACTCATATGGTAAACTGTAAGACCGGCAATGCTATATGGAGCAGAATGCTGGCCAGCACAGAAACAACATGAGCATAAAATAGGGGTAGCAAAAATGAGGATGTTAAGGTGGATGTGTGGATATACGAAGATGGATAATATAATAAATGAGGATATTCGACGAAAGGTATCGGTGGTACCGGTATGTGAAAAGATGAGGGAGCATAGATTGAGATGGTTTGGACATGTTATGAGACGGCCACTGGATGCTCCCGTAAGAACAAGAGTTCGACATAAAGAAAGGTAGAGGTCGACCGAAACTTACCTGGGGAAAGGTTGTGAAACAAGACCTAATGGAGTGGGATATAGATTGGCGGACAGTATGTCTTAGGACGGAGTGGAGAAAAACTATAAGCTTGGTGGAAGGTTAAACTCATTAGTAGTTTTATGTTCCAGTCGTTCCCTTGTTTTAGTCTTTTTCCTCCTCTTTTTTCCCTTCTTCCTTTCACCCTTCTTTTATTTTAGCTTTTTTTCCTCTCTTTTGTCTTATTTTTGATTTATCATTGGGTTCATCTACTACCGACCCTAATTAACTTGGGTTAAAGGTACTGTTGATGTTGATGTTGGTAAATTAATAAAAGAATGGTGTTGCACCAAACATATTACATCAAAATATTTGGATTATATGGTTATTTAAGAAAGGATGAAATTTATAGGTAAAAATATTTTGACTTCTCTATAGAAATGAACCAATGCAATCAAAAGAGTTCTATGCTTTGCCTTCTCTAAGGAGGGAGGGGCTAAAGGGGTACACATACATTTTGACAAAGGTGACTAGAGGGTGCAGGCTTCAAATGCAAAACCTTACAAATGTAAACGAAAAAGCATCAAGCATGTTACAAAAAAAAGGATAAAATTACGCTTCCAACATGTTCACTTAATTTCAGAATTCACAAGGATTTGACTCTGTTCAGTTGGCTGGACATGTTTTTAACATCCCAAACAACAGACACTAATTATGAACACAAGAATGGATTCAGTTATAAACAGATACTAAAAAGCCAATACCAACTGCATCACTACTATCAAAATTCCAAATTACAAAATCAATAAAAAACAGAAAGGAAAAAAAAAACATTTTTTTTCTGCAAAGGGATCAAACCCTAGAGATTAGGCAACTCAAGGGTGCAATCCAAACCATAAAAGGCAGCAGGGGGATGACAAACTAACATAAAAATCAGACTGAAGTTTTAATCAGACTAGGATACACCCCTTCTCTACTTACTTCTTACAGCTGTTAGTTCAAAGACATTAAGTTTCTGTTTGATGTGTAGAATTGAGCATGGAATTGGACCTTCTAATCGATATATTTGGAGACACTTTAAGAATTAGAATCATCATCACATATATCAGTTACATAGAATTACAAAATAACTAGTCCAAGGCCTTTCCAACTCTTAGTGAACACTCTAAAAATTGCCTGGGAAGTAAAATTGAGCTCAACCCAAAAATAGAAAAGACATGTCTCACTCAATTCCTACTACTTCAAAGACATTCAACAGGATTTGACAAGGTATGAATTTCCCATGCTATAAATAATCTCTTCATTCCTATTTGATTAAGTATGAAAATAGAGGGAATGTATTAAATTCCTATTATTTTAATAATTGAAATTTCAACACTATCATAATTATTGAAATTATTCATATCATATTGTATTTTTCTTTCTTATTTATTCCTCAGGCATAACAGCATCAAAATCTAAGTATAAAAACTGTCAAAGTAATACCTATTTACTGTACTAATTACACAGTGAAATACCAGAGCCAAAGGTGTACAGCTAAAACAAATTATTCGTGCATAGGTAGGCTAGCCAAAATGGAAATAGAGGTCAGACAAATGTATCAATAACAAACTCCAAATGGGATCGTAATTTAAACATGCATAAAACATCAGTGCATCCTATTTCTAATTCAATTATGTCAGAGGCATGTCTATGTTATCACAGGATTTATCACCATTAACAATTATCAGATCATGCATTGCATTTTTGGTATGGACCCTAAATTTGAATTCAGTTGAATGTAGTGAGCTCCAAGTTGAAGCAATGTGCATGCAGTATTTATTTAAGCAAGGAAATCTGCCTAGTCAAAACATTGAAAGTTTGAATCATATATTACATTTAATCATCATCATCTTCCCATTCATACGTGTAAATGCCAAGAACTATCTTTATTAGACAATCATCTTGTAAAATAAGTATATGGAGAATATTCAATTAGTCAAACTAAACTTGCATCACAAAGCACAAGGCCATCCTATGTCAAATAAGCAGTAACTCTTCACAAAGCATAAGTCTTTGCATCCATGAAGTCAACTCCAGCAAAAAAAAAAAACACATATTCACCCAAGCACCACAGTCAATAAGCTAGATTGAACAATAGAAGGAGCAGCTAGCGCCACAAGAGCACAAAAAACAAAGTTCCTCAAATTATTATTATATAAAAACAAAAGAACCCTTATAAACCGTTTCTATTCAACAAAAATCCAAACCATCCATAGCAACTAGAACTTTCCAAAACAAAAAAACGACGATAAGCTCGTCACACTCCCACGTACACAGCCACAAACAACGGCGCCAAAGAGTAAAAAAAACAAACAAATTGGGGAAAGAGAAACCCTAATCGAACCTGGATGCTGAAATCGCCGTCGAGCGAGACATTGTGCGATTCGAAATCCGCCGAGGAGAGCGCGGGGAGCATGACCTGGCGCTCCTTGCGGTCGAGATCGGAGGCGAGCGCGGCCAAATCGAACTCCGAGAAGAACGGGCCCTGCAGCACCGTGTTCACGCAATGCACCGCGCAGAGCTTCGACTCCTGCACCTCGTGGTACAGCATCCCTCCATTGCTCGCTCCTTCCCCCATCATCGTCGCCGAATTCGCAAATCTCAGACCAATTGCGAGGGTGCGTAAACCCTAATAATTGCGATTCGCGTGCGGGGCGTTCTATTCGTGTTCTCTTATGTTGTATTGTGTTGTGAGGGAAAAGGGAGAAAGAAAGTGAGAAGGGGAAAGAATCGGAGGCAGGGGCGTCAACGTAACGGATAGTAAATGAAACAAATAAATGGCTGTAAATGAAATGATAAATGGCTATAAATGAAATGATAAATGGCTATTAAATTTAAAGAAAGGTTGTGGATTTTCGTCACTGTTTGTTCTTTTCTTGCTGCAGTGTTATTTGGTTGGATGTTAGTGTTAAATGCGGTGTCTTATGTGTCGTCGTGTGGGGATGCCACGTGGGATTTTGGGAACGGTGATCCATCACGAAAGGGAATTTTTTTTTTTTTTTTAAGGGAAAAGGGACAATTGGTAAGGTTAGTTTTTACTACTTCGGAGTTCGGACTTCGGAGGCCTAGTTTCATTGGCGTATGGATTAGGACAATCTAGACTACGGGGTCTAGGGATGAACAAAAACAAAGACTATGGGATTTTAAGCTAGGGACTTCCTGTATTTTTTTTTCATATTGATTTTTGTTTCTTTATTTCACTAAATATTTTTATTATTATCTAATGTTCTTATTATTAGATTCAAATTAAAAGTTTCATTTGATTCTTTTTATAAGATTTAATCTAAAATTTGTATCAAAAAAGATTTAATCTAAAATATTTTTTACATTAATTATTTTTTATAAAAATATTCTTCATTAAAATCATTTTTTGTGTGAATGGATATTATTAAAGAGACTAAATACCTCTTGGGAAAAAAGTCTGGGTTTAATAAGCTCTAAATTCAAACAATACAAAATCTAGGACAAAATTATAAAGATGTAACTCATCATTGTTTTCAAAGCATGCTTAGTTAACTTGTCCTCCACTTGATTGGAAAATGGTTCCAGATGATAATGCATTCATGAGCATGAATATCATGAATAGATACAATATTATAACATGGGTGTGTCATGCAAAATCCTCTCAGAAGGAACTACAATGCAAGATGATAATCAGAGTCCACTCTTAACTTCTTGTATCCTTATGACCAAGCTAGTTTTAGTCCTAATAATATAGTCTTCAGCTCTACTACTAGCTAGGACTAAACTTGCTCCCAAATTCGAGATGAATCCACAAATGAAAATTCATGTATGGTCATGGACGACTCCTCCACAAGCCGACATTCTACCATTTTCAATAACTAAACCATCGCAATTAAGCACCACCTCATCGATAGTAGGAAACTCTCAAATGATATTTAACCTATTTGAACTTATATGTCCAAATTTGGCTAAATATTCAAACCTCATCAAGCTATCTTTGTAGGAATGAGTCATATTACAAGCCTTCTTAATCACCACTTCAGCAGTCCACTTCTCACCTTGTAATGTAATCGTATTCCTCTTCCACCAAATAGTATTGAGCATAGTTCCAAATAAGAGATTCCAACTCACCTCATGCACCTCCGTACCAATAAGGAGATTATTCCTCAACCACGAAGGCCAATCTGTCGCTATATAGAAATCACCCTTTGCATCAATTCTAGTGAAAAATTACCAGACTAGTTTTGATTCTAGGCAATCCTTGAACAAGTGGAATAGATGTTCCTCCAACTTTTCACAGGTGGGACAAAAAATTGAGTGGCTCATTCTAGACCACATTCTTTTAGAGTTCGTTAGAAGACATTCATGCCTAAGCTTCCATAAAAATCCATTCATTCTCTCAGAACCCTTCCATTTGTTATTCCTCTTAAAAAGATCAGAATCCTGGTTTTGCAAAGGTCCATGCACCTCATGCACATTCATATTGAAAACTCCATCACTCGACTTCGTCCAAGCTATAATGCCATCCTGATTCGAGCCAACCTTATGGTCATGTTATTAACCATTTGCAGCACTGTTGTTGGAAGACAATCCTTTATTAAGGCAATATTCCACCTCCCATTGTCACTAACATAACCTGCTACATATTTTTATAACTCAACCTCAGGAGTGTTATTTGTGGATAGCCAATTTTCCACAGCCTGGTAAGCAATTGTCCTTCCAGAATTTAATTGTCTTTCCATACCCACCCTCCAAGTAATATTTTGACGGTAATTATCCCAAGGAAAGCAAAGTCCTCTCCAAAAATTGTTGCAGTCTTTGCTTGTTGATCATCAGAAGATGATTAGAGCCACACTGATACTTGCTATGAATTAAAAGAGCCCAAACTGTAGGCTCTCTAGGACAAAATCTCCAGTTTGCTCTCATCATATAGGCTTGATTAACATGCTTCATTTTCCTAAGTCCCAATCCTCCATGTTCTTTGGGATTACACATTTTATCCCAACAAACTAAATGCATCTTTCTGTTTGTGGAGCTGTCCCCAAATAATATTCATGCAAGCTTTATCAACATCATCACAAATGGATTTGGGGAGCAAAGTGGTTTGCATAACATAAGTTGGTAAGGCTTGCAAAACTTACTTAGTGAGAGTGAGAGTCACTTATCCCCCAAAAGCAAGTGATTTCGCCTTCCAAGCACTCAATCTCTAGTGAACTTTATCAATTATAAATTCAAAAGTATTAAGGGAGGGTCTGTTATGAAAAATTGGAACTCCAAGGTATTTGCACAAATCCTCAATCCATGGTATCTCCATCTCCTCATTTAGATGTTTTCTCAGTTGCCTACCAACGTTATTGGAAAATAACATCTGAAACTTATCCAAACTGATCTTCTACCCGGATCTCTTGCAAAAACGATTCAAAATATTCTTGACCGAATGAACCTGGTCAAGCGAAGCCTCCGCAAAAAGGATTACTTTATCCACAAAGGCTAAATGATTAATATGGGGATCGTTTCTACTCAACCAAATATGGCGCCAAACTCATTGATCTATAGCTATAGAAATAAGCTAAAGGACTCTATTAAATCTATCACACCACTAACTACTTTGGCAAAAAAGAATGATATTAGGTAGGGTTGTTCATAGTTCAATTCAAGAAAGAAAACTGAACTTAACTAAAATGAACTAAAATATGATTTTGTAGAACTAAACTGAATTGTTTACTCTTGATGCTGAACTAAAATTGAATTGCTTATAAGTTCAATGAACTGGTTGTGTGATAATTAATTGAACTAAATTGTTATGTGATTCTTGAACTGGTTTTTTTTTAAGTTTATTGAACTAGTTTTGCAACAAGTCAACTGAACTGTAAAATGCACATTGTTGAACTGTTATATATCTAATTGTTTTGTTGAATTTTACCGTTTTTTTTTTTCTTTTCTTTTGATGCACACAACTGCTCTTTAATACACAAAATACAATTTACTTTATGTTTACAACAGTTAGGTTGTATTCATATATACAAAAAAGTCATCACCTAGTCTCTTTAGAGTTTCATTGAACCAATAATAATAATAATAATAACAACAACAGTAGAAAGTGCAGCAAGTGTTCAAGATTCTTAAGAGGCTTTTGAATTTTTAAAAAAAATAACCTTAAGAAGGAGTTCGGGGACTTTCCATTAAATTTTTGGAAATGCCTTTAATCCCCAACAAGCTACCCATTGGTTTGTTGATATAATAATCACAAGATAATAAACTATTAGTTGTTCATAGAATTACCGTAGCATCAGGTCCATGGGCGCATGATTCCTTAGTTCAGCAAATGCTCATTTTTCAAAACTACCAAAAGACTTTACAAAACAAGTTAATTGAGTTATTCTTTAACAATTTACTTTTATAAAACTGAACTTACAATATAGTTTTGTTAAGTTTTTTTTTTTTTTTTATAAAAGTAGTTCAGTTTTAAACAGTTAAGTTCAATTTAGTTCTCTATTTAATTCAGTTCAAAACAATTTTTTGAACAACCCTAATATTAGGATGTGTTTGTTTGCCATTCAAACAATAATGAATGTCCAAGTATTTTTAGCAAATAGGTTTTTGATGCTAGAAGAGGGCAATTTTCCTAACTCTATAGGTTAAGAGGACATGGTAACAAAGACTTAAGCCCCATATCCTTTCAGTGTCTCGGTCTCTCATTTCCATTGTGTACCATGATAGTTTTTAATTATTTTAAACTTTTCTCTTGGAATCTTTGTGGCTTTGCAAATAAGAAGAGTCATAGGCACTTGAAGAAGATTATCATGACATGTATGTTAGGCCTTTGTTTGTATGAAACCCATACTCAATTTGCTATAACCAAAAATTTCTAGGATAAAACAAGATATATATTAGGTTGTTAGGTTGAAGGGGGTTATGGGGCATGCAAGTGATATTAAGGGACTATAGAATACTGCTAGTAATTTTTCTTTTGGTTTGTTGGAATCATTGCCTTAATGTGCATTTATCTTAGTTGCCAAGGGTAACTAATAATATAATGGACGTCTACCGAAGTTTATGTAAGTTCAATATACTCCTCCAGCTGTCAAATCTAGGAGTATCTAGGGAGCTTGTGTCAACAAATTTCTAATCCATGGTTATTGAATATTGATAGGTAACTTTAATTAGATCATTTTGGCTTCTGAACAACAAGGAAGTGTTTTCTTAACCATGAGGGCCAACAAGTTTGCAACAACTATAAATGTTTGTAACATGTCAGACTGAGAGATCATTCTTGGCATATGCATTTCCCTTAAGCAAATGTTGAACACGTAGTGTGACACCACTCCAACCATAATCCCTTACTCTTGCGTTGTAGATAACCTACCCCATAAAGAAGGTGACAATTCCGTTTACAAGCGACTTAATGTAATCATACCGACTAAGCTACCATGGTCTGTAACACCTCAATTTCTTTTTCTAAAATATAGCTTTAAAATTGTTTAAATAATAAATATTACAAAATATACGTCATTAAATCTTAATTTCTATTTTTAAATTGACAAAATATCTCTCTCTATATATATATATATTGTACTTGATTAAAACAGGTACATATAATTAAATTCTAATGAATAAAAGGTACTCTCAAAATGCGTAAAAAAAACATTTTGATAGTTGTTGTCATTTTTTTCTTCTGTCCTTGTGCAACGCTATAATAAAGTATAGAGTATAAGGAAATAACTTGCACAAATTAAATGATGAAAAGAACTTGAAGGAATAATAAACATTCAAATTGAGTCTCAGTGACCCCTTAAGATTTAAACATAAGTGTATTGGAATCATTACAATTGTAACAAGAAATAAATGTTCATTGCCTCCCCTCAAAACATCACACGATATAACCAAAAGGTTTTATACAACAAAATATTATGTCACTGATAGAAATCTTTTCACCCCAAATATACATAAAAAAAGGGAAAATCATCCTACACCCAGAGTTATCTACTGTCTAAAATCATTCTGCCGCTCGGTTTTTCACAGTTTTACTCCTAACTTATTTAAGTGCTCCGGGAGTTGGATTTTTGCAAAACTTATATGCTACCCTACTTTTTCATACCTAACAAACTCATTTTTAAGGTCAAAACTTTAAAAAATAGTCCATACTTCTGTAACTCTCAGTCCATATTCGTGGCAAAATTTTCATTTTACTAAAGGTCCTTAAACTTGTCTTATTTGTAACCTTTGCTGGGAAACTCCAATTTAAGTGAAATTTAATGCTAACTCTATGTTTTAACATGCAAAGAACTAAATTTTGGCATAAAAAATACAAGGAAAAAAGCTCAGCACACATATTCAGGACATCACAACAAGCTCAAAAATTTCAAAGCAACATGTTCAAGGAAGTTCAACAACAAACACATGGTTCAAGAGTTGGAGAGACCTCCCTTACCTCTTGAAGAACTCATGAAATCTTGAAGGAGAATGAAGAATATTTAGGTTCTTCAAATTTTGTCTTCAAGAGTAAAACAAAATGACGGTTCCAATTTATTAGAGAAACTAGAACAAGAGAATAAAAAGGAATCAAGTCTAGGATGAAGAATGAAGCTCATTTACCTAAACTTAGTGACTCAAGGGCTCAAGAACACAAAGAACTAGCTGGGAAGAAGAAGAACAACAACTAAACTCTCCTCCCTCAAGCTTTAATTTTGTACAAAAAATGAAGGGATAACACTCCAAAAGATTTTTTCTTCACAAAGGCCAATAAGTTATGGTGTGGGCTCTCTTTGACAAGGCTTTGTGACACTTTGAATGACCCCCTTAACAACCAATTTGAATGTGCCAAGCCGTACTACAAATGGGTAGTTTTGCTTTTTGCAAAACTACCAAAAATGGAAGGATAGGATTTGCCAAAAAATGGCTATTTTTACTTTTTACCAAAACTCACTACTACAAAAATCGCTTTCTACATCGGTTCTTTTCCCCATTCTACGTCGGTTCTGCAACCGTCGTTGACCTGGGCGTTGTAGTATACTAAAACATTCTACGTCGGTTGTAGAACCGTCTTAGAAAGTCCCTTTCTAAGATGGTTATTAAGAAGGAACCGTCTTAAATTCATGTTTTAGAAAAAAAAAATTAAAAAAACAAACACATTCTAAGACGGTTGTTCGTAAAAACCGTCTTAGAAAGTGACATTCTAAGACGGTTTTTACCTAAGAACCGTCTTAGAAAGTGACATACTAAGACGGTTCTCGGATAAAAACCGTCTTAGAATGTCGCTTTCTAAGACGGTTATTAACTTTGAACCGTCTTAGAATGTCACTTTCTAAGACGGTTCTTTTGAGAACCGATGTAGTTTCTTTTATTTTTTTTTTAAATTTTTTTTGCGCATAGATAATAAAAGTCACGGTATATAAAAAAAAGCCATACGAAATATATAAAAATAAATATCATTTCATGGTATATATTAATTTCAAATTGGAGTAGATGAAAAAAAAAGAATGAAATTGAACCTATTTTCAAAAATAAAAGACCTACTTGAACATTTTAAAACTAAAAAAAACTAATTGAATTATTTTTTAAAACACACATAATCTAATGAATCTTTAAACAATAAGACCAAATTGAACTTAAAGACATTTTTGTGCACCATCCTGATGATTTAGACTTTGGGCTTGGGCATGCAACTTTTATACTCAAGTTATTGTTCTAAGGCACTCCAAAGTTATCTAACTCAAAATTTCCAAATAAAATAAAAATTACCCACTGCATCCACCGATACACATACGTGTTTTCATATGAAAATTTGCATAATCAATTATATAAACCCTCTTCCCACTTATTCAGCATAATTTATTCAAACCCCACCCCTCCCTCCTAATTCATGTTCTTATGGATAATAATATATAGTAATACAAAATTATCAAAATGGGGATTTAAGTGAGAAAGTGGGATGTTTACCTGTATAAAGAGAACAAGAATTTTAACATCCCTAACAGTCAAGAGAGGACACCGACAAGCAATGCATTCTGTGAAATTATATCTTCAAGATATTACCTAAAATTATATCCGAACCAGGCTGGCAAAAAAAACTTTTTCTCAGATGAAAAGATAATTAACAAATTTAGAAAATTCAAATCAAAACGGGGTATCACAACGAAATTCACAAAAAGTATCCTCTACATGCCAAAGGCCACCAATTTCTTAACAAATTCATTGCAAGGAATAGAAGAGAAAAAAAGAAAGAAAAAAAACCTTCATCCCAGGCATTTGGACCCAATCTACAGCAATTCCTGTAGCCTTTGAAAGGAACTCTGTCAAAGTTTCCTCAGCAATTGATAGGAGTCTACAAGGATCACAACAGAAAAACCAATGTGAGCAAAACTTCACCACAAAAGAAGCAACTTCACTTCATGAAGTTCAGAATTACCCAACAGGGTTACTAGCATCTCTCATGGTATGCTGAGGAGTGGTAACCACCGAATCACAACTAGCATCAGTAGTTGCAGGGAAAACAATAACATGAATAACAACTCAAACAACAAAAACAAGTAGGACTCGTAGTAACAGCTACAACAGCAATTAACACATTATTTAGATGCAACCATTAAAAAGCCAAGGTTGTTTATCACTGATCCTACAATTTATGCTCAATGTCAATTGGACTTGAATTTAGATGTAACCATTAAAAAAATATGAAAATAAAACTTTTCAATATACAATGACAAAGAATAACTATCTTACTCAAACGGCATAAAAGCAGTAAAATAAAAGTGGCAGAGGATACACATTAATATATTCTTAAACCACATTCTAATAGTGACAAGTCTCCACATTACTTAATTGTGTTGGACCAGCCTACTCCACACTAGTGAAAAGAAAGAGACTAAAGGACAATAGACCATAGAGAAGCAATCCCATGAGCACACATGATATATTGTTGGATGGAGTATAAATAGATTTTTTTTTACACTTTTTTAATAAAAAAATAAGCTGCAGTAAAAAAATCAGCTTAATTAAAGTTATTTTTAATTAAAATTAATATTATAAAATCAAAATTATTCAAAATTAAGTTTAACTAAGATATAAAAAAAAAATACAAATTCAACTAAGATATGGTGTTTAGTATTTTGAGTGCGGAAACCACCACTTAGATTCATTTAATATGAAAGCCAATGTCACTCCGTGCAAGGTGCGTATAACATATATAATGTTTAAGCATGTTGATGATTTTTTTATAGTGGAGGCAAGGAATATTATTATACAGTATATTCTACTAGTTGTTTACTTGTACCTTTTTTTACAAAGTAATTGTGAAAGACAGATAATATTTTTCAAAATATATAATTAGGCCAAAACGCCTGATCCAAAGGCAAAAAATATATATTATTTTAAACTAATCCAAAGTAAAATGTGAGTTTTTGTATGATCAGAGAGGATTTATATTTTTGTTATTTCAAACTTGATTCAAAATTAATTATCAACAGCCCTATGGTTGATTTTCACTATTACCTCAAATTGACCAATCACTAATCTGTCTACTAATATAATTTCTCAATTGAAAACCTTGTCACTAGATCTAGAGCATGATCAAACCAAGGATATCCACGCTGCACTTGTTTCAGTCTTTCCTCCTAGAACTATAAAGTTCAGTCTTTCCTCCTAGAACTGTAAAGCTCATGTGGTTCGGTCTAACATTTTGACTAACAAAGTAACAATTGCCAAACTTTGCATCACTGCCTCCCTCACATGGCTCTTTCAAAATATCAAAAGGCCCTCTTCCTAGTGGATTTCCAACAAAAAGTCCAGTGTTCAACTCAAGGACTGTGTACAAAATCAAAAAAGCTATTCATAAATAAAAAATGCAACTTACAATTTGTCCCTTTCATATCTTTCACGTCCATAGGCAGTGCAATTAGAGTTTAGATATATACAAAACCAAAGGAAAAAACCTTATGATAAAAACTGTACATGTGTGGAAATACAAATATATAATTTTCTTCTTACCAAGCTGATCCCTGCTAAGCCAGGCTGCAAATTATGCCAAAGCAAACAAATCTAAGGTGCTAACATGAAAACTGAACAGAGAACAAAAGAGGAAAATTAAGCAAATAATAGCAATAAAATCCAGTCAGAGAAAAAGCCCAAGAATAAACATCTCACTTTTCACTAAGAATGATCATGCTGAACTTCACCATGATATAATTACAGAACTAACAATCTTTGATAATATAGTCAAATCTCCACTAGACAAAAATTATGTGCATTGATTGAGTAAGAGCACTCAGCACTCAGCACTCAGCAATCCTTGATACTTATAAGAATTTATCATAATAAAAACATTTTGATTTTACAAGAATAATAAAGAATTAAACTATTTCCTATGATTCTAACTTTCCAATGATACATTAACTCCTTTAGTTCCCAATGACAAACTAATCACAAAATGTATTTTCAAATAACATATTTCAGAACAGGTATATAACTACATTATATTAAACCACTGAAACACATTGGATCACATAGGATCAAATCAATCAATTCATGTGCAAAGTGTAGACTATAGAAAGTAGTGACACGAAATTTAATATTTCAAGCTACTTGGTATGAGAATAATGAAATTCCTTTGTACTACCTATGTAATACAATCACCTAAAAAGCAAATTTCCGTTACTAACTTTCTGAGCTGATACAGACTCATAATATTGACTAAAGGTGAAAACAATGACCAGTAGGATGATGATTAAAGCACCGATATAAATTATAAAACTGTGAAAAGTAGAATTATCTTTCATTAACCAAGTGTTAGAAGAACTGCTAACCAGGAATAGCTGGATGTAAATATCCAAAACAACGACGGCCAATTCCCAGTCTTCTCTTAAGATCTAGAAGGTTGCTAATAGGGTGCATAGCCTACACAAGATATCAAAGATTGTGCATATAGTGGAAGACCAGATCTACATTGAACGACAATTCAAGAAAAAAGGAGAAAAGTACTTCATAGGCAACAATTTTCTCCAGCAAAGAAGCAGGATCATCCCATGTAATCTAGTGAAGCTCTAAGGCAGCAGGACTAAGCCACATAATAAATTTTTCCATTAAATATGAATCCAATGCTCTCAGTGATGCAATATTTTCCTCTCTGTGATGGAATAATTGAATTATCATACTCAACATTTCAGGAAAGCAGGTTGAACCCTTATTCTTGTCTTATCTTTCTTTATCCTTTTCCCCAGTAATGTTATCAACTGTAGGTATCTAAAATTCACACTTTCATAAAAAAAAATTATTTGAAGGTCCTCATAGCAAAAATCCTTGTGTAGACAATCATAGACAATCAGTATACGAGTTCTCTAACATGGAATTCACTAAATTTTAAAGAGAAAACAAGGAACTAAGATTTCTTTGATTTTCTCCTGCTGTCATTGTAACATAAGAAAATTAAAGGAAATAGACATAGAAAAATTGTTCAAAATAAAGTCGTATAGCTTCTGCCATAAACTTACGTGAGAATAGAGAGGATATCTTCTCGAAGAATGGATAAGGTCCTCAACCCTCCAGGATGAGTGTTAAGATGCTCAAAGAGAACTTTTCCAGAATACTTCTCCTAGTGAATCCCGGTGACACTCCCAGCCACTCCACCGCCGTTCACGTCGGCGAAGGCCAATTGGAATCGTGTGGCTCCTCATCTTCTTCGAGATCCGTGCCGAAGGCTGTGGCTTTGACAGAATCGACGCCGACGGGGGAATCCTGCGTTAGTGCGTGGAGAACCTCGATTTGGAGGCGTGGTTCACCATCCTAATGGACACATCAAGCCCTAAGCTGCCAACACACATCCTATTTAAGGCACTAGCCAGTCAGTACATCCCATGCCACCACTCTTGTGGTGAGTTCCGTGAAGAACTTCTTTCGACGGCGTTGTTTTCGCAGAGTGGTATTCGGGTCGTGGTGGAGTCTAGGGAGTTTGGAACGGCAGACTCGGTGTCGTTTGGGTGGGGAGGGTGGAGTCTGGATCTTTGGAGAGGGGGAGTCACTTGTTGGGAACCCTAGAGGCTAGGGGAGTCAAAGTGTAGTGAGAGGGAGACTGAAATAACTTATTATTTAAATTTCGAAAAACCTTCTAAGACGGTTTATATAAAACCGTCTTAGAATCACAGTCTACAAAGACAGTTTTCCAAAAATCGTCTTAGAATGAAAGTTTCTAAGACGGTTCTTGTAAAACCGTCTTAGAATGATTGTATTTATTTACAAAAATGCCACCGCGTTTCTTACTAAGACGGTTTTTTATTAACCAACGTAAATTCAATGTCGTAATATAAGGCTTTTTGTAGTAGTGACTAGTAAATTTTATCTTAATTGTCTAGGTTATTTTGCTAATCTTCCTAGGAATATATGTATCCAAAGTGATCCTTACACAGAGAACACTCTCACACAGAGTCAAATCACACTACCGCTCAGTGTGCGATGCAATTTCGCTACAGATGAAACTTTTATTCAAGCAATTTTCAAATTTCTGCCAACTAACTAAATAAATTATTTACACTAAAAAAATCAAATTAACTCTAAACTTATACAATTAATATCATACAGAGAATAAATTAAATCACGTAGTCACATAATTAAATTACACAGTAGAAAATTTCGACTATTTAGTCTTTAACAATGATTTTTTTACACTATGGAGAAAGAAATTTCAGAGTGTAACATGGTGCATGATGCTAGGAAGAAAAGTCCAAAAGATGTTGTTCAATCAATTCTTAATGTCATGGATGATTCAATATTCTTTAATAACATTATTTCACAATATTTTTGTCAAGAAATGGACTATTAAAGCTTGTCTGTGAGGTATCTAGAAAGCTATGGAGAATATTTACTCTGTAAGTTTCCTATATACTCAACAAAACCTATTAAGAGAATATAAAGATATCCTCTTTCAAGAAGAGACATTGTGTTTCAAAAATCTAGGGAGAAATGAATTCTTATAGGAAGCAGAAGTACCTCATTTTCCATGCTTAGACTGTGATCTAGAGGAAGTGTAACAAAGTGCATGGAGGCTTTCAGGGATTTGGCATATAAATGAGGACATACTTAGGGAGGAAGTAGTAAGATACTTCAAAGTGTAAGATTTATCATTGTGGCTCATTTAAATAAATGTTATTTGATTTAATGAATAAAGGACATAAGGGTAATTGGCTACAAAAGGAAGTTATTAAAAGGATAATTATTGATAGATGCAATTATCTTAAGCGTAGTGGTTCAGTTTCTAATAAATAGGAATCCAGAAAACTGAATACCGTCATTGTCTGCCCATGAGAGTTATATCCTATTACTATTAAAAAAAGATACAAGAACTGAGAGGGTCAAGACTCTGAGAAAGCATTCTACCATAAAAGATCTTCTGCAACCATGGACAAATGTATGTTTACGTGAAACTCATGAATTCTAAAGATCTTAATGTGATTGTTTTAAACAGAAATTATAGATTTATGTTTACATGATATGTTCATGTGAAACTCATGAATTCTAAAGATCATGTTCATGTTATTGATGTGATTGTTTTAAACATAAATTATAGATTTTGTTTACATGTGGTATCAGAGCCAGGTTTAAGAATTTGTGATTTTCCATTACTAATTTTTGGTTGATGCAACGATAAAGTATTCTAGTAGATTTTGAATCTTAATTTTTTGCTTGTTGCGAGTATTACCAATCAAATAATATTGATCGAATAATATGACAAAGTCTTACACTGTCTCACAAAATTGTTGTTTGTTGCTTGGTATGCCTTATATTCCAATAGATATCATGATAAAGTCCTGATTAGGGGTGTTCACGGGTACGGGTCATCTGTGAACCCGAACTGATCTGAACTGTTTGGGTTGGTCATTTATGTATTTGGATCAAAATCGAACCGATCTGATTGAAACCGATCATGTACGGGTTGGGTCACGGGTTTAGATTTATAAATCCGTTGACCTGATCCATGAACTCGTAATAATAATATAAATTTTATTATTTATATATTTATATATATATATATATATATATATATATATATTAAAAAGTTCTTCCTCTCCATAATAATGACATAGTGATACAAAGGATGACAGCAAATATGCAGTTAAAGTTTAACAAATATTGAAAAAGTGGTGAAATTAACTACCTTTTGCTTGTTGCTATTTTCCTTGATCCTCATTATAAATGTGAGCACATTCAATTTTGTTTTAATCGTATGTATGGTGTTGAGAAGAACGTGGACATGATGAAAAAATTGAAAGACCTTATTCAAAAATTGATTCAGCAATATGTACTAGAACATCTCATTTCTCATTCTAGTAGCAATTTAGCTAATTCTAGTACATTAGCTTCAAACATGGTTTCACAACATAATGATGATAAAGGTGATAAGGATGATGATTGAGATGATGAATTTAGAATGAAAATCAAGAAAAAACAGGGTGAGGTGCGAAAAAATAAGTTAGATAGGTATTTGAAGGATGATGTTGACGATGACCACCCTGAGTTTGACATTTTGAATTGGTGGAAATTGAAGACATCCAAATATTATATTCTTTCCTGTATGGCTAGAGATATATTGGTCATTCATGTATTTACTGTATCATCTGAGTCTGCATTTAGTACAGGGGATAGAATTCTGGATTCATTTCGTAGTTCCTTGAGTCCTACTACTGTTGAAGCTCTCATTTGTGCCTAAAATTGGCTTAGATCTACTAAGCAAAATGTTAATGACTTTCAAGTTGAAATAAATGAAGCGGAAAAGATTGAATCAGGTGTGTAATCCCTTATTTCATTTTTTATATTTGTATAAAATATCAATTAATTTTTGTGCTAACGGGGTTGTGTTTAAATTTTTAGAGTTGTTTGGTTTAGCTTTAAATACTGCTAATATTGAGTCTCCAAGTGTGGAAACTGCAAGTGCTGGAACTTCTTAATGTATTACTTTCAGGTATATTGTTATTTGTTTCACCTCTTTTTTCATATTTTGTTTACCGTATTTATAATATTAATGAATCATATTTTGTTCATTTGTTTGTTTCAGCAAATCTGGTTACAACAAATTTGGTTATAGCAAAGCTTAGTTTATAAGAAATAGTTGTGATTCAGACTATTATAGTAAATCTTGTTCAAGAATCTTTTATTTTAATTTATATTATAAGTTTATTTTAGAATATTATGTTGATGGTATTAAATGAATCAATTTTACTATTTTCATACATTTTATAATATTGTGTTAATTATATTGGATATTTGAAAGAATCATGATATAAAATAGTGGTTATAAGAAAAAAAAATTAAATGGGTAATCCGTTGAACCGAACCGAACCGATCATGAACGGGTTGGGTTGGGTTGGGTTTCAATTTTTTTTCTTGAAAACCGAACCGAACCGATCAAATTTGATTGGGTTGGGTCCTAAATTTGGCAAAAATTGATCCGAACCGACCCGCGAACACCCCTAGTCCTGATGGTGTTTTCGGTTCAACATATATATTTTAAATGCAAATTATCTTTCCTATCACTACAAGACAAAGACACATTAATGTTGGTGATGAAAAGCAAACAATAATGGTCGATCATTTTGTTGCTCTCCCTGATTCAAAAATTGTACCAATGCATATTTAACATTGTATTTGATAAAATGCATATGCATTGATGTGTTGTTATCGAATGATTGTATATGTTATTGACATTGAAAATTAATTATGATGTTAGAATGTGTTAGAATGTTGTTAAAATCTTATAGTTTTAACATATTTTTGTATTTTATGAAGTGTTTGTATCTTGGAATTAAAGTATGGTGAATTTGTTTGTCACCAAAGTGGCCAAATTTGTATGAGTGATTTAGTTCCAAATTTTATCTTCATTTCAATCATCCATAATTTTGATACTATGAATGTATTCAAATTATTATTTTATGGATGAGTTGAAGTTTATTACTATGGGGTAGTTAAGGATCAACCCAAAGGTTGATTATTTGTCATCATAATAAATAAACATGAATGTTGGCATAATGGATACACGGCTAGTTCTATTTTCGCATTCAAAGATAGTAAGTAATTCTAGTTAGTGTATGTATTATTGTCAAATTATGAAAAATTTTATTAGCATCATAATAGTTTAATGTTGTGTATTAACGGATCGCCAAAGATGAACATTAGTATGCATTTTATGATGTATGAATCTGTGAATTATGTTAGTATGTGATATGTATGATTCAAAGCTTTATTTTTTAAAATTTATACCTGTTGCTACAGATTCGCTTTTTCAACTGTTGCAATTTTCAATAGATTAAACTTCTCTGAATGGAAAGAGCAAATTGAATTTTACCTTGGGGTAATGGATTTGGATTTGGCTCTTAGAGAAGAGAAACCCAATACTATTACTAGTGCACGCACTAAGGATGAAATGGTCCATTTTAAGAACTGGGAAAGATCCAATAGGTTGAGTCTGATGTGGATGCGAATGAACATTGCAAGCAACATTAAGTCAACTCTTCCACAAACTAAAAGTGCTAAAGAAATGATAAAACTTGTGGAAGAGTGCTCCCAAACTGCTGACAAGTCTCTTGCTGGGACACTAATAAGTACACTGACCACCTTGAAATTAGATGGTTCACGTACTATGCATGAGCATATTGTTGAAATGACATATTGCAGCAATACTAAAATCATTGGGAATGGATGTGGATGAAAATTTCCTGGTGCAATTCATATTGAACTCATTATCGTCTGAATTGGACTTGGGTATAAACATGAATAGTGAAGATGGTGACAAGTGGTTAGATGTCATGAAAGATGAGTTGAAATCTATGGAATAGAATGAGGTTTGGGACCTTGTTGAGTTAACAAAAAGATGTAAGAGAGTTGGATGTAAATGTGTCTTTAAGACCAAGAGTGACTCTCATGGTAACTTAGAACGATACAAGACTAGACTAGTTGCAAAGGGATTCACTCAAAAAGATGACATTGACTATAAAGTAACCTTTTCACCATTTTCAAGAAAGGATTCTTTAAGTATCATTATGGCATTGGTGGCTCATTATGATCTAGAGTTACACCAGATGGATGTGAAAATCGCTTTTCGAAATGGGAATTTAGAGGAAGATGTGTACATGGACCAACCAATGGGGTTCATAGAAAAGGGAAAAGGGCACATGGTGTGCAAACTTAAGAAATCAATATACGGACTTTAACAAGCTTCAAGACAATGGTACCTTAAGTTTAATGATACCGTTGTTTCCTTGGATTTAAAGAAAACACTATTGATCGATGTATATATCTGAAGGTTAGTGGGAGTAAGTTTATATTATTGATTCTATATGTTGATGATATTTTGCTTGCAACTAATGATCTTAGTTTCTTAAATGAGATTAAGAAGTTTCTTTCTAGTAACTTTGAAATGAAAGATATGGGTGAGGCATCCTATGTGATTGGGATAGAAATATTTCGTGATAGATCACAAGGATTGTTGGGTTTGTCTCAGAAAGCATATATTAATAAAGTTTTAGAGAGATTCAGAATGCAAAATTGTTCATCATCTCCAGTACCAATTTAGAAAGGAGACAAGTTTAGTTTTATGCAATGTCCTAAGAATGAATTGGAACAAAATAAAATGGAAGCAATTCCATATGCATCACTTGTTGGGAGCCTAATGTATGCTCAGACTTGTACGAGACCAGATATTAGTTTTGCAGTTGGAATGTTGGGAAGATATTAGAGTAATCCTGGTATGGATCATTGGAAAGCTGCAAAGAAAGTTCTGAGATATTTGCAAGGCACTAAAGGCCACATGCTTACTTATAGGAGGTCTAGTAACCTTGAATTGATTAGATACACAGACTCAGATTTTGCAGGATGTGTGGATACAAGAAACTCTACTTATGATTATCTGTATTTTTAGCTGGAGGAGCTATATCATGGAAAAGTGTGAAGTAGTATGTAATTGTTGCATCCACTATGGAAGCTGAATTTGTGGCATGCTTTGAAGCCATGGTTCAGGTTAAATGTTTGTGAAACTTTATTTCAAGGCTTGAATTGGTCGATAGTATTGATAGGCCATTGAAAATTTATTGTGATAATTTTGCAGCAGTCTTCTTTTCTAAAAACGACAAGTATTCAAGAGGTATTAAGCATATGGAATTGGAATACTTTGTCGTTAAAGAAGAGGTTCAGAAATGTAGAGTGTCTATAGAGCATGTTAGCACTAATTTTATGTTAACTGATCCCTTCACGAAGGGATTACCGCCCAAGACATTTAATAGTCATGTATGTAGTATGGACATTATGTCAGCTAAGGAATATTGATCATTATTGTAATTATTGACTATTGACACTCTGAATTCAATGATGTTTAAGTTTTTGAAAATTATCCTGTTTTCAAATTTATGTATGCATGCATGTATGAATGATTATTTTGAAAATTGGGATTTGTCCCTAATGAAGACATAATAGTATTATTGTGGGACATTATGATGTAAACTTCCATTAAAGTATCATATTAGGAAGAAGAGTTAATAAAGTGGTACATGAAAGGAACTATGTAGATTTGATAGTATAGAACCGTCGTGACTCTTATTGGTTTTATTTCTGATCATGATTTATGATAAGACAAATGTATGAAAACTTAAGCCCTATGTATGCACATTATAATTGTTTTCATTAAATCATGAAATGAAATTTGTGACATGAGCCAAGTGGGAGAATGTAAGATTTATCATTGTGGCTCATTTAAATAAATGTTATTTGATTTAATGAATAAAGGACATAAGGGTAATTGGCTACAAAGGGAAGTTATTAAAAGGATAATGTTGATAGGTGCAATTATCTTAAGCGTGATTCAGTTTATAATAAATAGGGATTTAGAAAACTGAATACTGTCATTGTTTGCCCACAAGAGTTGTATCATATCACTATCAAAAGAAGATACAAGAACTGAAAGGATCAAGACTCTGAGAATACATTCTACCATAAAAGATCTTCAGCAATCATGGACAAATGTATATTTATGTGAAACTCATGAATTCTAAAGATCTTAATGTGATTGTTTTAAACAGAAATTATAGATTTATGTTTACATTATATGTTCATGTGAAACTCATGAATTCTAAAAATTATGTTCATGTTATTGATGTGATTGTTTTAAACATAAATTATAGATTTTGTTTACACAAAGATCTATTTTGAGTATAAAAAAGGTAGGGGGAATGCTCTAATCTATATATACCAACCCGAAAAGCTATCAAAGGAAGGAAAATTGCCTCTTGTTAAGATGGAGAAAAGAAGATGTTTTCAAGGCACTCAAAAGTATGAAATCCTATAAATCTATAGGTCCATATGGTTTTCAACCTATCTTCTTTAAGATGTGATGGGCCAACGTTGGTGATGATGTTTGGTGCCTAGTAAAGAAGGCTTTTGAAATAAGGAATTTGATATAAGGTTGGTTGAAACTTTAATGCTCTTATTTCCTAAAACATATCACCGCTCCTCTTTAAGGGAGTTTATACCAATCAATCTATGCAATGTGGTGTCCAAAATCATTGTAAAGGTCTTGGTGAACTGTAAATATGCAAACACTTTTTTTTTATAATAAACGAGACTATTGTTTTGTCTATCTTCGCTCTATCCAAGACATATATGAAGGAGAAATGTGAAGATATTCTCATGCATTTGTGGAGTCTCAGAACGGGAATATGAAGATGAAGTTATCTCTCTCTATCAATAAACAAATCTCCATATCTATATAAAGAAGACTTGAACATTGAAGAAGTAGAACAAATTACTCCAAACCTTAAGTTCAGAAAACCTCAAAAGCTTTTATAGACGCTGTGCTTAATCTCCCATATCCTCATTTTGTAACTATGCTTATTTTTCTAAATTGTGAAAATTAAAAACATGCATCTAACAATAATATGCAAAGCTAACCAATAAAGATATAAATGAAAATTCAATTCCTTGTGTTATTAAATACATCTTATTTTTTGTAACACTTAAATCATACACCAAATAAAGGAAGTACAAAGAAATATAAAACATAACTAGATTACGTGTTTCATGACAAGACTCAATGCTCTAATGACATACATTATTACCTGTTTCATGGAAGAAAAAAAAAACTTAAAAAAGAATAAAACATAATATCTTAATGAGTGTTTCAATAACTCTATGGATGGTCTAGACTCTACTCCACAACAAGGCTTTTTGACCAACTGGGGGCAAAAAAATTTGATATTTACGTTTTGGGGGTAAAAAGTTATAAAATTCTCATTTAAGGGTAAGTCGTGTCATTTTTAAAATTAGAAGTCGTGACACGTGTCACGACTTTAAATTTTTTTTTTAAATGAAAGTCGTAATATTTTACAACTTCACTGTGCAATTTCCGCAAAAATATTTTTTTTTCAAGTTTGTGAGAAAGTCGTAAATATATTTACGACTTTAATTTAAGTTTTTGTTTTTTTTATAAAAAAAATTAAGTTTAGAAGTCATAAATATTTGTACGACTTTAAAGTCGTACAAATACTTACGACTTTAGTTTTATTTTTATTTCATTTAACTTTATTTTTTAAGTTTTTAAATTATGCATGCACAGTATATTAAAGTGAAGTCGTGAAAGGCTATGCAATTTTGAATGAGTTTTTTTTTCCTTGGTTTTTCGTTTGTTTTGTTTACTATTTATTAAATAATTTATAATTTGCTTTTTTAGTTGGTTACGTACATTGTTATTAATTTAATATAGTTTAGTTATTATTTGAGTTATTAATTTTTATATTGTAATTTAGTTTTAACGTCATTTAAAAAAATAAAAAATCAGATAGTTAAATTAATTAAAAAAACATGTAATTTTAATTATTATAATTTGTTTTAATATTTAGTATATAATGTCAAAAAAATTGTTACTTAAACAAAATTTAAAATTTGTTACTTAAATTATTTTAAAAATATGTAATGTTAATTCATGTAATTTTAGTTATTTTAGTTATTATAATTTGTTACTTAACATAATGATATTTGCCAAAATAAATAATAATAAACAAATTAATATATCTTATTTGATATATCAAAAATGTCCTCCTATTATCAAAAAATTTAATCAAACAATATTTCTATCCAAATTACAAATTTACAATTACTAACAAAAATTACAAAATTATTTTAAAATATAAAAAAGATATTAAAACATTGGGAAGGAATTTAATTTATATACATAAAAAACCAACAAAACTCAACAAATAAAATTAATATTACAAATAATAGCAATGAAACAAACCGGAGCAAAGTGAGTGTTGGAGTAGTAAATTATAAAATCAAAAACCAAATAATAAAGTGCACCACGTAAACTTTTTATGCCAGCATTTAATAATTGAATAATTGAAAAAGTAAATTCATGCATTTACGGATTTGCTTTTTACTTCAATTCCAAAATTGCATAGCTTTTCATGACTTCACTTTAATATACATGACTAATTTAAAAAATTAAAAAACAATAAAAAAAAACTAAAGTGATAAATATTTGTACGACTTTAAAGTCGTACAAATATTTACGACTTCTAAACTTAAATTTTTTTTAATAAAAAATAAAAACTTAAATTAAATTCGTAAATATATTTACGACTTCAATATTTATAACTTCAAAGTCGTAAATATATTTACGACTTTCTCACAAACTTGAAAAAAAAATATTTTTATGGAAATTGCACAGTGAAATCGTAAAATATTACACGACTTTCATTTTTTAAAAAAATTTAAAGTCATAACACATGTCACAATTTTTTTTAATTTTAAAGTCGTGTCATGTGACACGATTTATCCCTAAATCAGAATTTTATAACTTTTTATCCCAAAACGTAAATACCAATAATTTTTGCCCCCATTTGGTCAAAAAGCCCTCCAACAACCTGTCGTCTAACTCTGGCTGTACCCATACGAAGGTCTCTATCAAGTCTATCACTTCTATGGTCGGGTCTATGGCACCATTTAGCCATGATACCTCTCATGGTCTCTCTATCTCTCATCGTTGCACTATCTTAGTATCTGTATCTCATTGTTTCCTTATTTACTATAATTAAAAAAAAAAACAGGTTAATAACATAAATAGTGTTCCCACCCAAAACTTTTCTTCTCTTTATTTATTTTTCTTTCTTTGTCATTTTTCTTAAAACCATTGCTTGTTATTCAAATGAAATCCTTAGTATTATTTTTTCTGTCTTTTGCCGTCTCTTTTTTTAAGTATTTACTTTCTTTCTTTTTCCTTTTCTGTTCTTTTTCTTTTTTTAATTTACACTTATTTTTACTACCGTTGTATTATTATTGTACTATGATTATAAATAATATAATAACATTTTAAAATAATTATAAATATAACAATATTGTTATATTAAGATTTTTATTTTCAAAATCATATTAATAAATGTTTTACTAAATACAGTTTTCTATAGGACCATTTTTTATTATACATTATTTGGAATTTTTTATACCAATAAATATATTACTTCTTATACGACTATAAGTATTTCTTAAGAAAAAAGACAAATAATTCCTCTCATTTTATTTGCTAAACAACATCATATGATCTATACTATAATAATAATCGGTTAATATCATCAACAATATTTTCGTTCATGTAACACCCCGTATGCATCCGGTGTATTAACAATTACTTAATCAGATTAGCGCAATAATTAATTTTAAAATAAATTAAAACCAACGAAAGTGTTTTCGAAATCATATTTCTTGATTTATCATGTATGATAAGTATCCACAATAAGCTTTTTCGATCCAGATAACATAAAGGCAAATAAACAATAATATCCAGCCGATATATCAGGAGAAACATAAACCACATATATCATTATGGTTATAAACATATGTACATCATCAAAACCACCACTGTGGCTATACAAGAGAATTGACACCCTGTGCCATGATCTCACAGATCATATCCTCACAAGAAGGTACACTACATACAACATCTGTACATCATATCCATACAGGATCCAAAATATGCGTACACACACATCTTCCCTCGTAGGGGTACAAAATGCATCAAAAACATAACATAGTGAGCCACCATGCTCTCAAAACACTGTTAAGCAACTACATAGAGTCTGTCCCTACTGGGGTCTTCTGCCCTGGGACCCATCATCTCTGCCAGATGCATCACTTGCAAAATAAACCCCCACACAAGGGGTGAGAAACAATCTTAGTAAGCTCAGGGTTCTTGGAGGCTTCTCCTCCTCCCTGTCTCACTTCCATGATAACATATCATCAAAGACATTACAATCACTCGCCCACTTGGCCCTCACAACAATACATAGCCATCATCTAGCTCTAATGTATATCTGCGGTACTACGCCGCCACAAGATGCATCATCATCAGCATTTGGGACTCTCAGTCCCCAGTGTGAGACTGGAACTCACACCCGTGTCATCCCATCGGGAGCTACCCCTTTACACATGGATGCACGTATATGGCACCTCCGAGAATAGGCTTCAACCGCGATGGAACCACCTATCTCTTGGTCTTAAGGGATCATCATCACCCTTTATGTGAGCAAACCAAACTAGGAGTTGCGCTCTACTCCTAGGGAGGTCCATATCTATCTAACTGGCCAGAAGATCTATCCGAAAGGCAACAATACATAAGCATAGAAACAAGCATACATATTATCATGAGGAAAGCTGTAACATCCAATTCAATGCATATGAATCATGTATGCAACCATTACTCCCTCGGAGTGTGGTGGAACTCAAGCAGTGGGAAACACTCCCAAGAACCACGAACTTACCTGGCAAAGCCGTGCTCTGTTGTTCGGTCCTGGAACTGTGGTCTCCGCCACTGGCACCTTCGATGTTATGCCCTATACAAAGGCACACAAGCATGAGTCAACAATCATCCTATCTGTACAAGGCATCTAATTATGCCAAAACACACGGAAAACAGAATCTGCTGCATAAAATTATGCAGATTTTGTACCCACTTTGAAAAATCATTACTCCCTGAAGGAAGCTCCTAAAATCAAGGGAATTTAGAGGCATCTAGATTTATCTCTCATCTTTCAAACAAGTTAAAATACCAGAACTATCACGCACTATAACAGTACTGACAGCAGCATATCAGTCCAACCAGCCATTTTCAAACGCCTTCCTACACCAGGATACTCATCCAATTAACTTGAGATTTTACAGTTATAAAGTACACATACACATATTTCTATAGCCACTGGAATCACTCAATTTGGATCATCCTAGACTGAGATAAAATTTCTGCAAGATTGCCCTCTGCACCAGTAAAATCTGCTAAAAAACAGAGTATAACAGCCTGTTATAACTCTGCACCATAAAGTCTAGGGACCTCCAAAAATAACACGAAAATTCCAGAATAGACCTAACTCTCTTAGCTTTCAAATGGCACCAATTTTAGACCATTTGGATGCCGATAGCTCCGGTTATGCAGAAAACACCAGAGCTGACCAGATTGGTGTTCTTGGCTGTCATGAACATGCATGTATGTTTCATGCATGGAACACCATTTCAACCTTAAATCAACTTCTACACACTCCAAATCATGCTTTAAAACTGTCTCACCCTCCCAATACTCAACATTTATCAATCTCACTCCAAACCCTAACCCTAACCTTAAGGATCAAGGAGAAATAGGAGGAGATTACCAACCTTAGAGTTCAATAGGTCAAATTGGAGGGTGGACCAGCTCTTGCTAGCTTCTAATTCCGGCCCAGTTGCTCCGAACAGAGGTGGGCAGTTTCAAGATCCATTATTTTCCTCAAATCACTCACCACCAAAGCTTAACAACAACAAGGAACAAAGAAAAGAGCTTTCTTCCTTGCTTGCTTCTTGATTTCAGCCACTAATCAAGTGAAAGTTGAGAGAAAAGAGCTTGGGTATGGAGGAGAGTAGTGGACAGGTATGAAGAAGAAGAAGAAATGAGGAGAAATGTGATCAGTCACAATTTTAACATGAAACAGGGGGTGCATCCAGCAATTACTTATTACACCCTTACCTCAACAAATACCAAAATACCCTTCCTTTCGTTAACACTTTTAATTTTGCAAATATCACCCAAATTACATTAATTATAATTAGTGATATTACAGTCCAATTCTTTTTTCTTGCTAATATTTTGTATAGATGAACAATACTTATAACAATTAAATTATAAGATATAAAATTTGGATCACATAATAATCTATATAGATAAATATTGTTTTTGAAGCAATTATAGATAATAATTTTGAAATATAGCAAGCAATGAAATTAAAATTAAATAATAAGAATATATCATTGCATTGATAAATAATGTTCAAATTACGTCAAAATAAGGTTAACCAGTTCAAAACTTTAATAATATCACATAATTAAAACTTATACCTTCAAAATGATTAAAATGTCATTTTAAAATAATATTTTAATTTTACACTAAAAACTATTAATCATAAACATACAGAATTCAAGTACATGTAAATACAGTACACACAATGACATTTAAATAATTATAAATTTATATTTAATATATTGTTAAAATTTATACATTTCATATGGATATTATATATCATCATTATTACTTAGAGAAAGAATAAATCAAAATAAATTCCATCATGTTTAATATTTTTAAAGACAACATCTCAAATAAAAATTTAATTAGTTATCTTTCTCAATTATGATATTATTATATTCAATATGCTACTAAATATTTTAAAAAATAAATTTATTAATGTGCATTTTTTTATAAATACTAAATATAAATATTAAAAAATATATACTTTTTTGCACGGGTTTAAAATTTAGTTTCTAACAATAATACATCACACCTCTGTTCTATCTAGGCTATTCGACATTTTTTAGGCTTCATTCTTTTTTCGTTGATACTTAAGATTAATGACTTTTTGAAGGAAAAAAAAAAACGCATTGATTCTCCAACAGTGCAATCCTAAGTAACTCAAGAATATCACACAAGTTTTTTTGTAAAGGTGAGCTAAGGAATGACAGAGATAAAACATTCCAACTATGTTGATACTTCCTTTCTCAATCATCATAACCAACCCTGGATATCCGAAAAGATGAAAGAAAAACAGAAAAAAAAAACATTAGGGGACAACAACCAAAATGCATGCCAAAAAAAATACACCATGTAAACTTGTAGTTACTTGTGGAACAGTGGTCAAAATGCCACAAATTTTAAAACAATTGACATGAATGCCACGGTCTTCAAATAATTTCTCACAATGCCACGTGTGCAAATTCGCTATTAAAGACAGCGAAATACAGTCTCCAATGATTGCTTGCCACGTGTTAAAAAAGTAAATCAAATCAGTCACCAATTTCACCCAAGCTGTTAGGGAATTTTCCCACGTGACATTGTGAGAAATTATTTGGAAACCATGTCATTCAAGGCAATTGTTTTGAAATTTGTGACATATTGAGTACTGTACCGTTACTTGTTAGGGAGGCCAAACATATTTCTAAAGAAGGTTTCTTTACAAAAGGATGGTAAATTATCAAAACCACAAAAAGTCATCTAAAATTGCGTCGTGATCCGCTAAACGATCCGCCCACTCATAACCTTCTCTATAAATGTGTGAAACTCTAAAATTTCAATGCAACAAAATATTAACACAATTTTTTCATCTATTAACAATATTCCAAGGAACAAGCGAAACGTTTTTAAAGCTGCCACCACCAAGGTCAAATTGGTTTCCAGCCAAATACGGGACCAACCTTTACTAGAAGATCATACAAGTTAAATAAATAAATAAATAATAGGTTTAATTGCACTTTTTATCCCAACTTTTCATTTTTTTTAGTGAATTTTACCCCAACAGATTAATTTGAAGCATTTTATCACTAACTTTTAAGAAAAGTACCAAAACAAGGGATTCACGGTGGACACTAACAAAAAAGGGTAAAACAAAAAGAAAATAAACAAAATATATGGATTCTAACATAACACAATCGTTACAAAATGGCATTTGAATCTCCCACTCATTTTCTTGCTTCTTCGTTCATATGTTTCCTCATACTAGAAGATCATAATGGTTCTTACCGCTGTACAATAGCCTCACAGCTTTTCTGCTAGAACCTTTTCTAAACTCACTTCCATACTCCGCAATGGGAATGAAACCAGATCCAAAACCACCACCTCTATGCTGCATGTGGTTTACAGCAGACAACAGGAAATTTTAGTGGATAATTATACAACCTTATAAGTTATAACACATAGATCAAAAAATACATTCATATATGAGTAGAAAAGAGCTTTAAAAAGTAGGTATATAGAATACAATCATAAGTCATAACACGACTTAATTTCAAGCAAATTCTGTGAGTTCACTGAAATAATAAATACAATAAAAGCAATTAAATGATTAGGATCCCCAATTCTAAAATCAAAATGGGAATAGAAGGATCAATCATGTCAGAGTCTGACCAGTGGAAACCCTTTATCAGTGGATTAGAATGTAAAGCCAAGTATCTTCACGGCTACAGATTAGAAACCATGCACTAGTTATTTAAATTTTATCCTCTTTTGGAAGCACAAGGCCAGGCTATAAGTGCCCAATAACAACATTGGCCAAACAGTGAGACTTTAATAATGGTCCTACATTCTGATATTCAAAAGGCTCCTTACTTTGCTCCAGTGCTATCCTATGCAGGGATCCATGTCTGACAGTATCAGTCTTTCTTTTGCCAACATTTTTGCATTTAGTTTCCAATTTACTCTAGTTGTGGACATAAGAGTCACAGACAATAGAGTGCTTAAAAGCTCAAGTTTCCTTATTTGTCACCTTCACCCTCTGTTTCCCATTCTATTTTACTCATCAAATTTGTGCCAATGGGGGTTGTTCAAAGGCACATATCTGCTCTTCGAACTCTTTCCTTTTGTTTTTTCATAACTCTAATTAATAACTCTTGCCTTAGCTTCACAAAACATAGAGAAGTACACACTTAAATTTTGCTGCTGCCTCAAACGTTCAGCAGTCATGTCTATTTAGAGCATCATTTTAAGCTTTAACTTCCAAAATCTCAGACCTTATAATCACTAAACCTAGAAGTGTTTCGATTCAAGTTCAAATCCTGCCTTAGGAAACTGCAATGCCTTAGTTCCATAAGTCAAGCAATGTTTACATCCAACCAATGTCAGTTAAATTATACTTGCACTTCTCAATCTCTTTTATATATCCTTTAAGTAGCATCTTATCCAGTCATTATGCTATTATCTTCACATAAATTATGCACTCCCAACTAATATTTATTAAATGTGCAGAACAGGACTCCATACAATACCACATTGAGCATTAAGCAGAATATCACTTGCTATAACAGTAGAATCTTTTACTCCTAGAGCTTTATACAATACCACAATTAGCATTAAATGCGCATAACAGGACCTTTATAGCACCAGAATGCCTTTTCTAATGACAAAATCTTTTGCAACCTGATATTTTAAACACTGCATCATCTCTTTCATAAGCTACAATTGGTCATGATAAATTCGCTTAAGACCACACAACACAAGGACCATTTTTTTTAAAGTAGACACAAGACAGCCTATCATTACAGATGATATTCTAAATCACCTCTCTGCATGTTATTTCCAAAATACAAGATTTATGGCCAATCAATCCCAAACATAATTTTAGCAAAAACAAAGTTATGAGCACCTTTATCTATCTGTAGATATATTATTCATACACATAATATTTGATATTAAAAATATAAAAAAAATTGACCTGCCTTGTAGCATACACAGTTTGACTATAATCAGAGGAAAGACATGACCACACTAATTACAAGTTCTTCCTTCCCAAATAAAATAGATAAATGCCAACCCAATAAGAATTGTTTAAGGTATACCTCATGCTCTGGTATGTACACAATGATTGGCTGCTTACATAACTTTGACAGTACCTGGTAGAATATTGTTATTGGTCAGTATCTCTTGAAACACTTAACCTTAGCCAATGAAAAAGTATGACCAACTCCTCCAAAGAAGTCATGATGAAAGGTTCCAACGGGTGTTGTTCTCAGAAACTCCAACTAAATTAGTGTGTTGTTCTCAGAAACTCCAACTAAATTAGTAACATAACATCACTTTCTCTCAATGGTTAAATATCAAATATGATACTAAAATTTAGAGTAAATTACTTCAATCTTCCCTCTATTTCACACTTTTGACTCGAAAACCACCTCTATTTTAAACCTACACAAACCTAACACTGTTAAGAATAGTTCAAGATGTTTTTTTTTTTTGCTTAAATATGTTTTTAATCCCTAACAAATACCTGATTTTTTCGTTTGCTCCCTAACAAAATTATAGTTTGCATTGAGTCTCTAATAAAACAACAATTTTGTTTTTGGTCCTTGACACTTTTTTTATCTCTGATAAATTAGCAAATTTTGGGTTTGCTTCTTGATAAATTGTTTTCATTTGTTAAAAGTCAGGACTAAAACAAAATTCGTTAATTTATCAGGGAGCAAACACAAAATTAAATAATATCAAGGACTAAAGAAAAGTGTCAAGGATCAAAACAAAATTGTTGTTTTATTAAGGACTCAACACCAAGTAAAAATTTATCAAGGGGCAAACACAAAAATCAGATATTTATTAGGGATCAAAAGCATATTTAAGCCTTTTTTTTCATTATTTAAAAAAAAAGAAGTTTGTTTAAAAATCCGACAATATCCTTTTGTTAATTGAAGACTAAACATGTTTTCTTGTTTCCCTCTTCATGTGTACGTTTCCTTCCCCTGCACACAGCAAACTCATCCCTCCAAAAATTCAGCAGCACCATTCACCTCACTAGTATCGTCCCTTGAGTTTTTCATTGAATATGCCACTGATGGCTCAAGTTTTGGGGTTATTGGGGTCTGGTTTTGAAAAAGGGATTTTCTTTTTTATTTCTCTTCATTCTGATAGGTGAAGCAAGGATTATAAACAACAATAGGAATGGGGGTTTAAATGTTTTGGGGTTATTGGAGTTTGAATGTTTTGATTGAATATGCCATGGATTAACACGTACAGGGATTGCATATTTTTACAAGATGAAGGAAACAAAATTGATAAAAGCATGAATCCCTACTTGGAGTGAATAGGCTTGCTCATAAATTATAGTTTCAAACAACATTCAGTATTTCAGTACAGGCTCAGACTTACTGCTTTAGTTGCAAAATTAAAGCTAAACAATAAAGCCAATAGGACATTGATCACAACTTGATCACAACCCCAGGAAGTAATCAAACCACATGACATTTGGCAACTCACTTCTAATTGAATGAAATATACACAATCACATGTCATGAACTTTGTAGCAAATACTATTCTTGTACTTATTTATTGTGTCAATGTATGAATAGCATTTAGATTGAAGTGAATTTATTTATAAGGGGGTTTTGCATGATGAGTTAAAACTTGAAATAAGGTTGATTTTGTCAATTTGACATAAAATAACTGTTGACTATTGACTAACAGTCCGGTTAAGTACATCATCAAAAATTGGACTTAATTATAACACATTTTTAAAAAATGAGGGGTTTTGTGTAGGTCTTGAAAACAAAGCAGATTTTGAGTAAGAAGTAAAAAATAGAAGGGATGTTGAAATAATCTACTCTTATATCATAAATTTGGATACATAAGAATGAGGCTTTCACTCTCCATTCTCTAATTAGACATTCTCATGTTCTCTCTTTTCTCTCCTTTGGATATGCATTTCACACTCTACACCCAACTAGCCTAAAAATTTATATCAATCATCTCAAACTACCCTCTTATTTGTACACTTGATCTTCTTAACCACCTATCCCTTTCAACTTACCCTCTTTTATCTCTAACTCTAAATTGATTTTCAATAGTTTTTTTTTTTTTAAGAATTTATCAATAGCAAAATAACCTTATATCACAATTTATATTGTTCATTGTAAATCCAAAATAAAATTTATATATTCAAAGATTTTATTTATTTTTATGAATTTTAATTATGATATCATTTATATATTCAAAAATATTTATTTAGCATCAATTTTAATTATATAAAAATAAACATTTAGCATGTGCAATGCATAAGCCAAAATACTAATTTACTCTATAAGATAAAAGATATAACAAAGTAAAGCTTGCAAGATTTAGGAAGTAAACATAAGAAGCACTAACCAGTAGCTCTGATTCTCCTCCCCAGAAATCAGGTTGCACAATCCGCTGGCAGTAACTGCAAAATAACACATTTAATCATGACATTTCCTACAAACTAACAATATACTTCAAGATCTTCATTTTCTGTTAATGCTTCCAAAACATACCGTTTTATAGGCTCGTCAACTGTGATGGCAATGAGGGCTTCTTCGTATAATTTACGTTCACCTTCATTTTCACATATAGCTTCTTTCACAGCCATTCTTAATTCATCTGTGCTATCATGGGCAAGGCAAAACATTGGCAAGAAAAGAAAAACAACGAGAAAGGAAAAGAAGGTTATCAGGCATGAAAAAGGAATAAACATTGGTAGGCAGACAAGAAGCTCAGTTAATAGCAGAAGCAGCTACTATCATACCCAAGCCGTGCCATATAATAAAATTCTGTAATAGAAAGCAAAACAAACAAAAGGGTATCAGCATGCATATTGCCAGTGGTATATCAGCATACCTGCATTTTCTCTCTCCTCGCGCTGATTGAGAGCGGTTCCCTTATTGTAAGCCATTCCTTTGACCTAATGTTATCGAACCAAATGTTACCACTTACCACTAAAATTAATACGAAAAAATTGCACGGTGGAAGCTCAAACTAATGAAGGAACTTGGCAATTTATATTTAACAAATTTATATGGCCAAAAGAATGTGCCATCACAACTCAACAATTTTTTTTTAAGAAAAAAGGCCTATTCCATAAAAGAAAACTAATCATGAATTATTATCTTGCAAACACTATCCAGGCTTATTGATTATTCCCCCATCCAACTTTTCTACACCAATTATTGAAGAGCAGTGCCATCCAAAGAATCGTCTTGATCTCAAAGCTAATGATATCATTTGCACTACATTGCACAGACTACACTGATGACATAGAAATTATTACTGTACTAGAGTAAAATATCAGTGCTTGAGCACAAGGATTAGTACCAGTTTGGAAGTTTCAACTCTCAACAAAAGGAGTCCTTCACCAACAACCTCAAACTTAATATGAATAGTTCAGTTAATACTATCCAAATTATAAATTACTTTGATTTAGGACTCCTTTCTCGTAATTATTTTAATCTTTTTTGTCCTGACGGCAAGAAAGACATCATATTGAATTCCACTAAGAAACTGCAAAAATGATTGAAACAAAAGGTAACAAAGATGATACCAGTGCACGAAACAGACACCGCCCATCCCCTGTAACCTTCTGAACTGAAAAACGCTCAAGTTTCTTCATTGCTGGAGAGTGTCCACCACTGAGAAGACGTAGTGAGAGGGAAACTCATCAAAATTCTAAAGCATTAAGAAAAGGGATCAAATATGATCCCTTTTTCTAGAGCATTCAACCCTATCAACCAAATCTGTTATTCTGAAAGCCCCTTATAAGGATATATTCATGAAATTTTAACATACAAAATTTCTAGTGAGTAGTGACCATTGACTAAGGTTTTGAGGCAAATAGATAAACCCATTTTTGTTCCCAACAACAACAACAATAATAATAATAGACTAAAATATATTTTTTACCCATATGCATGATACTCCTTTTCAATTTGGTTCCAATATGTATAATCATCTTCAATGTCAGTTTCACCATATGTTGCCCTTATAAACACCATAAGACTAATGGAGTTATTGTGAAGTATAGGAACTGTCACAGGACTAAAAATTATAGTCCTTCTGCAAATCTTATTTGGCTTAAGAAAGTGGCTTATGACCTTTCCATAAGCTTCTTTTTAGCTCATTTCAATAAACTTGACAGTTAAGCTTATCAAAATAAGCTTTTATTAGCCTATTCCAGTATGCTTTACCATCAAGTTTAAGATATAAGCTCTTATTAAAAAAGATTAATTTTGGCAGAGACCAAGAGTATCCTCCATAAGAATCAATCTTGCTTGAGCCGATTAAAAATTACTATGGGAAACAAAAATCTCTCTCCCTCCAAATATTTAACATAGCTGCATATTCTGGGCTCGAACTTGAGACCACTATTACAATCTCTTGCCAGTTGATTTCATTAAAAAAACTGTTTACTGAAATACACATCTTGACCCCTACATTCCACTAACTAATATACTACAACAACAATAACCAGAGAGATTATTAAATTAAAAATGATGGCACGTATAGGAACAAATTAAGATTTTTATTTTTTTTATAAGGACTGAATTGAAAATGAATGTCACGTAAATACATTAAGAATACATTTCAACCTAGAAAAAAATTTATAAAGAACACATCACAGACGCACAAGAAAGAGACAAACCAAAAGTGAAACGAAAAACTCACAAGGATGAGACAATTCTAGCGAATAAGACAGGGCTACTATTCCCAATTCCAAACAAGCTCGTGTTCCGGTTAGGAGGAGCAGCAACTGAAGGAAGTGGGGAAGAAACAACCTCGAATTTCGCAGTCCCATTTCTCAGTTGCTCGAGAACATCCTCTGATGATGGTAACAAAAACAAATCGAATAACAGTGAAAAGCGAGTTCGAAATTTGCGTGTGCTCTCTGTTTGGTGAGACAGAGACAGTGACGGAATCACGGAAAGGGAGATAGAATTATATAAGAAGAAGAAGAAGAAGAAGAAGAAGAAGAAGAAGAGTGTGATGCAATTCAGAGTTGTTAGATTACCATTGAATTTGAAAGCCTTGCGAGCCATGAAATGAGAGGGATTGAAACGTAGGAGGAGATAAGTGTGAGAGTTGAACACTGTTTTGTTCTTCCAAACGCAAGAGCAGCGGAGAACTGATGTAGGCGTGTTTTTTAACTTGCACTGACACGGTTAATTCACTTAGAAAAAGAGTAAATTTTCAAACAAACAAAATCTTTGAATTTGTGAGACAATGGATAAGTGTGTTTAAACTTTAAAAAGTAATTTTAAAATAAATATTTTTTATATAAATAATTATGTAAAAAATAGATAAGATTAATAAAAAAATTAAGTCAAAATAATTTAAATAAACACATTAAAAAATAAGAAATTACTTATTTTAATAAGTAAGTTTAAATAAACTGATCAATTTTATAATAATTCTTAGAATTTAGAAGAATATCAAATAAATATCAGAAGCTGAAATTTGATAGTTATTTTAGTCTCTATAATTAGCTTTATTAGAAATTATGATTATGATAATAGTAAGTTATAAAATTTAGGAATTATAATAATAATAAGTTGCAAGATCGGCCTCCGAGTTTTTTTTTTTTGTCTAGGCGATATGAGAAAATTATACCCTCCAAATCATTTGAACTTTATCCTTTTGTTCATTAATAATTTATTTACAATCAAGATTTTAAAAAATAATATTCAATAGAATTTTACCAATTTTAAATTGGATAAATTATTTTCTTTTAATGTTGCAATAATAACAACAGTGTTTAATATTATTTTATAAGTTACACATAAAAGCAATTAAATATTCCAAAATAAGTCAATATCATAAAGTTTGATTTTGATTCATTGTTGTAGATTGAATCATAACCATTATAATTTTTGGTTCAAGAACTTTGTTTGCTTAATTATGTTAATGTTAATAGCAATGGAAGAAAATAATATGCTATACTTTTCTTTTCTACGTTCAACATTATATTTAAATTGTCTATTTTTTTCTCGAAATTGTGAATAAATTTTATTGATAAATGGATACTTCGCCATTAATTGACTAATTATTGGTATTGTTTCCCTAAAAGAAATCTATTGAAAACTATTTTATTTTATAATAATTTTTATATAATTTTAAAATTATATATTTTAATATTTATATAAAAAAAATTTAGTGACCCTCTAAATATGAGGCTCTGGCGGTCGACCCCCCATAATGCCCTCAAATGACTGATAAGTTCTATATTTTTAATGATTAAAATGACACTAATTTTAATTTTAAGAATTTTTTTAGCATATTTCTATCTTCATATGCTACGAGAGTTTCTCGCAAATTTGGAGACTAAAATGGAGTTTTACTCCTTAAAAAATGTGTTGTAAATAAAATATTTTTGTAATAAATAAAAATAAGGTTGAATATAATTTTTGTTTTCTTATTTTGTTTTATTTGGAATTTTGGTCTCTTAATTTTAAAATAGAGATATTTGATCCTCATTTTACAAAAATATATAATTATAGTTATATTTTTAATTTTGTCTACATTTTATGTCTTTTATTTCAATCTAATTGAAGACATAACACATTCATTTAAGATATCAAAAAAATATTTAAATAATTATAATGTGTACAGTTCAAAATAGTAAAATGACATGTGTCCTTCATCATGGGGTCATTGTACACGTGGACACCCTCTACGTCAGCACTAGCATGGACACAACTACAAGAATGATAATATCTACTGCGAAACAATATATCAATTATACTAGGATGTTCAAATAGGTACAAATAACAGTATATCAATAAGGTACACATTATTTTATATTTAAATTAGATAACTGTCTATTATTATCTTTTATTATCTTATCAACAGATTATCAATAAACAAAGGCCCAAAACCCACATTCCACACTATAAATACAACCTTCCAGGTTCATTCTAAACATCTCATTCCATACTTAGTATTTGAACGCATTACTCAAGTTATTCTTTTTTTACATCTCATACTGAGTTCTCACACTCGGTTATTATCATATAAATTGATGTACTTACTTGAGTATTAGAGTGTTTTTCCTTTGTTTTGCAGGTTCCTCCTCTAAGCAAAGTTTACATCTTATTCGACGTGCAGAATTTGGAGTCCACATTGGCCACGCCAACCTCACACGTGAAATTTTCAGATTTTGGTAAGAAAATAATGTAAGAAATAAAAAAATAAAACATAGGTAATTAGATCAAAATTATAGTTTTAAAAAAATATGGGAATCAAAATTGTGAATTTTTTAAAATAGAAGATTCAAAAGTCTTTATTTTAAAATACAGATACTATAATAACATATTTTTTAAAATAGAAAGATAAAATATCTCTATTTTAAAATAAAATAACTAAAATTACATATTGACCTAAGTAACCAAAGTTGTACTTAAACCTAAAAATAGAGAAGTAAGCGGGAAAAAAAATCTTATGCAATTGATCGGAAAAAAATTTAGGGGGATTTTTATCTACTTTTTAATTCATAAAAAATTACATAAGTAATTAAAGTAATTAGAATAAATATATATTATGATTTAAAATAATTAAGTTATGATAAAATGTATATATTTTAGTTAAGGTAATTAAGATTATTTTAAATTATGATAATTATATAAATTTAATTTAATTAGAACATTTATAGATAATATATTTTTATGATTAAAATATATTTTTTGTCCCTATAAAATACACAAATCATTTTTAGTCCTACAAAATTTTTGTCTGTTTTTCATTCTTGCAAATATACAATGTGAGATTTTTTGGTCCAGAGTTAGGTTCCAACGCATTTTTTTATAATTTATATTTTAAAAGACAATTTTGGAGTTAAAAACCACCATAAATTTGAGGATAAAGTAATTAAAAAAAATCACAAGAAGGGGGTTGAATTGTGTTTTAGAAATTTGAGAACTTTTTCTTTAACAAAATGTATGTTTATCATTTGATACGAGTTTCAATGGAAACAAATAGAATGTGTTAGAAAAAGCTTTGTCAGACGATCTAGAAACAATTCTCTTATTAGATCAAAACAAATATAAGATGTAAAAATAAATTCAGACCCTTAGTCAAATAATCACAAAGAAAAGCAATAAAAAATATCACATAGAAAATTATACTAGTTCGTCTCAACGTTTGTAACTACATATAGTTCTTGGCAATCCACCAAATTTTCACTAACTTTAACAAAAGTTACAAATATTATTCACTGTCACTTCTAACTCTTACAAAGACAATTTTTACCCCAAGTTTGACTTCAACCCAATATTCTTTTTCCTACCAAGTCATTGTTAGTGCAAAACAAATCAACAAGATTTGTTGGAAGTTTGTACAATGAATAAGATATAATCGTCTTACATACAGATATATCACTCAATACTTTTAGTCTTTTCTCTCAAGGTATACAAGGTGTTTTAAGAACTTAGTATCTATACAAAGATTTGCATAAATTTTTACAAGAAAGAATGAAATAATGTTTTTGTTTAAGTTGATTTGTATCTTGTTTGTTCAAAACTTCTTTTATTTATAGTCTTCATTTTCAAGTATTTGTTGTCTCTTAACGGATGGATTCTTCACTCTGGTTCTTCATCTAAAGTCTTGTGTGTAACATCCTTGATTGTTGACTTCCTGACAGCTCACACACTATGACACTTCACACGATCACAATTCACTCAACATCATTGTTGGTCATAACCTTCCACTGGCCAGAACCCTATGTAGATAGCCCTTTTTGTGACCTCGACAATCTGTTTCTCTTGCTTCCAGAATCAATTACTATTCCCACAAATTAGCACGAGACTTTTTAATGTGCTTTGTCCTCACTTACACACTTTCTGTGAAACTTCTCAAAAGGTCACTCACCCCATAACTACTCCAGTTAAGCACATTTAACTATGAAGTTCTTCAGTGATAAGTTATCAAAAGGTAGATGCATCTTGTTGATATAGGTTTGTAGAAGCAAATAAAACAAGAAGGGAGATTGAAAATTTAAAACTTTTCTACATACTAAAAACATGTTTATCGTTTAATGCAGATAAACCTAAAACCACTTAGAAATGTTTTGATTCAAACTTTATCAGACAATGAGAAAAACAATTTTATTTGTAAAACAAAATGAGATGTAAGATTTAAAAACAAAATCAAAACCCTTTGTCAGTTCTAGCAACAAGAAAACACACAAAGAATTATATTGGGTCGTCTCAAACCTAAGACTACGTTCAGTTTTTGACAACCACCAAGTTTCCACTAACTTATCAAAGTTACAAGAATTATTCACTGTCACTTCTGACTCTTGCGCTTGCAAGTTCTACCCCAAACTTGACTTAAACTCAGTATTCTTTCTCCTATCAACCATTGCTAGCTCTAAAGAAACCAACAAGATTTGTTGGAAGATTGCTCACTAACTAAATATGTGATAATCTTATATACGAATAAATTACTCAACACTTTAGTCTTTTCTCTAAAGGTATACAAGGTGTTTTGAGAGCTTAGTATCTTTACAAGGATTTACATAAAGTTTTATAGGAAAAATGAAAGAATAATTCGTGTAGATGATATGTTTCTTGTTTCTTCAAAGCTTACTTGATATATAGCCTTCATCTCAAAGTATTTATTGTCTCACAATGGTTGGATTCTTCACTTTGTTCTTTGTCTGTGTTCGTTGGAGCATTTAATGCTTGCATTAAATGCATGTCCCTTCTTCATGCAAATTCCATGTTGATAGATTAGTGTGTCTTGTACTTAAGTAAGAAAGTCACTTATTTCATCTATTAATTGTGTTACATGGCACATACTTATAATCTTTTATTATTAAGGCTAATAAGTTCTGTCTAGATTTTTCCCCTCCCATTTGCATGCATTCTCCCTCCTAAATTGTGACTTTCATTCACGTAAAAATGAATCTATACATGCATAAGGATAATAGTTAATGAAATGTCATGTTGTATAACAGCTCGTACGCATCCAGCTTGTTAACATTCAATTATGGTCATTAAGCATAGCAATTAATTTAACAAAATTAATAAGGAAGCATCATGGTAGTGTGCGTTGGTACTCGCCCTCTCACTGTTGTTCCAGGTTCTCACCATGGTACTGCACATGCCACACAAGGGTGAGTTGATCAGGCCCACACTCAGTGACCACACATGCAATAGTCATAATGAACACCTAGAACAGTCGTGAATAACACAAACCACCATACATAATGCTTCCCTATGAGACTGCTCTAATACCATAAAATGTAACGACCTGTATGCATCCGGCTTGTTAATATTAAATAATGCTCATTAAGCGTAACAATTAATTTAACAAAATTAATAAGGAAGCATCTAATAAGAATGACGTCATCATACGCCCATAAGTAAAGATAATTGTGCATTATGTACGGTAGTTGCTCATGAAATTACAACAATATACATCTGGTTACGTTCTCCCCTCAGGGCCGAGGTACAAGGTGTATATATATATATATATATATATATATATATATATATATATGTACACATACATACATTACAAAACAATGAGCCAACATGCTCTCAAAATAAAACTAAGGTTCACTCAGAACCCTTTTTCGGCTCGGCTCTTGTCAGGAATCCCTTGGACTGCCTCACTACTCGGGCCTCTTGCCTCGGGATCCACCACCCTCTCACTACTCATCACCTGCAAGACATATAATCCCCAACCAAGGTGAGATATAAATCCCAGTAAACTCTGGGTCCTTGGAGGCTTCTCCTCCCCTGGGTTCACTTTTCACAATACTTAGCATCAAAATGGCATCACATAATTCGGGCATCCCGACTGTCATAAAAACGCATCACATGTATATAACAACACAGATATAGCAAGAGAAAATCATCCACTTAAGGGCACATTCTCTGTATATCGTTGCCTGGGGAAGATCATCCACTTAAGGGCACATTCTCCTAGGACTTTCGCAGACACTGCCTGAGGAAGATCATCCACTGAAGGGCACATTCTCTCAGGAGTCTGTTCGGACATGTATGGCTCTTCCAAGAGAGGATCATCCTTATAAGGGCACACTCTCAAGGTTTTCATATATACTAATTGACCACTTAGAGTTGTTCCACATGACTTTGGATCTAAGGAAAGTCCATATTTAGTCCCTTCTACTAGCCAGAGAAGCTCGGCAAGCACACAACATATTATCATATACATGTTCTCAACCAAAAAGCAGTAACACAATTTCAATACCACATGCATCATGACATACCAGGACCATCACTCCCTCGGAGTATGGTGGAACACAGTCAAGGGAAAAACTCCCAAGAACGGAGAACTTACCTGCTCTAAGAGTTAGCTGGTTCTTCCCGGCCTCGTGGTTACAACCACCTATTTCCTCTCTATCACGCTCTGCAAAACATACAAGAAACAGAACGGTCATAAACCGTTGCATGCAAAGAAATGCCATTCTTTTCCTGAAAGGACCTAAGCCTAGTTCCAGCTTTGGCTCAAAAGGGTCTCTAAACATCTCAAAACACAGTCTCAAACAATCGGTGGGACTTGAGTGTCTTACCCTTTTCAAACTTCCAGGAAGGCTAGAGGACAGCTTCTCCATGCTCGAATGTCCTTAGAATGCTTTCCTTCCCTTAAAACCAAAACTCTACGAGAGTTCTTGGGAAGCTGGTCTCTCCGTCTGATGGTCTTTGGAGAAACTAATGTTGGAACCTAGCTACGGGGTGGTTTCTTTCAATTTTTCAGTTGCATGCAAAAGAGTTTTTGGTTAAGGGTGAGTGGCTATGAAATCTCTCTCACTTGGAGATGGAGAAAACGGAGAGAGGAAAAGGACGATAGTGTTTCATTGAAAGGGAGAGAAGTGGTCTATTTAAATGACCCTGGCACGTGACACACGCATCAATAATGCCAGGTCTCAAATCTAACTTAGTCAACGTACACACTCACTACCGAGTTCAGACCACTCACCAAAAGCCTACCTTGTACAACTCAGAATCATAATCCGGACACCCTTGTGTAGGCTCATGGGATCCATACAGTCGAGGCCTTTCCTAATGTATCAGTCAAGTGCTGTCTATTTGCATAGTGTTGGGTCCACCCTTGTCTGACCTTATCCGACCTCATCCGACCTTGTTTGGGTTCCTACCTTGGCACTTCAAAATTCCAAGGTTCCTTCCTCTATCGACCTTATCCGACCTCATCTGACCTCGTTCGGGTCCCTACCTTGGCACTTCACAAGTTCAAGGTTTCACCCTCTACCGACCTTATCCGACCTCATCCGACCTCGTTCGGGTTCATACCTTGGGACTTCATAAGTCCAAGGTTCCACCCTCTACTGACCTTATCCGACCTCGTTCGGGTTCCTACCTTGGCACTTCACAAGTCCAAGGTTCTTCCCTCTACCAACCTTATCCGACCTCGTTCGGGTTCCTACCTTGGCACTTCAGAAGTCCAAGGTTCCACCCTCTACCGACCTTATCCGACCTCATCTGACCTCATTCGGGTTCCTACCTTGGGACTTCACAAGTCCAAGGTTCCACCCTCTACCAACCTTATCCAACCTCGTTCGGGTTCCTACCTTCGCACTTCACAAGTCCAAGGTTCCGCCCTCTACCGACCTTATCCGAGGTGTCCACCCGGTCACACTAATCTGGGTTCCTTGTTAATACTCACTTTAAGAAACGCGAACCCGGATATGTGGCAGGGTCGTTATTATCACAACTACCTCCTAATAATATCGTTATTATATAAAATGCCAATGTGGACACCTAAAATCTTACATGTTGCATAATTAAAGTATATTAAATATATATATTGGCTAATCTGACTATAACATACATTTCCTGTTGTGGATGGTTCCAATATTAATCTCGTGTATTTTTATTCAGCACGCTTCCATAGCAAAATTTTATTTCTCCAATTTGAGTCAATCACTTTTATTCTCATGTATACTTATAATATTTTATTATTAAATAAGTTCTGCCCAGATTTTTTCCCTCCCATTCAACATGCATTCTCCCACCCAAATTGTGACTTTCATTCACATAAAATGAATCTATTCATGCACAAGGATAATAATTAATGAAATGTCATGTTGTATAATTAAAGTATATTAAATATACATTAGTAATCTAACTACAACGTACATTTCCTGTCGTGGATGGTTGATTGAGCCTTTTTAGTCTAGTATTTTTTTTTTATTCTTCTTAACTTATTTGACTTTCGTTGAATTTTTATTTTGTCACTTTAACTCACTTTTGGTCTTAGATAAATAATTGAACTTAATTGATAATTGTTGCTTATTTTCAAATTTTGTGCTTACTTGACCTATCCCCCTTGTGCAGGACCTATAGGATTCTATAGAATTCCAAATGAAGTATATGAGTAGCCCCTAGAAATATAAGAAATAGATCTAAATTTTTTTTAGAGATAAGCTTGGGCCTATTCTGGCGATTTGAGGGTCAAATTAGGATTGAAAGTTAGAACCTCTGCACTTGAGTTTTGGGCTGCGAGTTTGGGTTTTGATTGATGTATTAGCATAATTAGTTAGTTTAGATGAGCCTAATTATAGCCTATCATTCATTTTGTTCAATCACTATATATTAGTGTAGCTAGGAGTTACTTGGAGGTGAAAAAAATAGAATTTCTAGCTTCTTGAGCAAGTTTTCAGAATTAAAATATTTTCTCTCTATTGTTCTTCATTTTTGTTTTTCCTTTCATCTTTGTTATTCTATTTTCTTACACAAATTTTGTGGCTTTTCCACTGATGATGATCATGGAAGACTAAACAATTAATCAATCCAAAGATCCAGTCCAAGCAATGAGAATTTGAGTTCTGGTTTGGTGTTTTAATTTCTATGTGAATGTTCATCTTCTTTTTCAATCCTCTTTTCAATTTACATTATTATTAATGTGTTTAGGATTTAAAATGGATTAGGTTATGGACTCTGCATGAAGAAAAGTCATGCAATTAATGCATTAAATACTCCAATGGCCACAAGGTAACACCCCTAATTGTCGACTTCTCAGCAACTCACACACTAGGACACTTTAGACGATGGTACTTCACACAACTTTCTTGTTGGTCATAACCCTCCATAGCTAGCCCTTTCTGAGACCTCGATAATCATCTTTGAAAACAAAGAAGTACACACACAATTAACCAAGAGGGGAGGCGAATTGGTTAAAACAGGGAATTAAAATTTCTGTGAAAAATACAACTGTGAAATTAGGATTGTATCACAATTTTAACCTTGTAAAATTGCAACTTTCAATCAATCAATCTTCAAGAAATTTCAAAAAGAATTTTAGTTGATCTTGAAAGACATAAACCACAAGATAAGATAGATTAAGATGCAAGATAAAGAGTCAAGATAACACCAATTTTATACTAGTTTACCCCTCAAAAGAGAAGCTACATCCAGTGTCTTCTAATCAAATCTGATTAAAGTTCCACTAAATCAAATTCAGTATTTTACAAGCTTTTACATGTGATTACCTTTATCAACCCTAGATAAAGAACCTGAAATCTAACACCCTATTAGAAATCCAATCACAAAGAACCAGAGAACACTACTCTGTTCTTTCCCTCTAGAGAACACTACTCTAGACAAAGCTTTAAAGAAACTCTTTGATTTTAGCCTCACAAGAATTCAAAGATTCAAAACAATTCAATAGAAAAGTTCAAGAGAAATAAAACCTATGATCCTTAGAGGATGAATGAATGATGTATGTTACCAATCACTTCAGGTTGAATGAAAATAATTGATATGATCAGTTCTCTTAAAAATTGTAACACCCCATATGCATCCGGTTGTTAACATTCAATTATGGTCGTTAAACGCAGAAAATAATTGACAATAATTAATTAGGAATCAATAGTAAGTATGACATCATAATACATCCACAATTTTTATAATTTGTACTTTATGTATGGTAATCGTTCATGGAATTACAACAATATGTGTCGGGTACGTTGTAACGCCCCAGATTTTAAAGTTACTAAGCTGGACATTTATGTGTGTTATGGTGATTAATTACATTTTTTATTGTATGTTTTATATGGTAATTGATGCTTGAGTGCTCTTGCCTTGGTATAAGTGTTAGTGGTTGATAGCTATCCATGTTGACCGGCGGTTACTGCGATTGCACGAAGGGCAAACCTACCCTGTCAGTTGAGTACTTAAGGGCAGGTGTGTGCAGTGGAAGCGTGCCCTTCCTCCTTCTACATTTGCATTTTCTCTGTTCTCTCTCTTAAAATCTCACCCAGAAAACATCGCGTTCTCGACCCCCCTGTGTTTCTCTCAACCCGTGAGAACCACCACTGAATCCTGACGACGAGACGGAGCTTATGGTCAGAACGGAAGCTTAGGACAAACCATTGCGAAGCTCGTGAACGAACTCTTGGCTGGGTAAGGGGAGTTTATTATGTTTGATAACCGTTTTAGGTAACATGGTTGAGGACCAGGAAGTCCAACCAGGGCGATGGTTGCATGTCCCTTGTGTGTGTTGTTTTCCAGAAAGTTATGTTTGTTTTATTGAATGGAATGGGTTACACTTTGTATTTGTTGGTTGGTTTCGTGTTGATGTTAATGATGTTCTGGTGTGGTATTCTGGAAAAGGGGAGTTGATGTTGTAAGAGCTCATCGTGCATGTGTGTGTGAAGTTGGCATTCTAATGCTAAAAAGTTCCCAAGATACTTTATAGAAGTGTTCGTGAGGGTGCTAAGTATCGGGAAGGGTTGGCCGAGTTGCATATAAGTGCCAAACCCTTGTTTGTGATGTCGAGTACCGGGTCGGGTTGGTCGTGTTACACATAGACATCAACTCCCTGTGTTTTGATGTCAGCTACCGGGATAGGTAGGCTGAGTTAAGTGGGTTATGTAGCATGTGAGTGGGTACATGCAGAATGTGACAGTCCTTGTTGGCGGACGTCGGCATACCGGGTTCCTTACTCGGGATGATACCTTAGAGTTGTTGAGTTCAAGTTTGCTTTGAGAGAGAGTGAACTACCAGGTCCCCTAACTCGGATGAGCTTGTGCTTCCTAGAGAAGAGAGCCACCAAGTCCTTTACTCGGTTGGGCTATTCTCTTTAAAAGTTGTTAAGTTCAAGCCCTTGAATCCCTGACAGCCCTTGTCCGACTTCAACCGACCTCATCCGTCCTAGTCCAACCTTTACCCCTTTTGATCGCTCTTTAATGACCTTAACCGATCTTATCCCCCTTCGTCCGACTTTTTTCGGATTCTTATCGTGGATTAATATAGTTAGGTGTCGACCCGGACACCCAACGCTTCACACTTTTCCACTTGTTTGTAGTGTTCGTGAACGGCGTATGTGATTACGTTGAGGTCAGGCTATGTGATGACTTGAGATGTTTTGTACCTTGATAGAGCCATGGTGAGAGGCTATGTACAGACACGTGAGATGTCGGGACCGGGTGGTGAACCTTGCAAGGACCACGGTCAGTGCATCGATGAGCCCGTGTTGGACGGCCCTCGTTTGGGGCAGTATGTATGTACATGGGAGGGTATGGAGATCCTAGCCATGACGGGATGTTCCTGTGCCGGGCAATACATTGATGGTGCCCATGAAAGACACATACAACTTTTGTAGCCCGTGTTGGGGCGGCCCTCGTTTGGGGCGGTATGCATGTACATGAGAGGGTATGGAGATCCTAGCCAGGACAAGATGTTTCTGTGCCAGGGCATACGTTGATGGTGCCCATAAGAGACATACTTCATTTGCATGACAGAAATAGGATGATTGACTGAAATGGTACGAGAAGTACTAGGGGGCCACGTCTGTAGGGAGATCCTTATGACACCCATTTGGCTAATCACTATAGGGGGGTGAGTCCTGTGCACGACAGAGTGATCCCAACGTCAACTATAGCTATCATTTGGACCATGGATTTGGCCTATTTCTGGGATGGTACCACATTGCATTTCTAAGGATTGAATCAAGAGCATGCATCATGCTAGGCATTTCTTAAGTTGACTTATGGAATGTTCCTGAATACATGTTCATGTTGGTTGCGAGTTGATATATCTGGACTTTGTGGTGATTTTGTGACGCTTGGATTGTCTTCCTTAACTGATGTTATCTTTTGTTTGATATTTTATATGATGAACTCACCCTTGCTTTGTTGTGCCATGTGGTTTGGTACCTGTGATGATCACGAACTCGGTTCGTGTGAGTAGACGGACAATAGTAGGTGACCGGGAAAATGACAACTTTTGATTGGAGCCGCCGAGTTGCCAGGATGTCGATGTAATAGATCCTGGGCAGGAGTCATGTTTTGCTAGATGTACCCCTGGTTTTGATTGTCATACCCGTATTTTGCTAATTACACCCCGACATTTAATTCCTTACTTCATTTGTGAAACACTT
>CM023943.1:7176231-7192176 GCA_013407115.1 Glycine latifolia
AATATATATATATATATATATATATATATATATATATATATATATATATATATTGGACATAGTCTTTTGTACCTGTAATTAAATTATGCTTTGTATACGTACATATGTATATTTGAAATGCCTCATGCGTACCTTTAATCACGTACATTTCCTGTGTTGATAGTTATTATGTGCTCGCGAAATTTTCACCACAGTTTTCATTAAAGAACAAAAAGGGGTGTGTTCTTTTTAACAAAAAAGAAATTACATTAAGGTTATGAATAAGAGTTAGTGATACAGTAGCGACGTGGCAGGTCGTTACATACGTTCTCCCCACAAGGTCGAGGTTCAAAGCGCATATATATATATATATATATATATATATATATATATATATATATATATATATATATATATATATATATATATACATAACAAAAGAATGAGCCAACACGCTCTCAAAATAGTACTAAGGTTCATTCAGAACCCCTTCCCGACTCGTGCTCTTGTCTGAAATCCCTCGGACTGTTTCACCACCCGGACCTCTTGCCTCGGGATTCGCCGTCCTCTCCCGGCTCATCACCTGCAAAACATATAACCCCCAACCAAGGTGAGATATAAATCTCAGTAAACTCCGGGTCCTTGGAGGCTTCTCTTCCCCGGGTTCGTCTTTCACGACGCATACATCAAACTCGGCATCACATAATCCAGTCATCCCGACTCGTCATAAAACTCATAACATGTATATAACAACATGGATATAACAAGAGAAGATCATCCACTTAAGGGCACATTCTCCTTATATCCTTGCCTGGGGTAGATCATCCACTTAAGGGCACATTCTCCCAGGACTTCTGCAAATACTTCCTGAGGAAGATCATCCACTAAAGGGCACATTTACTCAGGAGTCTGCTCGAACGTATATGGCTCTTCCAAGAGAGGATCATCCTTATAAGGGCACACTCTCTCAGGGTTTTTATATATACTAATTGACCACTTAGAGTTGTTTCACATGACTTTGGCTCCAAGGGAAGCCCATATTTAGTCCACTCTACTGGCCAAAGAAGCTCGTCAAACCCACAACATATCATTATATACATGTTTCAACCAAAAGTAGTAACACGCAAGTTCAATACCACATACATCATTACATATCAGGACCATCACTCCTCGGAGTGTGGTGGAACCCGGTCAAGGCAAAAACTCCCAAGAATGGAGAGCTTACCTGCTCTAAGAGTTATGCTGGTTCTTCCCGGCCTCGAGGTCGCGATCGCCTACATCCCTTGTATCACGCTCTGCAAAAGCATGCAAGAAGGCAAAGCGGTTAACACTAGTTGCATGCAAACAGTCCAGGATGGTCACTGACCGTTGCATGCAAGCCATCCAGCTCAGGCCCACACGGTCTCTAAACCTGTCAAAACACAGACTCAGGCTAACCGGGAAGATGTAAGTACCTTACCTCTATAACTTTCAGGAAGGCTAGAGAACAGCGTCTCTAAGCTCGAAAGTCCCAGAAAGCTTTCTTTCCCTCGAAGACGAAGCTCTGTGAGAGTTGTTGGAGAGGACGATCTCTTCGTCTGTAGGTCTTTGAAGAAACTAATGTTGGAACCTAACTACGGGGTGGTTCCTTTCAACTTCTTAGTTGCATGCAAAAAGGGTTTTGGTTAAGGGTGAGTGGCTATGTAATCTCTCTCACTAGGAAATGGAGAAAACAGAGAGAGGAAGAAGACGACAATGTTGGCGTCAAAATGTAGTGAGGTGGTCTATTTAAATGACCCTGGTGCGTGTGCCAGGCGCCAACAGTGTCAAATGTCAAAACATTGCTTAGTCAACATACGCACTCGTTGCCGAGTTCAGATCACTTACCAAAAGCCTACCTTGGGCAACACAGTACTAGTAACCGAACAACCTCATGCAGGTTCGTGGTATCAGCATAAGTGTTAATTTTTTTTAGTTGATTGCAAATGCTTATGTAATCGATTGCATAGTGCTGAACCCGTCCTCGACACTTTATAAAACACAAGGCTCCACCCTTGTCCGACCTCATCCGACCTTATCCGCCCTCGTCCGACCTTATCCGACCTGGTTCGGGTTCCTACCTTGGCACTTTACAAAGTCCAAGGTTCTGCCCTTCTCTGACCTCGTCCGACCTTATCTGCCCTCGTCCGACCTCGTTTGGGTTCCTACCTCCACATCAGAACTGTCCCATAAAGGTCATATTTCCTCACCGAAGTGGCATTCCGGTCACAAGAATCCGGATGCCCCATTAGCGCTGACTTAAGAAACGCGAACCCGAATTTGTTATAAACACAATTACCTCTTAATCATAATATTATTATATTAAAGTGCCAACGTGGACACCCAAAACCTTACAAAAATCTTTTGAAGAACTTGTTTAAACCTCCATGATCAATGAAGCATGAGATCTTTGGTTTTGAAACAAGTTGAATGAGACTCTGAAAATCTTTTCCTTAGTCTTTAGAAAGCTTAGAGAGTAATGAAAAATTCATAAAATCAATTCTCAAAGTTATTGTAAATGTTCAGATCCAACAGCTTTTTAAAGAAAACAGATTTAACTGCATGTAATCGATTAATACATAAGTGTAATCGATTATTTTATGTAAAGTAATCAATTACTCTGCCAAATAATCGATTAAAATGTTCTTGAGACAATCTGGAAAACTTTTATGAACAAAGTAATCAATTAAACCGTGTTGCATGTGTAATCGATTACAGTTGAGTGGTAATCGATTAAGGCAGTCAAGCATGTTTTGCATTTTGTGTTATGTAATCGATTATGATTTTCTTGTAATCGATTAAAGTGTTCTTTATGGCATTTTAGCAGATTACACAAGCTGGTAATCGATTACTAGTTGCTTGTAATCGATTAAAGCAGTGCACATTCTGATTTTTCCAAAACCTAAGCCATGAGAAATTTCTTTCCCAAATGCAAACATGTAACCTTATGTGTTTTTCTTAAATCATGTATGCATGGATGTGCTTATGCAATGCAAAAGATCACAAGATGAGCCTCTTGAACAACTTAACAAATTACAAATGTCTTCAATTGAATGACATGTAAAAAGCTAAAATCTTTAAGCAAAGGGCTTCATCCTTGATCTTCTTTCCAGCTCCCCCTATGTCTAACAATCTCCCCCTTTTTGGCGTTGATCATACCAAATATCAATTGAACATTTGTTGTCCCTTTAAGTGCATGAGAAAGATGAAATGATAGGAGCTCCATACTTAACCTGAAATTAACTCAACTCTTTTGCCAATATCAAGTGTTAAGTAACCTTGCATAAACATAGATAATTTCCTAGATTGCTCCCCCTATGTTAGGTAAAATTTCACAAGGATCAAAGCAATAAGGATTTAATTTTTAGTCAAAAGTAGCACATGTTCACTTAGTATCTCCCCAACCATTTATTCAATTATTTGTTCAATTTATTTTCTCCCCCTATTTGGCTTATTAAAGACAAAGACAATGGAAAACCAAGATAAGGAAGGAAGGAAGAAACATAACATTTTATAGAGTAATTAAGGGGTACACATGTTGACTTAAAAACAGAATTCAAAATAGAACACGAAATAAAAACATGAAAGCAGCTGGGAATCAGACATAAAGCATAAGCAGCCTCATCTATAGCTTATCAAATTCATCACGAAGCATCCTAGACTCTATATTTTCCAGCCTAGACTTAATTTCTTCCATGGATGTGTTGGTTTCAGCTCTATGCTCATGGTGTAATGTTAGAAGAGCATCCATCTTTTGAATCATTAAAGATTCAAATGGAGAGTACTGCTATTGAGTAGAGCCTTTTTTAGCCTTTTTTTCTTCATCAGCTCCTCCTTCGGCACCAGCAGCTTGAGGTGGCTATCCAACCATTTGTCATCCATTAGGAGTCTTGATCAGGCCAAGCTTGTTGAGATGTTTTTCCTTAATAAGGTTGGTAATGTCAGTTGTGTTGTCTACAACCTCATTTGAAACATCAATCTGGAAATAGTCTATGAATCTTGAGATAAGCACAACATAAGGAAAGTGATAGCTAATTAATCTTGAAGCGTTCATCATGATTTCAACAAAAACCAAAACCCAGTTGATCTGAGTGGAAGTCTTCATGCCATACAACAATTGCAAATCATCATTTATGATTTGGGCATGGTTTGTAGACCTGGGGGTAAGAATATAGGCCATGACATAGTATAGCAACCTATCTTCCCCAGTCATGTTCCCAACTCCTAATCTTGTCTTTAATCCTTGGACTTCAAGCATGGCAGGGAATTGGAATCCCTTATTGATGAACTAGTCAAGGTCCAAGTACTTAGGCGACATGACTAGTTTAGTGGCATTGAATTGCATGTAGTTCATCCTGTCTTTTTCCTCTGGGAACCAAGAATTCAGCCTGTTCCCAGTTGGATTGGAAGATTCCCCAGCCTTTCTTTTGCTGGTTTTGGCTTTCTTAGAGGTAGACATGATAGTTTAGGGTTGAAAAGATGAATGGGCAGAGTTTGGGATTGAGAGAAAAAAAATTGCTCAGAAATTTCAAATAGCACAGGGTAGAGAGATGGATATTTGGTGTGGATTTTCTTTCTTGTGAAAAGCTGTACTTATAGGGGTTTTTGAGGCTCAAATTTGAATTTTGAATGAGTGTAACAACAATTTCAAGTACCCAGAAGCTTAAATACTCAGTAGCAGATTTGAATTTTGAATTTATGAAGAGATTTGACAGTTTAAATTTCCAAGAAATCTGCAGAAGTTACAGTAACGCCATAAGCAATTGATTATGAACTATTGTAATCGATTAATTCATAACCAATTAGAGACTCTGCTACATGGTGTAATCAATTAAAACAAAGTGTAATCGATTACTCCAATGAGAACACAACCCAGAGTAACACACTGTAATCGATTACTCCAATGAGATTTTAGTTAAGCATTAGCTTTGTGTGATAGGTAATCAATTAATTCATTGAGGTAATCGAATACTCCAGAGTTTTCAAATTTTTTGGATTCAGTTTAGACAACTAGTAATCAATTAATTCGACGAGGTAATTGATTACATAAGCATCAAATTGTTTCTAAGAAGCATTCATTCATCAAATAATTGATTATTGCAGACCATTATGCAGAATACATAGTGATTATGCAGCAAGAAACTCATTTTTTTTAATATATGGTCATTTATTTAGTGAGTCATCATATAGAGAGACAATTAAAATGACATGCTAACATATGTTGGATTCATCAAGTATGCCTAGCATGTTTCTAAGTGCATAAAACCTATCTTTTGCCAAAGGTTTTGTAAAGATGTCAGCCAATTGATTTAGAGTATCTACAAACTTAATTGTACAATTAACCTTTTGGATATGATCCCTGAGGAAGTGATGTCTTATCTCAATATGTTTGGTCCTTGAATGCATGATTGGATTCTTGGATATGTTGATGGCACTAGTGTTGTCACAGAGAAGGGGTATTTCCTCTAACTCTACACCAAAATCTTGTAGTTGTTGCTTCAACGAAAGACTTTGAGCACAACAGCTTCCAGCTGATATCTATTCAACTTTAGCAGTTGATAAAGCAACTCAAGATTGCTTCTTGTAGTGCTAAGAGATTAGTGAGCTGCCTAACAGGTGACATGTTCCACTAGTACTTTTTCTATCCAATTTGCACCCAGCAAAGTTAGAGTCAGAATATCCAATTAAGTTGAGAGATACACAATTAGGATACCAAAGTCCCACTTTTAGTGTAGACTTGAGATATTTGAAGATCCTTTTGACTGCAGTGAGGTGTGATTCTTTGGGATTTGCTTGATTTCTAGCACACAAGCACACACTCAACATTATATCTAGTTTGCTTGCAGTCAAATACAACAAGGATCCAATCATTCCTCTATATTTTAACTCATCAACACTCTTTCCTTTGACATCTGAATCAAGATAGGTTGATGTAGCCATTGGAGTTGCAGCGTCTTTGCTTTTCTCCATTTCCAACTTCTTGATCATTTCCAGACAATATTTGGTTTGACTTAGAAATGTCTCATTCTTTATTTGCTTGACTTGAAGTCCAAGGAAGAATGTTAGCTCTCTCATCATTGACATTTCAAATTCACTCTGCATTGAGACAACAAATTCTCTACACATAGATTGATTAGTTGAACCAAATATAATATCTTCAACATGGATTTGAACCAACAATATATCATTGCCATTCTTTTTGATGAACAAGGTTTTGTCCACTTATCCTCTTATGAAAGATTGACTAAGCAAGAAATTGCTCAATCTCTCATACCAAGACCTTGGACCTTGTTTCAGACCATAAAGAGCTTTTCTCAATTTGAACACATGGTTTGGATGTTTGTAATCAACAAATCCCAGAGGCTGATCTACATATATTTCTTCCTCAATGTATCTATTTAAAAAGGCACTTTTAACATCCATTTGAAACAATTTAAAATCTATTAAACATGCATATGCAAGCAACAACCTAATGGCTTCAAACCTAGCAACTGGAGCATAGGCTTCATCATAGTCTATGTCTTCCTCTTGGTTGTATCCTTTTGCAACCAATCTGGCCTTGTTCCTAACTCTGAGGCCACTTTCATCAAGTTTATTTCGAAAAACCCACTTGGTGCCAATAGGTTTGTGAGAAGAGGGTCTAGGAACCAATTCCCAAACTTCATTTCTCTTAAATTGATTCAGTTCATCATGCATGGCCATCATCCAATGTTCATCAAGCAAGGCTTGGTCAATGCTCTTTGGTTCAATCTGTGAAACAAAAGCCATGGTATAACAAAGATTTCTTAGTGAGGATCTAGTAGAAACTCCCTTGGAAACTTCCCTAATTATATTGTCAAGGGAAAAGTCTTTAGTTGTTCTCCAATCCTTGGGCTTTTGTAATGGTGTTGACTATTCCAATTCATAATTTAGTTCTGCCTTTTTCTTTTCATTTAGATAATTGAGTTGCAAATATTTTTCCATTGGTCCTGCATCAATATTACACTCATTTTCCTCCTTAGAGGAGTTAGACTCATCACATATAACATGAACAAATTCTTCTATGCACAATGTTCTTTTATTAAAGACCTTATAAGCTTTACTTTGCAAAGAGTTGCCAAGAAAAATAGCTTCATCAACTTTAGCATCAATTTGCCAAGAAAATCTTTACCATTGTTTAAAACAAAACACTTGCAGCCAAATGCTCTTAAGTAAGATATGTTTGGCTTTCTACCTTTGTATTGTTCATAAGGGGTTAGTTGGTTTCCTTTTTCTCTTAGGCACCCAAATGCATTCACCATTAGGCACATAGTATCTCCTAGCATAGCACCTAATGGATGTATGACCTTTCTTCATGCAATAATTGCAAGTAATAGTGTTTGATGCTCTTTCAAAATGAATCAATTTGTGATACTTAGTTTTTGAAAAGGTTCTTTGATTCTGTTGTTTTGGTGGTACAAACTTTGTTTTTCTAAAAGGTTTTGATCTATGTTTGTAACCCAAACCAGAAGTATCTCCAGCATACTTTTTTACACTAAACATTTGATTCAAACTACACTTTCCTCTATAGAGTCTTTTCAAAAGATCAACCAAGTAAGAATTTTCTGAAAGCAAAAGCATATATTTTTCACCTTGACTCTTTTTGTAATCATCAAATTCTTTTTGTAAAAGCTTGCATTTATCAACATTTGAAGATGATGTGGCACATACACATCGATTAGCTTTGTAACTTGAAACAAGCTTATCATTTGCTTCTTTCAAATTGCAAAGTTCATATTGCAATTCAACAATCTTGGTAACATGCCATTTGAGATTACTTTTTAGCCTATTATTGGATTGTGCAAGTTTTTGGGCCTCTTCATGCATCTCATGGAAAGCATCAACAACATTATTAAATTCAGAATTTACCTCTGATTCATCACTTGAAAAATCTTCATCATCACTTAATGTGGAAGTGAAGCATACATTTGCTTCTTCATTTTCACTAGTTGATTCGGAAGTTGTTGAATCATTGTCTTCCCATGCTATGTATGCCTCATTTGGCTTCCCTTCTTTCTTTGACTTCTTCTCACCTAATTACTTCTTCAAAAAGATTGGACATTCTAATTTGATGTGGTCGGGTTTACAACATTCGAAGCAAGTGAAGTTGGAGGTGTTGCTGTCATTTTTCTTGTTGAACTTTGATAGCTTTTTGTTCTTATTTCTTCTCATGAACTTGCTGAATTTCTTCACTATTAGGTTCATATGCTTATCACTTTCATCTTCACTTGAGTCTTTTTCCTTTTCCACATGAGTTGATGCATTTTTCAAGGCTATACTTTTGTGTTTCTTCTCTGCATCCTCTGCATGTGTTAGCTGTGACATTTCAAGTTCATACTCAAGAGCTTACCAAAAAGTGCAGCCATGGACATCTTGGATAGATCTTTTGATTCTTTGATTGTTGTAGCTTTTGGTTGCCAAGGTCTTGTGAGACACTTCAAGATTTTGATGTTCTTCTTCAGCAACAAAAATCTTCCTGAGACCAAGAAGATGATTGGCAATGTGAGTGAACCTTGTTTGCAGCTGAGAAATGTTTTTTGTGTTGCTTATCTTGAACATTTCATATTCATGAATCAAGGCATGCTTCCTTGATCTTCTTACTTCGTATGTTTCTTCATGAGTTACTTCCAACATCTCCCACGTTTCCTTTGCGCTTTTACACCTAACAGTTCTAAAGAATTCGTTAGAAGAAAGAATAGATGTAATCATGTTTTTAGCTTTAAAATCATACTGCACAACTCTTTTTTTTGCATCTGTCATCTCATCCCACTCCTTGGGAATTCTTTTATCATCAACAATTTTTGTAGGGATCAAAGGACCTTTTTCAATTGCATTCCAAGTACCGGGGTCATTTGATTGAATGAAAATCTGCATTCTACTTTTCCAAAAACTGAAATGCTCTCCCTCAAACATCGAATGACGATTGAGGGAGGCACCCTCCTTAAAGGTAATCTGTTTGGTATTCATTTTCTTAAAAAGATAGTGATCTTGATTAACTTTCAAGAACCAGCTCTTGAAACCAATTGAAAACAAAGAAGTACACACACAATTAACCAAGAGGGGGGGTGAATTGGTTAAAATAGGGAATTAAAATTTCTGTGAAAAATACAACTGCGGAATTAAGATCGTATCACAATTTTAACCTTGTAAAATTGCAACTTTCAATCAATCAATCTTCAAGCAATTTCAAAAAGAATTTTAGTTGATCTTGAACGACATAAGCCACAAGATAAGCTAGATTAAGATTCAAGATAAAGAATCAATATACACCATTTTTATACTGGTTCACCCCTCAAAAGAAAAGCTACATCCACTGTCTTCTAATCAAATCTAATTAGAGTTCCACTAAATCAAATTCAGTACTTTAAAAGCTTTTACATGTGATTACCTTTATCAACCCTAGATAAAGAACTTGAAATCTAACACCCTATTAGAAATCTAATCACAAAGAACTAGAGAATACTACTCTATTTTTTCCCTCTAGAGAACACCACTCTAGACAAAGCTTTAAAGAAACTCTTTGATTTTAGCCTTACAAGAATTCAAAGATTCAAAATAATTCACTAGAAAAGTTCAAGAGAAATACAACTTGTGATCCTTAGAGGATGAATGAATGAATGTATGTTACCAATCACTTCAAGTTGAATGAAAACAATTGATATGATCAGTTCTTTTGAAAATCTTTTGAAGAACTTGCTTAAACCTCCATGATCAATGAAGCATGAGATCTTTGGTTTTGAAACAAGTTGAATAAGACTCTAAAAATCTTTTCCTCAATCTTTAGAAAGCTTAGAGAGTAATGAACAATTCGTAAAATCAATGCTCAAAGTTATTGTAAATGTTCAGACCCAACAGCTTTAAAAAAAAAAACAGATTTAACTGCATGTAATCGATTACCCTGCCAAATAATCGATTAAAATGTTCTTGAGACAATATGGAAAACTTTTATGAACAAAGTAATCGATTAAGCCACGATGTAATCGCTTAAAGTAGTCAGTCTCAATTATGAAGTAAGCATGTGTAATTGATTACAATTGAGTGGTAATTGATTAAGGCAATCAAGCATGTTTTGCATTTTGTGCTATATAATCGATTACGATTTTCTTGTAATCGATTAAAGTGTTCTTCATGGCTTTTTAGCAAATTACACAAGCTGGTAATCGATTACTATTTCTTGTAATCGATTAAAGCAGTGCACATTCTAATTTTTCCAAAACCGAAGCCATGAGAAATTTCTTTCCCAAATGCAAACATGTAACCTTATGTGCTTTTCTTAAATCATGTATGCATGGATGTGTTTATGCAATGCAAAAGATCACAAGATGAGCCTCTTGAACAACTTAACAAATTACAAATGCCTTCAATTGAATGACATGTAAAAAGCTAAAATCTTTAAGTAAAAGGCTTCATCCTTGATCTTCTTTCCAACTCTCCCTATGTCCAACAATCTTTGGCTGCTTTCAGTATCAATGACTAACCCCACAAACCAACAAGAGACTTTTCAACGTGTTTTGTCCTTACTCACACACTTTTTGGGAAACTTCCTGGAAGGTCACCTATCCCATAATTGCTCCAACCCAAACACGCTTTATTGTGGAGTTCTTAAGTGATGAGCTACCGAAAAGTATATGCATCTTTATGGTATAGGTAGTACCAATTAATTCCTTTAAGTCATCCTCAATTTGTACAGTCTCACACCTGTACAACCTCTAGATCTCTCATTCTGATGTAATTTGTTTGGGGTATTACATGTATTTGTAGCACCCCTGATTGTTGACTTCTCAACTACTAGCACTCTACGACACTTCACACAGTGAAACCTCACTCAACATCCTTGTCGGTTAGAACTCTCCACTAGCCAAAACCCTCTGTAGGTAACCCTTTCTAAGACCTCAACAATATTCTTCTCCTGCTTCTAGAATCAATGATTATCACCACAAACCAACACAAGACTTTTTAACGTGCTTTTTCTTAACTCACATGCTTTATGGAAAACTTTCCAGAAGATCACTTATCTCATGATTATTCCAAGCCAAGCACGCTTCACTGTGAAGTTCTTATGTCACAAGATACTGAAAAGTATATGCATAATGTTTGTGTAGGTAGTACCAATTAATTCTCTTAAGTCATCCTCAACTTTATAGTCTCACACCTACATAACCCACTACTACAGCGGAGGCCTTTTATGACGGTTGTTTGAGGCATACAACGACAGTTCCGCAACTGTCTTTGAAATGAGTGTAGTAGAAAGGCAATACCTTCAACGACGGTTGTAAAAACCGTCTTTGAATGTCATGTTTTTTTGGAAATTTTTTTTCTGGAGACACATTCAAAGACGATTTTTTGAAACAACTGTCTTAGAAGGCTAACTTTCGAAGACTGTTGTTTCGGAAAACTGTCTTTGAATGTGATGTTTTTTTGTAAATTTTTTTTGAAGACACATTCAAAGACGATTTTTTGAAACAACCGTCTTTGAATGTCAGCATTCTAAGACAGTTATTTCAAAAAACTGTCTTAGAAAGGCTCTTTTTTTTGGAATTTTTTTTTCACACACATTCAAAGACGGTTTTTTGAAACAACTGTCTTTGAATGTCACCATTCTAAGACGGTTATTTCAAAAAGCCGTCTTTGAAAGACTTCTTTTTTTGGAAAATTTTTTTTAGTACACACATTCAAATATGGTTTTTTGAAACAACCGTCTTTGAATGTCACCATTCTAAGACGGTTATTTCAAAAAACCGTCTTTGAAAGGCTTTTTTTTTGGAATTTTCTTTTTAAAATCTTTTTTACAGCTGATCCAATTATTCCATTTTTATACTAGCGTCATTGTTAGTTGCATTATTTTGAATAATAATATTTAATTTTATTAAAATTGGTGATATTTACCATTAAAATATGATCAATCAACCTTATACTTAATTAATTATATTTAATAAATAAATAAAACTACTTTACTACCATATAGCCAGAACAATGATAGTTTAAAGGCCAATTAATTATTTACTCATGAAATAAAGATCCGCAGTTAATTCAACAATACAAATAAAATGATCCATGGCATTTAAACGCAAAAAATTGTGAAAATACAATATTAGAAGTGTAGAGCTTTTTTCATTAAACAGAGAATTTTCTGCATAAGTTAAATGATTTGAGGTTCATGTTGAAGTATTAACAAATACAAAAGGTTACACATTAACAAGATCTGTATTGGCCTGAAGAAGTGCAGTAATCTGGAGAAGTTCAATAAATAATTAGGGTCAATTCTCCAAAGAAGTGTAAGAAAAATTGAAGGACAAACTTAAAACTACCATAAAAATTAAATAATATTAGATCAAGTGATAAAGACGACAAACCTCCTAGTAGCTAGGCTGCAGCAGGAGCCGTGGTGTGTGGAGGATATGGCCATAAATCCTTCCTATTTTTTTAAGATCAATTTAAATCATTGTACATTTGTACCGAACAAAGTGAGCATACAAAGGAAGTATAAATGTAGACAATACTTAAAAGAGAAATTTATTATGAAAAGGCAAAAGAATAGTCATAGATTAATTATTTCAAAGTTGAAAATTGCATAATGTACACCTAAATACAGTTTGAAGCCTCTTGTGCCAAGGCTGTCTCAACTTCTTGGAATTCAGGTGTGCCTTGTAAACTTTTCTATTTGGTTTTGTTTTGTCTCAATTACACAATCTTGCTAATTATGAGTTTGGTTGTAGGGTTTTAAAGACTATATCAAAAACAATAGTTGCTATAGTTACCCATGCCATATGGTTAGTGGACCAAACTAATGTATAATTTATGTTTCAATTTCAAATCCTTTTTTGCTCTTGTTTCCATTTTCCTATTTGCTCTATTTATTTTGACATTTTTGTCATCATTGGCTCATCATGTAGACCTAAGGTACTTAAGTAAGGAAGATCCACAGTGGCTTAAAGATGTAAGGCAACAAGAGGTAAATATGATAGCAAGTTGGATCTCACAATATCAATCTAGTTTTAAACAATAATAAATACTGTATAATAACAGGAAAATAATCTATCAAATCCAGGACAAATTCTCTGGTGCAAATCAGAACCAAAGATTGAGAAGGGATGCTGAGGTGGAAAGTTATGAAGGATGTAATAAATTACTCACCAGAAAATAGTCCAGTTCTCTTGCTGCTGCAGTCTAGACCACAAGATTTTGTTTACAGCACTGGGAACAATCCATGCCAATGCTACACAAGCACCAAATACATGGAACTGAAGATCAGTCACGATTTTTACAGTAACACCAATAGATACCATTGTTTCTTGATAATGCCTGTAAAGTTTCTAATTTTATGGTAAGCATTGAAACCTACGGAATGTATCACAAATATTAAGCCACAAGTCAATTAACACCCCCTGCCTTATATAAACAATACATCACAAAACTTCACAACTCAATTGCCCCAGAATATAGAGTGCACATATATTCTATCTTGTACCTATAATGTATAGGCCAACTAAATCAAGCAAAGCATTTCAATAGGATGAAGCTAGGGGTTCCTAAAGCAATACAACAGACTAATAAATCACAAATACTATAACATGGTCCAGTGGCTACATCCCTTTAGTCAACCACAATTTTGAACTTTATTCATAGGACCTCAGAAGCACATATAATATCAGGTCACATGTGAAATCACATTAAAATCTACTGTCAGAGATTTAGTTATCTTCCACAAATATGCAGGTGTAATATAGATGTAAAGATAAAGGAGGGCATTCACTAGATAGTCTTGCTTTGTAAATAGGTTGCACACTTTGCCTCATATCGAAGGATCGCATCAGCAACTTGATCCATGTTTTAATTAAAGAAGTTTATAGTACAAAATGTGTCCCTTTCATGTGTTTTGATTATACAAAAGTTTGTATTCCTGCTAGGCCTGTAAATTCCTACTTAGTATTATCAGAGATAGAGATACATGGAAAACCAATATGAGTGCACATACCTTTGCGAAAGAAACTTTCTTCCTATACAATACAAATTGTGCCAAAACTATTGATGGTGTCACTACAATCTTTGCCATCTGCTAGAAACCAATGCTGAAGATATAGAAATAAAATTAAAAGTATAAAACAAATACTTCAAATAAAAATGTGAATACTTGGGTTACCTATTATACTTCAAGCTGACATTACCAAAGCCAGTGGATAGAGACATAACAAATCCAACAGTAAATAAAGTAGACAATCGAGTTGATTTTGAGGAGTTGCAGGGTATAACAAAATGCAACAAGTATGGCCATTAGGAACCAGCTCACTAGGTAGTGAATTAGTGTAAGAAGTATAGGGAATTTGAACTGAACAGTTTGAAGCACCTGAAACATAACAACAAAAACCCATGAAAGTTAGCAAATAAAAACCATAATACAGCAGGTACAAAAACACACACTCTTCTAAACAGCCAAAGATATAAAGGCAAATACATGATACAACAGCTTAAAATCTATATGATTTTTTTATAAGAAAGATTTTGAAGAAAGAATATGCTCTCAAAGGAACCAACCTAGATCATACACCATAAATGGATGCTAAAGATTATTTCCTCTCGCCAAAGCATGCTCTCACCTGAAAGGCTTCATATATGGGGGCATTAGGCGCATCACTCCAAAGCTAAATTGTTTTCAGGTACTTTGGCTGTGACAGAAACTGACTCTTGTCATAAGCATAGAAAGATTAATTAAGAAAGAACAAAAGCCTAAAACTTGAAAATCCAAAAATAAGTCCCCAAACTCATTCCATATGCCTCTCCACCAAAAGAGAAATTACAATTGAATAAGTTAAATGTTTTCAAAAACTGTGACCGTGATTTGGGCTGTCATACTTCAATTACCTGCAAAGTGGCCACATTTTCCTCACACAATACAATGCATATATATTGGGGGGGAGGGGGAGGGGGGTTTGTGTTGCAGAGGTCTTGCATTAGCCATAAAATCATTGTTTGTAACTAATCAAATCCTCCAAAGACAAATTCAAATGTAACAAAGTTTGTAACAATGTTGTGTCCCAAACCATTAACAAAAAAACCACCATGGTTTAGGTCAGTTACTATTCATGTTAACCTGTCTACAACAATATGTTTTTATATTCCAACAAAAATGCTGCCCATTTTTTCCTAATAGTAGTTATGTCCTCCATGTCTAATGGTGTGCCATCACTAAAGAACTGCATGAATAAACCATACAAACATTGAATCAGCTACATTATTCAAATACATTCATTGAAAAAATAAATTAAGGATGCAAATATGTTCAACTTAATGTACCGTGTTCCAATCATTACGCAAACCCCCGCTTACTATGTTCCACATCCAATGCATCACGTAACATCCACATTCAAATCCTCCATTTTGCACATGGCTCTAATTTGAGGAATACATAGACATAAATGTCACATTTACAAGAACAATCAATCAAAACAATCTACATCAAGGGTCTTGGAATTACTCACCTTCATCTCAATCCAGGTTGGTGACATTGCATTACATTTACCATCAACACCGGTACTCAATGTCTTGAGTGCACTAGTTCATTGAAAAATCAACACACATGTGGGTTAATACATTATTGTTGGTAATTTAACTCGGTAATAGACACAAAAATGGAGCCTGTTCTTAACACTAACTTGCAGTACGACTTTTATGTGAATGTCTGGTTTCTTACGCAATTAACAAAACCATATAATTGTGTTACTTGCAGGACAAACAACAAATAGTTGCCAATGGCTCCTGCATTTAAATTAAATCAGCTAATAATTTAAGACATTTAATTGACGTAATTATACCATTTGTGTCTTACTTACTGATGCAAATAAGCTCCTAGATACACCAGTCTTTGTGATTCCTTGACCCATGTTTGAATGTATTGTTGAGCTTCAGCACGCCTATCCTTTGCATTGTGTATCA
>CM023943.1:7192276-7235994 GCA_013407115.1 Glycine latifolia
AAAAAAAAAAAAGGATCCCTATTTCTTGTTTTTTATCTGTTACAATTTCTGCTGCTTGTCCTTAGCAGAACAATTTAGGGATTTTAAATGTTCTGTTTCATACAAAAAGACTTTTTGCATAAAATTTACTGCTTTTTATGTTTTGTTCTCTTGGTTTGCAGCTTGGTCTGGTGATTGATTTGACAAATACCACTCGATACTATCCTGTGTCAGATTTAAAAAAAGAGTGTATCAAACATGTTAAGGTTTGCAGTTGCTAAATTTTACTCATGAACTCAACATTTTGCTATTTTTGTCTTTAAAACTGTGGCACCTCTTTCTTGTCCTTACATTTGAAGATCATTGTTGTGGTTTAGATTCAATGCAGGGGGCGCGATTCTGTACCTGATAATTTATCTGTGAACCAGTTTGTCTATGAGGTTTGTTCTTTCTATATTATATTTTGTACTATTCCATAATTATTTAGTTAGAAGAATTTAACTTATATTATTTATGTTCCTTGGAATGAAAAAGGATACATTGTTTACTTGTAGCTGTAGGAACTTCTTTATTACCTCAGAAATGGGGTACTTGATACTTTCTAAACTATTTGACATGTTGTATTATAATATCATCTATCCTTTAAATAAAGTTTGGTAATAATTTTTTCTGTAGATTCAATGTATAGAACATATGCTTTACATCAGTGGAAGTTATCCATAAGATCATACCAAGTAATTATTAGTTTTTAACCATGCAATTATTTACATTTCCAGGTTACACAATTTTTGTCACGTCAAAAGCACTCAAAAAAGTATATACTTGTTCATTGTACACATGGGCATAATCGTACAGGATACATGATCATCCACTATCTAATGCGTGCTATGTCAATGTCTGTTACTCAGGTCAGTTAGGGAGTTACCTTGTAACTGTGGTTCTCCTCCCCCCGCCTCTGTCTCTGTTTGTCTATTTAAGATGTTACTTGATTGGCCCATTTTTGTAGGCGATAAAAATATTTTCTGAAGCTCGCACTCCGGGAATCTACAAACCTGATTACATTGATGCATTGTACACATTTTATCATGAGAAAAAACCTGAAATGGTAGTTTGTCCTCCTACTCCGGAGTGGAAGAGATCTTCTGAATTTGATCTCAATGGTGAAGCAGTTCCAGATGATGATGATGATGGAGTACCAGGCCCTGATTTGCAGGTATGGATCATTCACATGAGGAATTTTGATATTTTGGGTTTTTCTATTTTCTCTTGCTGGATGAATCTTGGACGTGCTCCTTTACTTTGACACTGTTTCAGAGTAACCAATATGCTGTTTGATGTGCTGGTTTGTTTTGTAGGTTTAAGTAGAAAAAGGAGACTAAAAATTTAGTGTCTGGATGCTATTTTTTGTTGGTTTATATGGTTGGAGTTGAATACCTGTGTGTTTTAAGAACCCCCTCGCCCTAGATTTCTTTTGGCAGAGGGTTATGCTTGTGGCTTCTCTCTGCCTTTTTCTCATGACCGTTTCAAGGGGTCTTTAATTTCTCTGATAGATTGTACAGCCTTGTTGCATTCTTTACTTAATTTTTCTCTCTTATTTTGAGGATGTCTTCTCATCTTTCTAGTTGTACTTTACCCTTTCTCTAATAATTATTTTCTATAAATAGAAATAAAACAAAATGTGTCTTAAAATTTCTTGTAATTTATAAAAAAAGTTCATTTCCATGTCTTCAATTCTTCGTCAAATCCATTTCTTTTTCCTACCAAGTGCACCATAACTGTTGCAGTTGAACATGTTAATTGAAGAAAAATAATGCTGTAATCCATTTTATGTCTGACAATGAGAGTTTGACTGTGAAGTCTGTCCTAAATTTGGGTCTGTCCAGATTAGCTAATTACATTCCTTAACAACCCACTTGTTAAATAGCTTGATACATTATTTTTCCTCTGATGGTAATATACTATATTCTGTTCACTCCTTTGCTATTGCTATTTCTTGTTGGAAATATGAATATGGGGGTGGAAGAGGTATTTGGGTTATAACAACCTTACCAACATGGCAAAGAGAGTAGGAAACAAAGGTTAGAAGCAAAGATAAGATGGGGGAGGGAAAGGTTGGGGAGAGCACATCCAGTTATTGATTAATTTGAGGACTTGGGGTTAGGAGGTCCAGACCCTCAAAGTTCTGCAGTATGCTATCTTTTTTTTCTTCCTTGTTTTGTGGGTGATTCTGATCTCTGTAATTGAGATTTATCGCTATTTGTCTGTAATAAAATATAAAACATATAGTTCTTATTGTATTTGTTAGAATGAATGTAAATAGAATAATTATGGGCTGATTTATGTTATACGTTATTATGTAATTAGTGTGTGTGTGTGCATTTGTATATATGTAAATATGTAATGTGTATATATGTACTATGTTTTTCCAACAGACGGTTTCATTTTATGTCTCATTTCTTTCCAATGTCAACAATATTCATGTAGAAATGTTGGACTTGGCATTTAACTTGTTTTAAACTTGACATATTTCTTGTTCTCTCAGGAGAACCATGAGACAGACACACGAATGACAAATGATGATGTTTTAGGAGATGAGATACCTACTGATCAGCAAGATGCATTGCGTCAGTTCTGTTATCAAACGCTTAAATTGGGTGTTGGGGTAAGCCATTTAAATGGTTGTCTTTCATGCACGAGTTTATTACTTATATTTGAGGACTGTTTAAATTAAAATGATTCAGTTTTATGACTTAATTGTGACTTTCCATTTTTTGTTCCATTACATTATAATAAAGGAATTGATGGTAAGTATTCTGCTGCTAGTTATATTATCATTTGATTCTATGTCTTATTGTTTGTCACACTAGCTTCATTAGTACTATTCTTTCAAAAGCTGATTATGTCACTTTATTTTCTCCGTTTATTTTTAATGATTTCCTACTTCATGTATCTCCTATGCTTGGCATGGCTATTTCCCTAATTATTGTTATGCAGGCCAGGGGACACACGCAATTTCCAGGTTCACACCCAGTTTCTCTCAACAGGTTCTGTTTATCTGAACCATTAACTTATTGTGATTTGATATGTTAATTTGATTATACATTAAACTTGTAGGCTGCTTTTTCTTTGGCTACTGTACTTGTATTTGTTGCTTTGACCCATTATATGCTTGTGCATAGTGCTTTGCGTTATATTGCTAATGTGCATTCTTTTTACTTTGTCTAGAAAAATGATTAATGCATGACATGGAGGATAATATAAATATTTCTTTCCATAGTTTTGTCCAGTGGTTAATTTTCATGGGACCTTTAATTATATCCTGGCATTTCTCTTGTTTAAAGATTTAATATAACTAACTAGTTTATACCCTATCTATCAGTTGCATATAAATTAGGTAAGGGAATTATTTCTTAAATGCCTCCATAATCTACCAGAAAATTAAAGCCATCATCTTTATATAACTTTTTTGTATCATCGTTTGTGGGAGGAGGGTGACGGTAAGAGGCAACCCATCATTTGTAATCTCTTCAAATAAATCAGATTCGGCATAGGAGGTTTGGATAGTTGACAGACATGAATTTATCTCCAAATTTTTGTTGCTTATTTTTTTGCCAAGTGTTTTGTTAACATGAGTAAACAAATAAAAATAGGGTTTTGCTAACAAGTGCCCTAAGGGAATTGGTTAAGGAGCATTAAATACCCCTTATAAATGCTTCTAATAATTTTAAAAAGCATTAAATATACCCTATAAAAACTAATGTACCCTAATGCCAAAAGGCTCATTGTTGTGTGAATGTATAGGCCTATGTGGGAGGGTCATTGTTCACAACCTTTCCCTTGTATATGCAAAGAGGCTGTTTCTAGATTCGAAACCGTGACCATAAAATACACCCTGTAAATGCCATAAAAACAATGCTTTTTAATCTGTATTAATTACTTACTCTCTATCACCCAGTTAATTTAATAATTTATGAGTTTCAAGACCTTAATTGGTTTTACATTATATTTAATTATTTTTATTCCTTAATATTTGGCCTAAGGGCAAACCCGAAAACTAAATCTCTTGTTTTTGTTGTTGTATCAACAATTAAATCTCTTTCTAAAATTGTAATTTATTTAAACATTATTTAAGATTTGTGAATTACTAGTTGTTTTGATTTCACAACACTGTTCCTTATTAATCTGATAATTGTTTCCATAATTTGATAAAATTTGGTTATGTTGGCATGCAGGGATAATTTGCAATTGTTACGACAACGCTATTATTATGCAACATGGAAAGCAGATGGTACAAGATATATGATGCTAATAACAATGGATGGATGTTACTTGATTGATAGAAATTTTAATTTTCGAAGGGTCCAAATGAGGTTTCCTTGCAGAAGTACAAATGATGTGAGTGTACTACTTTATATTTGAAATTTCTAATAATGTTAGTTAGAGCTGATTTAATTTAATTCATAGATTTTACAACATGTGTTAGAGCATCTCAAAAGCTGGACCCTTTCTTTGGTTCATAACTCATTTTGGTGGGTCCTATTATGCCATATCAGATTTAACAAATACTTTTTACTCCAATAATGAAACCACCTAAGAACTTAAAATAGTATTACTGGTCATAACCAACAATGCCACCATCATTTGAAAACTCCACATCCCACCTAATTTTGTGAACTTTGCTGCATAAGCATTATTTCTATTTTCCATCGGTGTTCTCCTTCATTTGGGCTGAGGAGAAGTTTCCAATGACGTTAGAAGTTCGTCATTTGTAACTAGCTTCATGCTTATGATCTAGACTGGTCACATAGTGGGAGTGTTATATGTAGCACATAGGCAAATACCTTCACCAACCATAGTTATGATGAATGATTTTATTTAGCATGGGATTAGGCTGTAACATAGCTACCTATTGGCTCTTAATGAGCTCCTTGATTAATTGTAGTTATACTATGAATAAGAGATCAGTGATCAACCTAGAGATATACAATTTTTCTCAATCTCAAGATCTCTTTTTACATTAATGATGCACAAACTAATAATGTTTTCTTTGGGATCTAAGGGTTTGGGCGAGAATACCCACCACTTCACATTACTTGATGGTGAGATGGTTATTGATACATTGCCAGATTCACAGAAGCAGGAGAGAAGATACCTTATATATGATATGATGGCAATCAACCAAGTGTCAATAATAGAGGTTTGGTTTATATGTAATTGGCTAATTGCACAAATTAATACTGGATGATCTCTTTTCTGTTTTAGACTAATATTGATTCATACATTGGGGGTAGGAAAGTCACTTGTCTGCAGTTGCAATTATCTTTAACTTGTATCTCACTGTTGAAAAATACTAAAAAAAAGTAAAAATTGTAATGCAGCCCAATTCTTTTCTTAATGTCAAGATCTTGTGCCCGTCTATATAATTTCTCACTGTCTTTTGAGAACTGGCAGATGAATTTAAACTAATGTCCCACTAGATTGTTTGACTTTACTTATTGTAGTGACATAAGCTACACCTTTTTTTTGTATTATAATATATTTATTTTTTCTTTATCTTTTTAATTTAGGTTCATATTTTGAAAAGAAATTACAGAAATTTCATTATAATAGTAGAATCAAGGTCTATTCTAATAAAAATTGCCCATATCATTGACAGAATTACTAGTAAAAAAACATCATGTGACTGTTGGGTGGATATCATACCACCAGTTTTTAAGTATATTATGGAATCAATATTACAAATTGATGGTGAAATTAACGAAGATGAGGTTATTAAAAGGGATATCATTCTCATGGTGAGTAATATCTATGAGAATTTGGATTTTAACCAAGCTTAATGACGTGTGAACCATGTAGTTGACTTCCCCTAGTGGGATGGGATAAGGCTATTGTTGTTACTGTTTTATCTGCCTCTAGTTCCTTTAGGTTCATCAAGGTGTCACTTATAAGTGACTCCTTTGAAACCTCTAAATAAGGTCAATAAAGGTTGAATGGCCGATATGTATTGGTTGTAGTATTGAATGCACATTTTCATTTGTCAAATGACTTTATCTAAGAAATGCTATGGTGAAATTTTGAGGGAGGCTTTTGTTGATAACCTTGGTTTGATGAATTATAATTTGAAATGTTTGTATAGTTTTTCATTTCTTTTCTACTTGTATATGCTATTTTCTCTGTTTTATTTCTTGTCATCCTTTGAGTCTTCGATATGAAGTTTTTGTAGCTGTGAATGATTATTGTTGATTTATAGCTCAAACTTGGTGCAGCGTCCCTTCTATGAACGGTGGAAGATGCTTGAGAAAGAAGTGATTGAACCTAGGAATCACGAACGACACAATATATATCAGAGCAGAAATCCTTACTATAGATATGACCTGGAACCATTCAGGGTATGAATCTCTAACCTTAATTGGTCATAAAATACTTTAAGCTTCACCTCATTTTCCCCTCGGGGCTTCACTATTAATATTCTTGCAATGTTGTTTAGGTGAGGAGGAAAGACTTTTGGTTGCTCTCTACTGTCACAAAGCTTTTAAAGGAATTCATTAAAAGACTCTCACATGAGGCAGATGGTCTCATATTTCAGGTGGGGGTTGTGATTAATGATCCCTTTCAATGTACTGAACATGGGAAAGGGATTTTTCTGTTCTGTACCTAGCTGGCAAGTCATCTTTTTATATTTGCTCCTGTTTTTCTGTTCACTTTTTTTTGCTGTTTATGATAATGAATGCCTTTATGGCTGAAATGTGAGGTTTGATAAACGATTTGAGAAAGAAGGGGATCAGTGTACCTAGACTACCTCATAGGTCGGGCACATGGTCCATTCCTTCTTCCAAATTCTTGTTAAAGAACACTGTTTTTTTCTGCTTTGTTTTGCTATTGGACTCAATGGAGGTTGTTACTGACAATATTGATTACCAGGGTTGGGATGATCCTTATATACCACGTACTCATGAAGGACTCTTGAAGTGGAAATATGCTTATCTTAATTCAGTTGATTTTCTTTTCGAGGTAGTATTGCCATTTACCACCTTACTTCATATGGTGTTGGGGTATCACTTGTGATGCCTCTTGGTCAGTTATAGTTTGTTGTTTGATGCCGCCAACTAATTTGTAGTTGCTTAAGTTGACAGGTTGATGGTGATCGTGAGCTACTTTTTCTTAATGAGCGTGGAAAGAAGAAACTCTTGGAAGGGAATAGGGTTGAATTCACAGGTCAGACAAAATTTTATCTTAATTCTGTTTAACTCATTCTATATTTGATAGATACAATTTTTTATTCATTATTCATTTTTTTTAAATGGTGCGCTTCTTTGTAAAATAGGAAATCTATATAGTCTGAGTCATACTATTATTTGTTATTGAGTGTGACACATTTATATTGTAGTTGAGATTGGCAATTTTCGTAACAATAATCAATATGTACACCCCCCCCCCCCCCCCAAAAAAAGAAAAAATTGGTTGCAGAAAGAAGTTCTATTCTTTTTTTTTTTCTGGGATAGTGCTTTAGTAAAACACTATTTGACGAATATTTTGTCCTCTTGTGATAAATTTTTTATTGTCTTGTTTTGTAGAGTCTGTATTTTCTAGTCTATATCTTTGGTTTGTTTCACTTGTTGCAATTGCTTGCTGAAAACTTGAACTCTGCAGATGGTTCAGATCCCTCACTTTATTCTGGAAAGATAATTGAATGTTCTTGGGATTTTGACAAACTGGAATGGAAGTATATGCGGATCAGAACAGATAAATCAACTCCAAATGAGTTTAATACTTACAGGAAGGTCTAATCCCAACTCCTATTTTATAATTTCCCCTCTCTTAATCTGTGCTTGCCTTCAGCCATTTACTCATTCATTGTAGGTGTTGCGAAGCATAAGAGATAACATCACCGAGGAAGATTTGTTGAATGAAATAAGTGAGATAATTCGTCTTCCCATGTATGCTGACCGGATCAGAATTGATAGTAAAGCGAATCAGCATGCTAATGTCGCAAGGCGAAGGTGATTTGGTGGTGGTTAGATTAGATCTGGGACTTTTATGCCTTCAATCTTTTCATTGGTGGTAGTGGGTGACATAAGTTAAAACAAAATCTAGTGTATCCGCTGATATTTGTCTCTGGGATTTGAATGAAATTGTATTGGTTTTGGCTATGTATTTTGGCCATCAACCAAAAGTTGCTTATATTATGTAATTAGTTAATCCTTGCGGTAGTATTGCTGTGGTGCTGAGCTGTATGGTGCAGTTAGTATGGCTCAAATTCCAGCCTGAATCCGTTGCCTATGGTTGTCCAGATCAAGAGTGTTAGGTTTAGAATCTCAAATCTCAGTGTATATTATCAATTTTCTTTTAGTGATTCTAAGTTGTTCAAAGGGTAGCCGTTTCTTAGAGTCAAGTTCCATGACATGGGTAGAATTTCCCCTGTATGTGAATATTAATTTGAGTAGTAGTAACAAGCCTTCCATTCTCTCTAATGTTCTGTGGATGTGGAAGATATCATGCGTTTAGGCTGTGTCATCAGTGCCCCGAATCAGATTGTTACTTAGTATGTTTGACTGTACCCCAGTCACTGCTACTCATTCTACTAGTAGCTCTGGAAATCTACCATGGAAGGATGAGGAAGGTGGTAACTGTGTGAACTGTTTGGCAGTGGTGAAAATGTGTAAGGTTTAGATAAATGGATGTGGAAAGAAACCAGTGTTAATTTGCTAGCCTCATTTTCATGATGAATGACTAAATTAAGAATATTTGCAACATCAAACCCCATGTAACAGTGAAATTTCATTTTTTTCAACGATTCTTTATACACCTTGACTTTGCTTTACAGTTCCATTACTTTCGTATTTTCATTTCTGAAAATTGTCTGTTTACGCAAACGAAAGAAATTGATCACTTAGTGTTTCTAAAAGGAAAGGAACAGAAGAAACGCACCACTGGGTTATGTATACCTGGTGTTTACTTGAACTAATAATTACTTAGAAATATAATATTATCATTGAAGGAGATGCTTTACAAATTGTTACCTCATCCATATCTTTTTATGTTTAAGGTTATTGTTATTGTACATGGATTAAAAATATTGACTTAAATATGTTGGAGATCCCTAAAATACATTTGAATTTTGTAATTGATCCCTGCAATTGTTTTTCTTCTCATTGAGTCCTTGAAACTTCTAAAGTTTTGTGAAAGATTTTTGTTGTTAGTCTTCGTCTAAATGTGATAATCTGTCTTTTAGTTAGACATATCATCAATACATGTATGAAGTCATGTTAGACGTTCAAATACGTGAACTACACTGTCTCCTCCTCCTTTGCCACCTCTTCCTCCTCTGCCACCCTCCTCGCCACCGACACTGGCTTCCTCACCTTCCCCTCCTTGATTGGTTCTCTGCCTGTTGTTGCACCTGCCTTCGTCCCTCCATTTTATTTTCTTTTTCTTTTTTCTGTCTCCATTTGTCCTTTTCTCTTCGTCTTCTTCGTTATCAGTGACATCAACACCGTTCATGGTTAGGTGTGGCATCCTGCAAGGTTTTTCCTCCTCACAACATCAAACGTGAACACATCGATGTAGATCGTCTCCTTCTGTTTCTTGCTCTACATCTCATATTCTTGTCAATGGAAAAGATTGAACATCACAGCAGCATTTGCTTCGGCATCGATTCTTCCCGCATGTGAGATGTTACTGGACATTGGAGTTTTTTGAAAAAGGGTTTTTGCCTGAGGGTTTGGCTTTTGCAAAACAACCAGGTTGACAATAGAGACGTAGAGTGGGAGAACCGTGGCGTTAGAACAACCTGATCAGGTGAGCACAACGTCGTTTCATCGTCACCACACATATTTCGAAGCCTTTGCCCCCAATCGGTGCACTTGCCAAAGAATGATATGGCAAACCGCGAATCTGAAAAGGCAATTGCTTTCTTCATACCTCTAATTAAAAATATTATTTTCACCCAAACAAATATTTTAAAGATCTTAGAACACACTGTCAATGAAGCTATAGGAGTTGGTAAGGTGAAGGGGACATCAACAAAAGAAGAAAGAAAAAAGTAAATAAAAAGGAGGGGGGTGGGCAAAGAACCAGCTGAGGAGGGGAGGATGGTGCTGGTGGATTTCACACATTGGGACGTCAATGATGTAATACACGAATTTGGATGTCTGACGTGGCATCATACGTATATTGCTGACATGTCCAACTAATAGATATGCTATCACATTTTGGACGAGACTTGTAACGATCCACCTCGTCTCTACAATATCCCTACTCTAAACGTATAATTTCAAATTTTAAATGAAAACTCTATTAATTTGATTATGAAAATGAGGTTAAATTTTTCGCAATAATACACTCATAAAAAATACATAAATACGTAAATAAATACACACACACACACACACACACACACACACATATATATATATATAAATTTTAAACCAATACACATCATTCACATGCTAGATCATAATTCAATTTTTATATATATTTAAGTCTGGAATTTATATGACCGATCAATAAAATCAAGGAACTAACTAAGAAAGAATTGATAAGAAAGCACAACTCTCTCCTAAAATAAATTCCAACATTATCATGTCGGCTTGACGACTCCAACAAAAGAATCTCCCTCCAACATCATCTATTGTTGCTCATTTGCTCCCATGAACGAACGTTCGTGATCATCATAGGTACCAACCACACAGTACAAAATTGCAAAGGTGAGTTAATTATACAAGATCAATAAGCACCTGATGACAATGACTAGCAAGAAAAAAAAAAACCACAATCATTTTCAGTAATCAATTAGTTCAGCATACACTCAACAACTAGTCATAAACTTTTTTACAATTCAAATCAATTATGCTCAAATCAATTGAAGGCTCATGGGTGGTGGAGGAGGAGGATTGGAGGCTTGAGTGAGTGCTTTGAAGAAGAAGGAAGGTGAAAATGCGTGGTTTCACGTTGCTACACATTTTTTTAGCTGACTATACTCGCCTGGGCGAGCTGACCCAATTTTAACAAATTTCATTGCTTTCTGTGCAAAGCTTATATCTCACGCACCATATGTTATTTCGTAAATCCCAACGGTCAAAATTTTCATACATGGGTTATGAGCCTACCTTTCAAAGAAATATTTAAAAACTTCATTTAATACTTTGTTTTGAGACTCGTTTGGCAGGAAATGTCTGAGAAACATTGTGAAGAGGATTTGTTGAAGTCCAAAGAAGTAAGAGAACAATCAAAGTTTTAAAGTTCAACATCTTAAAAGACGTGTTTGCTACTACTGATGTGACATACCTGCTCTGAGCCAAAGCACATTAACTTATGCTAAAGTGTGCTTCAAGAAAGCTAAAGAGAATTATGTTTTAGCATGGACAGGATGTGCAATGATTGCCCAAATGGACAGTTGTTCAAACAAAAGCCTTCAACGAAGTAAATGAAGTCATTTAGAAATAACAAATACTTGCTGAAGATAACATACAAATACAAGACGTTTTGAAGAGTTCAAGCTATGAACCAACACGCTAAAAATTCAAATTTGTGTTCTCTCTTTTTCAAGCTCTTTCTTTGTAAATTCTTAAGTTGTAAAAGCTCTCAAAACACTTTGTATGTCTTGAGAGAAAATACTAAGTGTTTCATTTGTATAATCGTCTTTGAGACATTAAGATCAAGTTAGTGAACAAATCAACAACAACAAATCTTTTGATTAAGATTTGTTTAGAGCTATAATGACTTGGTAGAACAAAAAATACTAGGTGCATTTTAAGTTTTGGATAAGCTTAGTTTGTAAGAGCCAAAAGTGATAGTGAATAATACTTGTAACTTTGGTTAAAGTTAGTGGAACTTGGTGAACTCTTTTTGTCTTATAACTCTTGCTTTAAATTGACCAATGATTTGAATTTGATTTTGTTTTGAAAAAAATATTTTTATAAAATTTGTTGGCATCGTTTGATCGTACCTTTTAGTAAAATTACATTATATGCTTTTAAAGCTATATCAAATGATAACTTTGATTTTCGAAGAAGGTTTAGAAAAGTTTTAAAATACAATTCAACCCCCTTTTTGTGATATTTTCCTTTACATTTAATTCAAATATCTATTAGTTGCAACAACTTCATCAAACAATATACATGGTAAAAAAATTATTTTATAACTCAAGTATTTATCATGTGTTGTTCTTTTTATCCTATAATGTAGTGCGTATCAAACACAAAGTATGTATCATGAATTGTTTTAAAAGAGATGAAATTTCGTTGATTTGGTGGATAGAGAATCCTCTTACACTTTTATTTTTATATAAATCACATGTATTCTCTTACATTTTTAATCCTTGTAGATGCTTTACTTGAATTATTTCAATAATATGAATTTTTTTAAAGTACAAAAGGAGGAAAAATGTATCCTTTCATATAGTCAATTTTTTGTTTTAAAAAATATTTTTTATACTTTTCAAAATAAGATATTTCTAACACTCTTATTTTCTGGTTGTGAATATTTCATATCAACATCATGATAGAATAATACACACACACACACTCTTGTGGAAACAAGAGCTCTGTCACGCCTGTTTGTCACAATTTTCATTGTGTTATTGCATCAAAAATTACTACAATAATTTCTAATTACAATTTTTGAATTTTGTTTAATGAATGACACACTCTAGATGAAAAATTAAAAAAAACTAGATAGCACAACTAAAAATAAAAATAATTAATTGGCATAGGAAAACCACAATAATCTTGGCTTTGAAAAATATTCTCCCCCCTTTTTTCATAAATTGTCTTCTTGTTGACAATGACAGTTTCTAACTGCATATCGCATAAAAGACATGTTAAATTAATTAAAACAGTAATTAGTAACAAAAAAAGGAAATAAAATATCTAAAGATGTGTAAGAATGAGTTGGAATAAAAAAAAATTGGGATAAATACATAAAGTAATGTGAAAGACTAGAGGAGAAGGATCGTGAGAGAAAAAAATGTGCCATGTATCAAAATTCTTGTCAATGAGGGAAGCGCCTTTGATCAAAATTATAGGAAAAATGAATAATGTGTTGGGAAATACCAAGAATAATTTTTCCTCTCTATGTGATTAAGATGTACAATAAGAAAAATAAATTAAGAGAGTAAAAGAAGAATAACATTAATACATTTTTAATGTAGAAATATGAAACGGAAAAACCACAGGACCAAAGTCCAAAAAAAAAACTCCACTGTGAAGTAGGATTACAATGATCTCAATCTTACCCAATAAGATGGTTTACAATATTTCTCAAACACTCATCAAATATGGTGAAAATGTAACTCTCTTTTCTTGAAGAGGATTACAAAAAACTATTTCAATCTATCACTCTTAAAGAATCTCACTTGCTTGCTTGCAACAACTCCTCACAAGTTCCCATTTACACAGTGGAGAGATACGACTTCTCCCAAGAATAATAAATGGATATAAATTAATTTTTATATTTCCAAGAACCCTTGAAAATATTACCTCCATTTTTTGAAGATGAGTGTGGTATCATCAAGAGTCAAAGATGAAATTCCAAAACCTTGGAATCTTCACATTTTATTTTCCATACATTTGATGTTATCAAGATTTGTTAAATGTGATGCTCCATAATTATGGAGAAATTTCCAACAAAATGCAACAACACTAGAATAATAATAAGAAAAAAACACAAGTATGACTCGAGAGAGAAAAAACTAGAAGAAAAATTAATAATCATCAAGGATGAAATTCCTTATACACACTTAATAATAAGAACAATAATTTCATAAAAGCAAAACAAATTTCCATCCCTTATCCTTGTATAAATTAAATAACCTACTCGACTATTTTTGTTTTAATCATGCAAGAAAAATTTGAAAATAAAAAAAAATAAACAAATTTCCAACAACTCGCCCCCCCCCACACACACATGTATATATATATATACATATCAATAAACTGCGCTGTAACTCTAACCCCCCATCTCTCTCTGCATCACCGTCAACTCTCTGGCACTCTTGCAGATCGAACGCACCCAAAGAAACCCTGCTACTGCCACCGCGCTAGCTAGGGTTTCATTCCACCCACTCCCAACAATCTCCCAATAGAATGCTGAAAGAGAATTGCTGATTATTGCTTCACTCAACTCTACCAAATCGCATCACTGACCAATCTGGTGGAGCCGATTCCACAGTAGATGACATGAAACCGTGCTCGCGGACAAATCCTCTTCTTCTTTTTCTCTCTCTGCTACTTCTCCACAACATCACATTCGTTCTCTCCGATGATTCCAGCAAGAAAAACACCTTCCGCGAGCGCGAAGCCTCCGACGACTCCCTCGGATACCCCGAAATGTAGCACTCTCATTAATTCATTCATTGCTTTCATCATATGCAATTAGCTAAATAGCTTTCGAATTTCAATTTTAAGGCTTGTCTGGTAACCTGTTTAGTTTTGGAACTGATCGGTTTTTCTACCGAGCTAGAGAAAATAATGGTTGTTTCTTTAAAATGTGCTGAAACAATCACACTTTTTGAATTGGGTGAAACTTAGATGTAATTGCCTAGGTGCTTATAGTGGTTGTTCTTCGATCAGAATTGGAGTTTGACTATGATAATGTGAGGAATAAAGGTTTGTGTTAAAGGTTAGCATAGGTTATCGAGTTGAAACTCTAATTTTAATAAGAGAATGAAACTCTAATTCATTCATTGCTTCCAACTCATACATTAGCTTAATGGCTTTTGATTTTATTGCTTGTTTGGTTACCTGTTTAATTCAGGAACGGATCACTTCTTCTACCGAGCTAGAGAAAATAGTTGCTATTTCTTTAAAATATACTGAACCAATCACATGTTTTGATTATGACGAAACTAAGATATAATTGCTTAGGTGGTTTTAGTGTTTTTCTCTAATACAATTGGAGTTTGACTCTGATAATTTGCGTAATAAAGGTTTGTGTTAAAGGTTAACATAGATATCGAGTAGAAATTCTATTTCTACTTAGAGATTAGAGAATGGAACACTAGTTCATTCATTTGTTTCATCTCATACATTAGCTTAATGGCTTTCGATTTTAAGGCTTGTTTGGTAGCCTGTTTAATTCATTTCTTTTTCTACCAAAAATAATTATTCATTTAGAATATGCTGAACAATCACACGTTTTTATTAGGATGAAACTTAGATGTAATTGCTTAGGTGGTTTTAGTGTTGTTCTCTAATAGAATTGGAGTTTGACTCTGATAATCTGCTTAGCAATGGTTTGTGTTAAAGGTTGTTATCTAGTTGAAACTCTACTTCTAATTAGAGAATAATCCTATAAGGGTGTGTTTGATTTCCATTTTCAAAAACTGTTTTTAGTTTTCAAAATGCACCTAAACAAGGTTGCTCAGATAACTTTGAAGAGTAGTGCAAGGCACAAAGAAGAGTGTGAAATTGAGGGAGAAGTTGAACAAAATGAAAACTGAAAAAAGAAAATGAGAAAAATCTCCTAGCTATTTGGTTTTTAAAAAAATTGTTTTAGAAACAATTTTTTAAATTTAATAGATTTTGGATGATAAATTGATTGAGTAGTGTGAAATTGTTTTAGAAAACTGTCTTTATCACCAAAGACTGAGAAGGGAACCAAACAGGTCCTAAGTATTTGTAGAACTGTATATAAATTTTGTGCTTCTAATTACTCTTGATTTTTTTTTTCTGTTATGGGCGTGGTTAGAGATGAGGATGCACTTGTGAATTCAAAGTGCCCCAAGAATTTGGAGCTCAGATGGCAAACAGAAGTTAGTTCCAGCATCTATGCAAATCCCTTGATTGCTGATATTAACAGGTATTGTTTATGTGATTTGCTTTTTGAGTGATTTGTGTTTGTGTGATTTTCATTTTGTTGAATGTCTGCCTTTTTGTTTTGCAGTGATGGGAAGCTTGAGATTGTGGTTCCGTCTTTTGTTCACTACCTTGAGGTTCTAGAAGGTGCCGATGGGGACAAAATGCCAGGTAAAAGAATGTGGGGTTTGCTATTTTTCTTATTGTGGTAGGCTTGAGTCGATGAGCTTGGGATATTTATTGAGGATAAACTAAGTGCTCCTTCCCTTCATCAATTTTATTTTACTATGGTTTTATTGTAGATAAATTAAGGTTGATTGTATTTTATAATATGGAGGTAGGCTGTAGCCTGTAGGCTTGTGATTAAAAGAGGTTTAGCCTCAGACTAAATTTTGCAAGTTATATGAGAAGTAATGAGTAGCTAAGGTGAGTACTTACAGATCGTATGTAACCAGAGAGGTAAAAGATTCAAAAGCATATTCTAATCACTGCAATTGGCCTGTGCCTATTTTGCACCACTTCTGGAAGCTATTGTAGTAGCTGTAGCTTATGTAACATCTTACTTGAGCTACATGGTGCATTACACATGGTTTATGACCTACCGTTAGAATGTTGAATTGTTCATAATCTGAAATAATTGGTAAAGTTTTGTTTTGGTGGCCAGTTGTGTAACACAACCCTCAACTTTTGTCTGAGCTTGAGATATGTAAAAGTTGGCAATAAAATATAATGTAGCCACACAGGCTTAGTTGTTCTTTATACTGAAAGCAGATTTGACCTTGCATGTCCCCAGCACTTCTAACTTGTTAATAAGGCCTAGAATTCTTCGTGGCTCCTGCTTAAGGAACGATAATAAATTACTATTGCTACGTAAGGTGGTGGTGGGGAGGGAATACTAAAAGGGATCAATGTTAATGCGCTGTTCAGACTTGTATAAACTGATTGTTAATGCTTAGGATCAAAGTTTGTCCTTATTGTGATTGATTGATTAACTTAGGTTTGATTTTGGGTTTTATAAAAAATAATCTTCTGAACGGTTCTTAGGCTGGCCTGCTTTCCACCAATCAACTGTGCATTCTAGTCCTCTTCTATATGACATTGACAAAGATGGAGTGAGAGAAATAGCTTTGGCAACCTACCATGGTGAAGTGCTGTTTTTCAGGTGACTTTTTTTCCTTTTCCATATTTTCAAATTTTTGCTTCCATTAACAATTATTTATTACTTGAGGTGCTTTTATCAAGGTTGTAATAAGTTACCAATTTTAGGGTTTTGGGCTATATGATGTCAGATAAGCTTGAAGTTCCGCGTAGGAAGGTGCTAAAAAAATGGTTTGTGGGCTTGGATCCTGACCCAGTGGACCGTTCTCATCCAGATGTTCATGATAACCAGCTTGTCCAAGATGCTACTATCAAGAATTCTATGTCTCGTAAGTTTCTGCTTTGCTTACTACTCAAATCACTGTTGTGTAAGTCGGTTCAGAGATTCTCTTATTTTCATTATCAACCTAGTAAAATGGCTTTAATCACAGTCACAGGGTTCAACAACTGAGTACAATTTTGGGTTTCGTGTGTTGTAAAATGTACATTTAATTAATTAATTAATTTTATCTTTGTGTAATGATTCTCCTTGTAGAAATGAATGGAAGTAGACATGAAGCCAAATCTTCGGCTGCCACATCAACAGAAAACCACCTTCAGACAAAAAATTTGTCTAATCCTAAGCCAGAAAAGAAAATAAATGGTAGTCAAGTAGATGAGAGTATTAAGGTGCCTAATCCTGAGCCAGAAAAGAAAATAAATGGAAGTCAAGTAGATGAGATTATTAAGGTGCCTAATCCTGAGCCAGAAAAGAAAATAAATGGAACTCAACTAGACCAGAATATTAAGGTGCCAACGGTTGTGGATAATTCCTCTGTGAATGCTGGGTCTCTGGAAACTGTTCACGCAGATAATAAAACCAGCACTGGGAGACGTCTTCTGGAAGATAACAATTCCAAAGGAGCAGAGCAAGGTGGTTCTGAATCCAAAGATAAAGTGGGTATTCATGCCGCAACTGTGGAAAATGATGAAGGCCTGGAGGCAGATGCTGATTCATCTTTTGAGTTATTCCGTAATAGTGAAGATCTGGCTGATGAATATAGTTATGATTATGATGATTATGTTGATGAAACAATGTGGGGTGATGAAGAATGGACCGAAGTCAAACATGAAAAACTAGAAGATTATGTGAATGTTGACTCTCACATCTTGTGCACTCCTGTGAGTTCCTGCTTTGCCTTTTTATTATTATAAAATTTATTAAATCTTCATTCTGCTTAGTTGTAAGAAAAAATGTATAAAAATGTCTTGTCCATTTAATCATCTTCTTTCCTTTGCTAGGTCATTGCTGATATCGACAATGATGGTGTTTCAGAAATGATTGTTTCTGTTTCTTATTTCTTTGATCCCGAGTGAGTCCATCTATACATAGTTTATAAATTTCAATTATATGTTTATTTGGTTTTTCTGTTGTGACAATTATGTCATTCAAATTTCATGGTTAAATAAGTTGCTAGCTATACAGCTCTTTTATTGTCGTTCAATATGTGCATCCTGGTTAACTTTTTCTTTTCAATTGTCGAGGAAGGTGAATAACCATCTTAATAGTTCTTTAGTTGCTTGAGTCCTTTGTCACTTACTTTTTTTCTCGACACCTATGAGACCCAGATATGTATCATTGTAAAATAAAGAGATGAAAAAAAAGCTCCCTACACACTTCAGTCTTACTTGCAGACAAATAGATTTAGTATAAATGACTTCAACTCAATCCGTATGAACAGACAACATGGGGACGGAACCCAATTCTGTGAAGGGTGTTCTGGGCTTCTGGCACCCCCTGGTGACTTTTTACATTATCAGATAACTTAAAATGAAAAATGTATTATTATTGTTCTTGATAGAAAGATTAATATAATTATTAAGAAGGTCTTTCTGATTTTGTCTGTCAAGAATTAGCTATAAGATGAAGTTGTGGGTAACTGGGCAAAGGAATGATGTTATTATAAAACAAAAGAAAGCTACTATTATAAAGATTATCTTGTTTTGCGTTCTTAATAAACTTATTACTTCAGATATGAATAAAAGTCACATGTATTTAAGCTCTGGAGATGAAATGTGTTGCCAGATAATGGATCTGTGCAAAAAAGAACATCAGTGAAACTTTTTTTTTTTTTACTTATTTTATTGAGAGATCAAGTCATCATACTATTTTATTTTACTATTCAATCATCTCTGCTTCATTTATTTGGTCGCCATACTGGGAATGCTTATTATTTTTACTAAACAACTGTTTTTGAGAAGTTTTTAGAGCATTATTCTTTTTGACTATTTTATACCAATAACTGGTTCTTACTTATATTGTTATGTCTGCATCTACAGATGAGTATTTGTTGATTTAGTGATCTGTCAGTAATCATCCACCTTTTAAGCTGTCAGGTATTATGACAACCAGGAGCATCGGAAAGAACTGGGTGATATTGACATTGGGAAATATGTTGCTGGTGGTATTGTTGTTTTTAATCTGGATACGAAACAAGTTAAATGGACTGCAGAACTTGATCTGAGTACAGATACTTCAAAATTCCGAGCCCACATATATTCTTCCCCAACTGTTGTAGATTTGGATGGTGATGGGAATCTTGACATTCTTGTTGGAACTTCGTTTGGCCTGTTTTATGTGTTGGATCATCGTGGTAATGTCTAGGGACTGCTTCCTTACTATTTCTATTGTTTTAAAAATGTTCAGGTTTCTATGTTGCCTTCATTGATTTTCTCAGATTTTATTTCGTTAATAGTTATTGATGTTAATGTTACCTTATTTTTTGATTTTCCTCTCTAAATATTTCTGGTAGTCATGTCTTTTGGTAAGAAGAGAGTGAGAGAAGCAAAGCTATTTTGAATATGGATGTCCTAGTCGATAATGAAAAAGTAGAATTTTTTCTTTTTTTGACAGTTGAGACTCTAACATGAATGAATGAGATTGGTTTTCTTCTAAAGCTGGCACACAAGACTCTTCAAGAAGATAAAGGCCATTTCTTTCTCTAGCATGTCGAATTGTTCCTCTCTTGAAAGATGTCTATCATTTTTATGAACCTTTGTTTTCCCTCCCTTTTCTGCTTTGCTTTATTGCTGTTTCCCTGCTGAATGATGCATTGCATTGCAAAGTTGGACTTGGACATGCTTTGCTCTGAAATTGTAAGATTGGGGACTGAAAATGCATTTAATTTTCAGCTTACGATTTCATTGATTGCAAGTTATTCTTTTATCCGTGTCATTATTTATTTGTCAAAACTCAAGATTTTGAATCAAGGGTTTTTGGCTACATGTATCTATACATTGGTAAATTAAATGCTAGTAGTTGTTTTTCTCAAATAGGTAAGGTTAGACAAAAGTTTCCTCTTGAAATGGCTGAGATTCAAGGAGCTGTTGTTGCGGCTGATGTTAATGATGATGGGAAAATTGAACTAGTTACAGCTGATACACATGGAAATGTTGCTGTATGGACTCCAAAAGGAGATTTAATATGGGAAAAACATCTAAAGAGTCTTATTCCGCAGGTAACTTGCTATCACAATCTTCCTTAGCATTAATGAATGTTGCATGATTTTATGCATTGTATGTTGTCAATATTTATTCTTGTTTACAGAGCAATCAATATCTAGGCATACAGGATTTTTAAAATTGTTTGAATTGATGGGATAATTACAGAATGAATGTAGACTGTAATTATACAGGTCAAAATGATGAATATTGAATTTTAAAGATGAAAGGTAGAGAAAAACATATAAGGGGAAGTGGATGTATCACTCCAGTTCTATGTTTGTTTCACTTCCTTTTGAGCAAATTTTATATCGTTATAAGCTTACTTATAATCTCCAAGTGCGAAGGGGGGGTTGGTCGGGATAGAAGACTCGAAGTATGGAACTTTTGTTTTTAAAAAATTCTATCTGTCTCTGTCTCTCAGTCTTGTTGACGAATGATGAAGAAGAATGATGGAAGAACTGTAGTTTTTCGATTTGAGGAAGAGTAAATCTGTGAATGTTTTCTCTCTTTTTATTTCTTTCCTTCTGTTTATGTCAGCTCTGCTTGTATTATTAGTATTTTTTAACAGCCTTGTTGATGAATGATGAAGAAGAACTGTAGGTTTTGGTTTGAGGAAGAGTAAATCTGTGAATGTCGTCAGAGTGGATGGCTTCGTTCGAGGCTGGAATCATTGTGACACATTGCTGCATGGACTCTTCTATTATTGCACACTCTCTTCATCTTCTGCCCCCTCTTTTTCATCTTCCAACACATCCACAAGAATGCCTAAAGTCAAATGGAACTCTTGGCATGCAGTATCTGCAAATTCAGGATCAGAAGGTAATTTGAAGAGTTGTTGAACCCGAGAAACGATATTATGTGATATTTGATCAAGGCTTTATGGGAAGAATTAGCGAGAGCACTTTGGGTTGGATGTATTCTTGATCATTTTCAAAGAAGCTTTTACAGCTTATTTGGATTGAGGTTTCGAAAATGGTTGATGCTTTAATAATACCTTGATACGAGAAAAACATTGAACTGTGTTGAAAACAGTCACAGTCTCTCTGGGTTGGGCTTCATTACGAGTTCTTCTGTTCCCACATGAAAATAGTATAAACCTATTATTTCTTCTATATTGGCCATGTTGAATAGTGCATATCGAGGAACAGTGTGGATGAATAGTAAACTGTTCATGGTGCTGTTAATAGCAAACTGTTCATCTGTATGCTTTGTTTACTGCAGTGTTGTTCATCCACTGTTCAACATGGAAAAATAGAAGAAGAGGTTTCTACTATTTTCATGTGGGGACGGAAGAATATGTGACGAAGCCCAGACCCATAGTTATTGTTCCACTATTCAAAGTGTTTCTTACATTGAGGTATTATTAGATCATCAACCTCATTGGGAACCTCAATACTCAGGCTAAGAAAGCTTCTTCGGAAATAATCAAGATTTTCTACAAAGTTCCTTATCCAACCCACGATGCTCTTGCTACTTCTTCCCAATAAAGCCTTGAACAATTATCTGCAGATTCAGAATACCAAGACTTCCCTTTGGTTTTATGCATTCTCGTGGATGTGTTGGAAGATGAAAAGAGGGTTAAAGATGAAGAGATTGAGCATGCAATAATAGAAGAGTCCATGCAGCAATGTGATGGCCGCCAACGAAACCATCCACTCAGAAAACATTGACAAATTTACTATTCCTCAAACCTGAAAACTACGGTTCTTCAACAAGACTGTTAAAAAAATACTAATGATACAGGCACCAGCTGACATAAACAAATGATGAAGTCCGTAACAGTATAAAACATTTTAAAAACAAAAGTTCAAGACTTCTATCCCAACAAGTTGAAAGCTTTATAAGCTCAACCTTTAGGGGGAATGTGTTGGAAACTTTTTATATTCCTAGGAAATAATGTCTAGGATAGTGGAATAGACGGATTCATGTATAGTGGCTATTAGTTTTATGGGGAGTTACATTTCTTATTATTATTGTTGCTCTTTAATGTAAATCAATCCGAAATGATTATAAATAAGAGGTACTGCTGACTGCTTCTAATTTCATCATATATTATCTTAAAGGGATCGTTGGACTTTCCAAAGGGTCAATAGACCAAGTCCTTTTATCATATCAGAAATTCAGAATACAAATGAACAAAGTCAATGAAACATTTTTAGTCTAGGTCTTCACAGTTTTCCTCTAGAGCTATCAATTTTACTTTTTGAATTCTGTTCCTTTGCTTCCAAGTTGTTAAGACACATAATTTCCTGTTGCTGATGATAGATTAGAGAATACTCATGTGAATATCACTTTATGTAGGTAATTGCACATTAGATTTAATTTAGAAAATGTGTTCATATGAACCTATTAATTTTTAGGTTTATTTAATTTGATCAATTGTCTCACTCCTTCCACACATTTGCATTGCATTAGAAACCATTTAGGTGGTTCATTTGTCCAGAGTTTGATTGAGAATGTCTCTCATTTTCCTTAGGGTCCTACTGTTGGTGATGTTGATGGGGATGGCCATACCGAGCTTGTTGTGCCAACACTATCTGGGAAGATTCATGTTCTTGATGGCAGGGATGGGTCATCTATTGGGCGGTATCCATATCCAACTCATGGAAGAATAATGAATCAAGTTCTTCTAGTCGATTTAAGTAAACACAAGGAGAAAAAGAACGGATTAACTATTGTTACCACATCATTTGATGGTTATTTGTACCTCATTGATGGACCTACTGGATGTGCTGATGTTGTTGACATTGGTGAAACTTCGTAAGAGATTCTTTAACTGTTGTCTCTTGGATATGCTTTCTGTTCTACTTTCTTGAAGTTATGTGCCATTTTTTTTACAGGTATAGCATGGTCTTGGCAGACAATGTTGATGGTGGGGATGATCTTGATCTAATTGTCACAACTATGAATGGCAATGTCTTCTGCTTCTCAACCCCATCTCCTCATCATCCCCTAAAGGCAGGATATGTTTGAAATTTGATCATTGAAAAAACCTCGGTGTTGTTACTGAATGGCTTTATACATTGTTTCAGGCATGGAGATTGCCTAGTCAAGGAAGAAATAATCTTGCAAATCGTTACCGTCGTGAAGGTATCTATGTTACTCATCCTTCTAGGGCATTCCGCGATGAGGAAGGCAAAAGCTTTTGGGTGGAAATTGAGATTGTAGATAACTACAGATACCCATCTGGGCATCAAGGACCGTACAAAGTCACTGTAAGTTCTTAACCAAATTAATTTCTTTAGATCACTGATTATTTGGGAAGCATTCAATTTATGTTTCATTCTTCTTTCATGCCGTGTAAATTCACCAGACTTCCTTGCTAGTTCCTGGTAATTACCAAGGAGAGAGAACGATAAAGTTGAACAATACCTATGGTCAACCTGGTAAATATCGGATTAAGCTGCCAACTGTGTCGGTAAGGACCACAGGAACGGTTTTGGTTGAGATGGTTGACAGAAATGGACTGTATTTCTCTGATGATTTCTCTCTTACATTCCATATGCACTACTATAAACTGTTGAAGTGGCTTCTTGTTCTTCCAATGCTTGGGATGTTTGGTGTGCTTGTAATCCTTCGCCCACAAGGCTCAATGCCATTGCCATCTTTTTCAAGGAACATTGATTAATGATAATTACTCTATTTCATATATTAGGCATCACTCAGTTCAGAAAATGTGAATATTTTTATGTCAAATTGAGTAGAATCTGTTATGGTTTATGCCTTGGATGCTGCGGTGAACTTTGATCACGGAGTTGGAGCAATCTTTTACAAGCTGACAAATTAGTTGAGCTAAAGTTGAGGTTACTTTGAGATAGTCGAAGATTGCAACAGAGTGAATGATACCTTAATGTCGGGATTTTGCCCTTAAATGTTGTAGTGCAGTGTAATCTGATACCGAAATGTTTAACTAAGTTACACATACTTTTTTCCATTATTGAATCAAAATAGATATTTATAATTAATACACAGTTCTCTCCGAGTTTGACTTTTTCCAGATTTTGTATATTGTGTATGCCGATTTGTTACAGGCTCAATTCTGATGTGGAAATCATCTGAAGTGGATATGATGGAATAAAATGTTAAAGAGAAATGTTAGGTCGGGGTGTAAGTGGATTCAATCAACGAATTTGTCCAATCCAATCTAATTCAATTAAATTTTTGTGGATTTGATTGAATTACTGGATTGAATTGATTTTTATTTAATGAAATCAATTATAATTGGATTGAGTGATGGGTTTAGAGTTTTGGATTCAATCAAAATTTAACCCAATCCAATTTAGTACATTATTATGTTTTATGATTATTGTTGATTTAAGTATTTTGAGCTGTAAAATAATGTTATGTTTTATAATTATTGAATTCTATTATTGATTATTGTTTGTCATATGAATAATATTTTTCTCATTTTATGTCAAATAAAATATCTTACTATATTTTGAGCTTGATGATTTTTTTAAAATTTTTTTCAAAGACTTAAAGGTGACAATTTTTTAATGACTCAATCTGAAGACTAATCTCTAATCTAATTAAAGTTGGATAACTAATCTAATCCAATTAAAGTTGGATTGAATTGGATTGTCAAAAAAGAAAAAAGGTATATTCAATTCAATTTAATCCAATTATACTTAATTGGGTTGAGTTAAAAAATAAATGAAATCCGATTTAACCCAGGCCACTTACACCCCTTTTTTTAACACACTTTTGTTTAAAATTTTTTGAAAATCACAAAATTTAGTGAGTCTTATATCTCATTTAACTACCTTTTAATTTTGTAATTTTCAATAAATTATAATCAATAAAAGTGTGTTAGGAGGAGTGTGTTAGATAGTGTGTTGTATTCTTAGCACATCTTGAATGTTAAATACTTTTTTCTTTTTTTATATACTTGGTAATTGCATTTTGAGTGAATTCAAATGTATTTATTCTAAAAACATTTTTCTCATTTAATATTTATAAGATTATATTTTTTCATGCTAGTATTAAAATTGAACTTGTTGAAAACAAATATGAAAAAAAACCTCTGGATGTCACGTACGTGATTATGCACAACTTATTTTGGGATAATAATCTATACTGCTTAATTATATTCACGTGGTTTCTTGGATGTTTTTGGTTATTTTCTTTAAAAGAAGGTTAAACAAGTTTAACATTAAAATCCAACGTAGGGTTAATTTAGATTAAGGATGATTCGGTGGAGTGTTTGATCAAACCATTGAATATTAGAAAATGTGTTTCATTTGACTGTTGAACCTTTGAAAATGAATGTGAATGGAATTTAATTTTTTGATGTTGGTTGGAGTTACCTAATTAGTTTTTTTTTAGAAAAAACTAGATCATATAATTTCATTAAGGATGATAGCTTGTACATGTGAGAATACAAATAAAATCATGGGAGTTATCATATCATAAGATCTAAATGTCCTATTTATCTCATGAGCAACATAATTAGCTTGTGTCCTAATTAAATTTACAAAGAGTTTTGGATAGTGGAGAGGGAAGCCCTACATTTTGTTGCTGCCAGATTATCTTTTATCATTTTGAGTTGCTGAACCACACGAGACCTTGATGGAGTGCATAAACTTCAGCTTCCTGCGGTTGAGGTGTTCCTGGATAGTGCTTGGTTTTGGCTTTGATGAAGGTTCCATTGTCATTACGAAGCACATCCCTATACCAAACACATTCTGACCTTGAAAATAACTGCGTCAAAGTTGCATTTGGGGAGACCTATTGCTGGAGGAGTCCATACCTGTTGGGAGGTAGAAGGCGGAGATGCTGAAATAGAAATGTTGTTGCTTGCATCGAAGCGCCAAGGAGACAACAATGGAGGAAGTTGTTTCAACGTTTTCCCAGACTTTTTGATTACGAGTTTTCCATATGCACCAAAGGATCATAGCTAATTGATTTGCCTTAGGAGGATGGAGTTGCTCGAGAAGGTTGAAGATAAAATCATTGTAGCTTTCAGCAGTTTTGATCTTAGGTTGGATGACATCCCAAAGCTTTGCTGTTTTCCATATTTTTTCGGATTTTTCACATGTGATAAAGAGGTGCCATTCTTTTTCATAAACTTGTGAACAACTTCCGTGGGGTGTAGGAGTTGTAACATAAGAATTTTGTGATGAGTTTAACCAAGGCTAAAACCAAAGATTGATAGAAAAACCATTGCCAATATTCCACTTCATACATATTCCTTGACTATTACCGGAAGCATGCATGGATAATATGGCAAACATATAACTTGGATTACATATGACCTAGGTTGGCCTCCTAAAAATTCCCTTTAGGAAAATATTTAGCTTTGAGCACTTTTGAAACCATAGTATCCTGGTTGGTCAATAATCACCAACATTGCTTTCCTAGCATAGCAAGATTAAAAGCACAAAGGTGTCTAAAGCCTATACCCTAAATTTCTTTTTCATTGTAAGCTTGTCCCAATGTAGGCAATTTATTCCCTTTCTAGGTTGCGAAGTTGATCCCCACCAAAAAGAAATCACCATCTTTTGTAGCTCATCTTTAAGAGTGAAAGGGATCGGGGAGTAAAACACTCATACAATATGTGAGAATAGATTGAGCAACATATTTTATCATGATTTCTTTACCTGCTTTTGACAAGTTCTTGGAAGTTCAATGGTTGATACGCCTCCTAAGTCTTTCCTTGATGAAACCAAAAGCCTGCTTTCTTCTTTTTCCAATAATTGATGGAAAACCTATGGTATTTGCCAGGGCCAATGCTCTTGTAACTCCCAAAAGTGAAGAAATGGAGTGTCTAGGACAATGGGGACTGTTGGAACTGAAATTTTTTTCTAATTTCTGAAAATTTATTAATTGACCAGATGCTTTTCCATAGGTGTCAAGAATGTCCCTCAAGATATAAGCTTCAATTTCAAAAGATCTATAAAATAAAAAATAATCACCAACGAATAAAATGTGTGTGAGGATAGAAGATCCCCCACACTTTGATACCATGAATGTCCCTTTTGCTATCAACCTTCAAAGTGACTTGTCCATGCTTTCCTTTTGATTTGCATCTCATATGTTGGATAATCTCTGAGGTCAGGATAACATTGTCCAAAGTAGAATGGTCTTCAACAAAAGTTGTTTGTTCAACGAGATACATTTACGACTTCTCAACGGCTCTCACACTACGACACTTCACTAGTGATGCTTCACTCAACATCCTTGTTGGTTAGAACTCTCTGTAGGTAGTCCTTTCCGAGACATCGAAAATCAGCTCTGCCTGCTTTCAGGATCAATGACTGACCTCATAAACCAACACAAGACTTTTTAGTGTGCTTTGTCCTCTCTCACACGCTTTCTGGAAAACATCCCAAAAGATCATCCATCCCATAACTACTCCAAGCCAAATAGCTTAACCATGGAGTTCTTAAGTGATGAGCTACAAAAAAGTAGATGCATCTTGTTGGTATAGATAATACCAATTAATTCCTTTAAGTCAACATCAACTGCATAGTTCTATACATGTACAACATCTGGATCCCTCTCATTCTTGTGTGATTTGATCGGCGTATTACATGCCCACCAGCTTCTGCCTGGTTCATCCTCGAAATGCATCGTATTGGGAGAGAGGTTTGCCCTGATACCATTTGTAATGCCTTTCGTTACAATAACAACTTGTAATAAAGTATACCAAAAAGAATATGAAATCCCAAAATTATAATAGTCTAAAAATACCTCATGTATAATAAAGTAAGTCAAATAAACGAGTCTTTAAGAAAACATTATCCTCAAAACATGGACATCTAAACTAAATTAATGCCAAAAATATAACTAAAGTAGCCACATCGAGCGTCTTATTTTGAAATACTAATCAAGCTTAAATAAATGTAACTAAGAAAACTATATCTCCAAGTCTCCTTAAACTTAAAAATTAATTCTTCGTACTCTAAAAACAACACTTATAATGAGATGATAATCCTAGTGAATAAAACAATTAAAAGGAATTCACAAATAGTGTTATATTCAGTCGGCGCGGTAATCCGAAAAATCAACCATAATATCCTCAATGAATTTAAAATAAGATTATATATACACTCCAATAAAAATCATATTAACAATCATAATTCTTGACATTCTGAATAAATAAAATATGTAAATAAATGGAAACACCTCATTGCATCCAAATAAATATAACAAACACAACTTAGTGATTCTCATAATCACAAAACTCAATTCTTTGGTTCCCATAACCAATGTAGATATCAAATTCTTCAAAGGGTCTATAAACTTATATTTCATGCAATGACGCCCCCTGCCTTCCCCATCATAGATGGAGGTATCTAGAATCTTTTCCCAATCCCAGATAGGGGTATGTATAAATAAATATCATTCTCATCCCAAATGGAGATATATAACATTATCATCTCATAATAAAATGTACAACATCATCCCTTCCCAAAAGGTGATGATCAACTTAAGAATATCATTCTAAAAAGAAACTATCAACAAATTCCCTAATTTCATGCATCCAATAATAATTATCAAAATCACACCACAACAATAATATAATCAATTAATAATATGAAACTACATATATAACAATAGTTATATATGTAATATAATAACTAAGGCATCTAGTATTTACAATGGCTAGAACATAACACACATACATACAAATTGGTCATGATCCTAAAGGTTAAATTATATATTCATTAATTCAATGATAAAACCCTTTAGATAATGTCAATATATATATATATATATACCATATGGGGTGGAAGCGAGGACTAGGGAAGACAAATCAGAACAAGCAATGCATATGGAAAGCAGGAATAGAATACGGAATTCACATGGCTATGAACAGTGAATAAACACAAATAATGAAAACCTTAAAACATAAAATTAAACTCTCAAGTGCGGCAGAGCCAACGAGATGAGAGGGAGTAGGTGAGAAGAGAAGATTCAATTAATGAAAATAAACATGCAGAACAAGAAAACAAAGGATGAGAAAACACTTGTTTATTTCTCAGGGATTAAAGATTACAATGGTTATAAACTCAGAGTTTACCTAAGGGGAACACTCTGAATCCTGAAGACACTCGAAAATACAACTAAAAAATGGAACCTGCTTGTAAAATGAGGGACGCAGCCCTTATAAAGACACAAAATTTCCTGTTTCTACAGTTCCGGTAGACAAAACCGGAAAACCTATCGCTACAGTAAAAACTAAACAGTAGACTGCCGCAGGAAAAGCTGATGTCATGCTGAGGTTGGTGATGATGTCGTCCGTTGCGAAGGAGCTATCACCACAATGCCGCCGATATCTGAGTTCTTCAGTCGCCGCCTAGATTGATACCGAAGCAATCGTCTTCATTATGGTAGAAATCGTCCGATGATTCTGAGGAGGCTTCAGCAGGTTGCTTGGATGAGGAGTAGGCATCTTGGTTTTCCTTTTCCATAAGATTAAAGATCATTCTTATGTTTTCTGCAAGCTTCTCTTTGGAGGAAGAAGCTGCCAGAGCTGATAACACTTGTGATCTTTGGTTGAGGAATTTGCAGGCTTCTGGGTCTGCAGCTTTGGTGAAAGTTGGATGTTGTTTAAACCAAAGCGAAATCTGATCAGAACTGGTTCTTGCATGGTCAAACTGGGGCCACCACTTTACCAGAGCTTGATGTTTGAGTATTGGTAATTGTCCTTTGATGGGAGTATTACCATAGGTATATCGCCATTGGAAGATCCAGGCGAGAGAGAGTTTGCTGAAGAAGTGAAGATCCACCGGGAACGGGTCATTGTCTGGATGCTCGAACTTCTTCGTGAAGGTTGTTAATCCAGATACCACCTCAGAAGGGAGTATCTCAAGGATTGGTCCATAGAAATTCCACCACTGTATGAACCATTGAGGGAACTTATACTGGACATTCTGTTTGAAGTAAATAAGCCAGGAATGCATAAAATATTTATTTTGAAAATAAAAAACATTATTCCAGGCAGTTTGATAATCCCAGTATGAAAAACCAATGGGATCATAGTTTTGCGAAAAACGTTTGATCTTATTCATGTCTCCAAATTCTCTAGGTGTTAAGACCTTAAGAATTTGCAGAGTTAAATAAGCGATTTGCTCGGAGTCCCTGTTTTTATGATGTTTAATCTGGACTGAGTTAGTGTCTACCAGAATAAACTCATAAAAATGCCTTGTCTTGAGCATAGAGGTCGGCACATAATGGAATTGATTTCCCTGGATATCTTTGGGAAAGATTTTCAAGGAAACTTTGTTTGGTTTGGAGTCCCAAAATTCAGGTTCTACTTGGACAATCTCCTGACATTTAGGCTTTGAGACATATTGTGTTTGGGGTTTTGGTTTTTGGACTGCCAATGGTTCTGGTTGCTGAACTATGGCTTTGCCTTTGTGAAGGGTTATGGGAGTTTGGGACATGGTCTTGATCATGTCTAGGATGGTTTGGTTTCTTTCTTCTTCCGAAGTAACATCAGCCCATGATTTAGATGGAAGGCCTCTCGGAAGATGGGAAAGACCCTGTTCATGGAAGGCCAAAAGGGTTTGGATAGGCATGGCATAATCTGCCGTTGTTTGAGATTGAGGTTTAGGTTTCTGGGTTGATGTCCCTGTGATAGATTGAGGTAAGATCCGGGTAGATGACCCAGACTGGGTAGATGACCCAGATTTTGATTGATTTTTGGAGTCTACTTCCTGATTGGATGAAGATCCAGCCCCTGCAGATCCTACATGGGAGGTCAAACCAGTAACAACTAGTCTCGGTTTAGTGACTGTAACTTTTCCTTTCCCCCTTCCTCATGAGGAGGAAGATTTCACTGAGTTGGGCATGAACTTACCGATCTCTCCCTTGTAAATATTCACGAATAAGGTAATCACGAGTTTAAAGTACCTTTGAGAAATTCAATTTCGAAATCAAAAATACTTAAAATAGCTTGCCATCGGGCAAAAATATGTTTAGATGCAAGGTTTTTAACATCCTTTTGTAAAATTTCTTTTGCAAACTTACAATCAACACGGATTAAAAACCTTTGATTAAGCAAATCAGATTGGAATTTAGAGATGCATAAAACAATTGCCAAAACTTCTTTTTTAACTGTGGAATAGTTCTGCTGAGCAGGATTCCAATGCTTAGAAGTAAATTCAATTATTTGTTCTTTGCCATTGACAGAATGCTGGAGAATACCACCATAACCTATGTCAGAGGCATCAGTCTCTACAATCTTTTTGGCTGAAGGATTGGGAAGATAAAGGCAAGGAAGGTTTTGGACTTGAGATTTGATTTGTTTGACAATGTCAGTATGGGTATTTGTCCAAGGAGGAGGAGCCTTCTTGAGACGGTCATACAGAGGTTTAGCAAGGTTACTCAGCTGAGGGAAGAAGTCAGCTACATAATTTAGACAACCGAGAAAATGCTGGAGTTGGGTTTTTTCGATAATCTAATCTGGGAATTTGTTGGAAAATTCAATGACACGACTGATGGGAATTATAATTCCTTGATGAATGTTGTGACCAAGGAAACAGATCTTTGTTTGAAAAAGGTTGATTTTAGTTTTAGATAAAGCAAGACCATTTTTCTTGATTACCTGTATGAAAATGTTGATGTGTTTAAAATGCTGGTCAATAGATTGAGAAAATACAAGAACATCATCAATATAGACAATAATAAAAGAGGAGTATGGATTAAAGATGTCATTCATAATTTTTTGAAATTCTGAAGGAGCATTCTTTAGTCCAAACGACATCACTCTCCATTCATATTGTCCGAAAGGAACGGTAAAAGCAGTTTTGTAACAATCCCTTTCATTGATTTAAATCTGCCAAAATCCCGATTTCATGTCAAATTTTAAAAAGATTTTAGCAGAGAAAAGGCCGTTTAAAAGATTCTTCTTATTAGGAATCGGATATCGGATCCACTGAAGGGCTTGGTTGAGGGGTTTGTAGTTGATGACCAAGCGGGGAGATCCTCATTCAATTTCTGCTGGTTTGTTGACATAAAACGCTGAACAAGACCAAGGACTTTTACTCTTCCTGATAAGCCCTTTCTGCAGAAGATCTTGGATTTCCTTTTGGCAATGAACCAGGAGGTCATGGCTCATCTGGATAGGTCTAGCTTTGGTTGGGATTTGACAATCATTGAAATCCTTTTCATAAGGAAGATCAATGATATGCTGTTTGCGTTGCCAAAAAGCGTTAGGAAGATCGGCACAGATTGAGTTTTGGATTTGATTAGACAAAAACTTGATTTTATTAATAATAATTGGTTGGTTAAGCAAATTATCAATTTTCTTGTAAGAAATTTCTTCTTTAAGATAATTAATTTGGTTTTGCTTAAAAAGGATTGGGTTTAAATCTCTAACTATTGGGTCTTTAAGAAACCTAAAAGTAATAGATTTGTTTAAATAAGATGTAGAAATGCCTTTATTAGAAATGGTTATTGGAAATATTGATTTGATAAAAGGCGTTCCTAAAATAACAACATTTTTCAGATTTTTAACTAAAAGGAAAGAGGTTTTAATTTTCAAATCTTCCTTTTCAATTAATGCATTTGAAAGCTTGTAATTGACCCGAAGTTTAGAACCACTAGCGGTACTAAGGCGTTCAGATGTTTTTTCAAAATACTTAGTTGGAATTAATCCCTCCTGAATGCAGTTTGAATCTGCCCCTGTGTCAAACAGAGCTTCAGTTTCAAGGATGAAGGTTCCAACAATAATTTTGACGTTTATAAAAAACTTTTGGATAGTTAGTTGATTAATTAATTCAAAAATGTTTGGAGGAACTACAGGAATAACTGAATCATTTGGAGATTCATTATCAGAGGGTTGGTTACTTCAATCATGATTCTCCTCATCAGTATGATCACCAGATTGCAGAACAGTCAGAATATTCTGATGAACATTCTGTTGTTCCTTAATAAGGCAAATTTCAGCTTTTAGTTGGTTAACCTCATGCTGAAGATCTTGTATGGTTACTGGTTTAACAACACTCTTTTCAAATTTCTTAAGGGTATTATTAAGGTTAAACTTGTTAGTTGTTAACAAATTATTAGCTTTAGAAGATGAAGAAGAAGATGGTTCATTCAAAGATTGTTTCAATTTTAATAAAATGTTTTTCTTCTCTTCAGGGTCCGAAATAGAATTAATCACCTCAAAAAGAAGATCTTGCTCCCGGGTAAGGACATTGATTTGGGAGGAAGAAGGACAGTCTTCATCAGTCGAAGATAGATCATCCTCTTGAATTTGATTCAGATTTTCCGAAGATTGATCCTCAGAAGTCTACTTATCAGATTCATCTTCAGAGGAAGAATCCACTAAGAGCTGATTAATCTGTTCTTCAACAGCGGGTTCTAGGTTTAGATTCCTAAGCTTCTTCTTAAGCCTACAATACTGACTTTTATGGCCGGGTTTGCCACAAGTCCAACAAACTACAAGCTTCTTAGGGATGTTGACCTTATCAAAGGGAGGTTTGGTCTGGAACTCTCTTCTAAGCTTCCTAGGAGGGGTTCCTGATTTGTGACGATGGTAAACAGACTTCCTAGGCTTCTGTTTCTCAGGTTTATGGGTATGCTTCTTGGACTTCCTAGGCTTAGAACAAGGAAGGTCAAACTGTTCACAGAAATTTCCCAAATCTCTGCGCTCCCGAGCCTTTTCTTTGGCAAGCTGATGCTGAATCTTATCATCTTGACAAATCTTTAAGGCTACTTTCTGGGTATAAGCAATAAGTTGTCCATAACTCAATTGCTTATAAAGGATTTCATTATTAGGGTGTTGACTACGGATCTTATCCCTAACCTTATCCCCCAAGGATTTTGGAAGACCAGCGAGGAACTTTTCTTTCCACAAAGCTTCTTGGCTATCTTCACGGGTAAAAACTCTAGTAAGGAAGGTATCCTTATACCACCTAAAGTCAGCTAAAGTCTTACACCTAAGGTTGGAAAGGAGTTCGGCAGATCTGTCTTTCCAAAGAATGGAATCACCTATGAAATGCTGAACTATGGTAAAGATTAACTGGTTGACCGAATCAGGAATGGGTTTACCTTCTCTGAGAAGGATAGTGCCATCATTCTCCGTTTTGATCCTCGGTTAAGTAATTGTCCCACCAGCCTTTTAGTTGTCCAGTAAAACCAGAAACTAAAATATTTATAATAACTACTTCCGAACAGTTAAGGTTAGTATCATAGGCTGTGGCAACCATGGTCATCTGCTGGAGGATGTTGAGGATTTGGTATTCGATTTTGCCATCTATATTCCATTCATAGACATGATTGGAATTAAAGGATCTAGATTGCTCCATTTCTTCTAGGAGAAGATCAGGAGGGGTTGCCCTATGGTAATACAACTTAGAGGGTTGTCTCCAATTGGGCTGGTTCCTAATAGGATTGATTTGGACAGATCTATCAGAGTCAGAGTTACCATTTTCTAACCCGGCTTGGTTGAGGACATTAATTTCCTTATCTTTGTCCTTCTGGGCTTCATGCCTAGATCTGGCTCTAGTAAGGGTTGGTTTAGAATGGGCTTCATGGGAGGATTGAGGAGTATCTTGAATTATAATGGAAGTTAATCCTTCAAGTTTTTCTCTAGACTCTTCTGAAGGCTGACTAAGGGGCTGGTTGAAAGCTTTGAGTTTGGCAAACTCTTTCTTAAGCTTATCAGTCATCCTAAAAGGTTTAAAGATTGGGGTTTGGATGGTTTTGGAGGAGGATGGGTTGGATTCTAGGCTAATGCTGGGCTTATCTCTTAATTTTTCCCCAATGGTTTGGAGGTACTTGTTGGTATAGTTGGATTGTTCCATAACATTCCTTATATCTTTGGCTGATATGGTTTCAGTCTCATCTTTAGACTTAAAAGGTGAGGCATAGATAGGGTCATGTTTTTCATTCCTGATATTTGGAAGGATAAACTTGGTTGACGGAGGGAATTCAGATCTAACAACCTGACCATCCTTAAGGTCATATCTGGTGATGACACTAATGGTGTTTGGTTCTAAGAAGGGATATTCAATCTTATAGTAAGCTGCATAAGACTTAAACAAATCAAAGAAGTAGATCTGGGTTTGGACTAGGTTGAGGAAGGAATAATATTCTTTCCTAATCTGGGTTCTACTATCGTCCATATAATGGCTAAGAAACCACTCTCTTTGAGGAGTCATTTCCTCAGAGTCGAAATCTAGCTTAAGGGCTTCATAATCTATGCAGGTCTTATTAATCATGGATAACTTCATAATCTTGCATAGATGAAAAGGTTGGAGAAGGGATAGACCTAGACTCTTCCTCAGGATTCTCCTGCTGATAAACAGGTTGAGGAATAGAGGATGAAGTTTCTACACCCTAGAGCTTGATCCTGCTACTGCCTCCACTAGGAGCAGCAGAAAAGGATTTCCTAGAGAAAACAGACCCAAACATTTCAGATCTAGAATCCCTAGTGAAGGAAGACCTAGCAGTGTTGAAGGAGTTAGACCTATTGAAGGTGATCTCTACCTTCCCAGAGTCATACTGCCTAACTGACTCAAAACTAGGTGTGGTTTGGAGTTTAGCCGGAGCAACCTTGTCTAAGGCCCAAGTCTGAGGGAAATTGATGTCTTCCCACTTGATGACCTTAGGGATAACCACCTTGGCTTTGGTGGTGTCAGTAAGGAACAAGGTGGTTTCTCTAGTTTTCCTGGGTTTGAGGACTCTGGATACACATGAGTTCATTACCTTGTATTGAACTCGATAGATGATATTGACCGGGATAGATCCAACCTTCATATCAAGGCCATGAAGCTGGATGTCTAAGGTCAAGACATCTAAGATATTGGCATCCTCAAGGCTGACAGTCCTATCAGGGTAACAGTTGAAGTAGATGGGTCCATTACTAAGGCTAGTTTCTACGGTGCCTAAGATGGAGTTAGTAAACTGGTTGTGACAGAAGTCTCTTAAACACAAAAGAATTGAGGTGTTTAATCCTTCGATCCCTAAAGGTTTAGCAGCAACTTGGACACATCCAATATGCAAAAAATGATAATTTTGTTTATGTTGTTTTAAAGAATTGTTTGAAAGCAGTTTTATTTCATCAAAATTAGTTTTAAGGCGGGTATTGGTTTCAACAGTCTGAATAATAAAATCAGATTTTTGGAAATATAGACCTTCTGGTTTGTAAAACTCATTATCTGGAATTCTGGGTATCTTCCAGTCATCCAGATCCTGGTTAATATCTTTAAAAGAAACTTCTTCTTTGAAAATATTACGGTTTGAGTTGGTTAAAGCGTTATCGGTTTGAGAAGGGTCAAAAGAGGAGGAGGAAGGTTGTGAAGATTTAAAAGAAAGGCGAGAGGAGAAAGAGTGGAAAAGAGAAGACATGGAAGAAAAATCATAAAATAGTCCCCTGATATCATCGCCATCCTTTGGTTCTATAAAAACATAAAGATAGATCCAAGTTAAATTTTACCTACTAAGCTATATTCCAGACTTTTTTTTTCTTAATCTTTTATTTCTTAACTAAAGCCAATGAATTTCAGACAAAGGTTCAGATCTGTCGTTCCAATAATTTGTAGGATTTACTGCCCTAATCTCAGCGGGACTTACTACCCTAGCAACAGCAGATCGGAACATTCTCTGTGTATCATGCTAACCAGTTAAGACCTAAAAGCATTTATATCATGTACAAAAGTACTAAAGGAAAATAAAACATTCTGTCTGGATAATAGTTCAGAGAAGTAAACGACAACTCAGATCTATCCATATATTCCTACTTCCCCATCAGGCTCTGATACCATATGGGGTGGAAGCGACAAATCAGAACAACCAATGCATATGGAAAGCAGGAATAGAATACGGAATTCACATGGCTATGAACAGTGAATAAACACAAATAATGAAAACCTTAAAACATAAAATTAAACTCTTAAGTGCGGCAGAGCCAACGAGATGAGAGGGATCAAGAAAACACATTTTCAAGAATTCATACTATGGAGGTTTAGAAAAAGTTGTTTTACTCACATCTTGAACAATTCGTGCTCTTCATTATTCTTCTTCTCCTCTACCAATTGTGTTGAAATAATTTCTCTGCTTTCTTTCTTTTTCTTAGTCCTTGAACAATCCACTAATACCAAGAGAGACCGTTTATGTGTGTGATTCTAAGAAAATGAACTGTCTACCCTTATATAAGAATTGTACGTAATTTTAAATTTGTTTAACCGATCTTTTTTTTATCTATTATTTCTATTATCTTTAATTATAACTATCTTTAACCAATCTAAAATATTATAATACTAACATCTTTTCAAAATAAAAATAACAATATAATATATTAAAACAATTTAATCTATCTTTGTAAGGTCCCAGGTGGCCACGTGGCGTTTAAGGTTATAATAATAGTAATTACCAATCAATTAGGGCGGTAATTATGATAATGAGGGTTGTGAGATGAGCTCGAATGAGAGGAGAGCGTTGATAGAATTCCCTAGGTCCGGGTTCGTATGACCGGGGTGTCATACAGTGAATGTAGATTAGAACTCGGAGGAGAAAGGGGTGTGAATAGCGCCTTAGACCGGGTCGAAAGGTGTTATAGACTGAGGTGTGAAACCGAGGTCAACCCTTGTTTATACAGCTCGATGGTGGGTGCTTCCACAGGCTTGTGCTGTGCACGTGACCCATTTCAACTGCCAAGATATTTTAGTGACATGTGATTGATTTTAGTGACGTACACTGGTACAGAGGATGTATATAAGTAAAGTAAGGGTCACTTCTCACCTAACCCATCAGTCTCTCCACTTCTTTACACTTTCTCCTTTAACGAGAGAAAAGAGCTATGAGTCTTGAGAAGAGAAAACCATTGAAGGACTTGTAGCTTGGAGTAAAAGCACAGGTAAGAGTCCTAAACCTCTGATTGTTAGGGGTTGTGGGTTAGGGTGAGATTATGATTTCTCAGAGGTTACAGGTTACCTGTTGGGTGACTGTTTTCTGTAACTGGAAAAGAAGTTGAACTTCTTTACATGCAAGAATAGAGAACATTGATTAATCTCTTGCATGCGTGAATGTAGGTGAACACACTGAGAATCGTGGTGCCTGACCGTGAAAACGAAGGAGACAGTGCAGAGCTTCAAGCAGGTAAGCTCCCTATCCTGGAAGCCGTTCCTCGACGACGTTCCACCATGCTCTGAGGGAGTAATGATTATTGTATGACTTGATGCATGTATTAAAATTGTGTTTACTGCTTTAAGAACATGTATATGATTTGCACTCTGTTGATTATTGTGATTGTGTGAGATTCTCTGGCCAGTAGAATGGACAAATATGGACTTTCCATAGAGCCAAAGTGATGTGGAACAACTCTATGTGGTCAATTAGTATGTATGAAAACCCTGAGAGAGAATGCCCAAGACGTTGGATGAACCTCTCTTGGAAGTGCCATATACGTCCCGTAGAACCCGCAGGGAGTATGCCCATTAAGTTGGATGAGCTTCCTCCGGGGTGTCTACCAGAAGTCCTGAGTGTTGTGCCCATTAAGTTGGATGATCTTCCTCAGGCAATGGATGTGCGGGAGTTGTGCCCATTAAGTTGGATGATCTTCTCTCGTTTGATCTGTGTGATTGTGTACATGTTATATTGATGAGAGCCGGAAGGGCTAAAAGCCGGAATGGCTAGAGCCGGAATGGCTAAGAGCTGGAATGGCTAGATATATGTATGCCGATTTTAATACTTGTATCTTGGAAGTGAACCTGGGGAAGGAGAGGCCTTCCAGAACCCGGAGTTTACTGAGATATTTATCTCACCCCGGTTGGGGATTACTTATGTGTTGCAGGTGCTGAGCACAAGAAAGAATGTGGATCCCGGGGCAAGAGGCCCGAGTAGCAAGCTGTCCGAGGGATTCTGGACCAGAAGCCGAGTCAGGATGGGTTCAGTGTGGAACCATTATTTTGGGCACGCCGGCTCTGCTGTTATGTGTTTTGTTATATAACCCGACATTGTAATGGATATGCCCGGCCTTGTGGATGAGCTCGGCCTTAGGGGCATTTTTGCTGATTATACTATGCACAATGTACAAGATTGTTTTGTATATAATATTGACGTGTGCGGACGTCACTCTTTTAAGCTTCCGGATTAATTGTTGTTATTTATTACTGCGCTTTATGATCGGATTTGAATGTTAATACGCCGGATGCATACGGGGTGTTACAATCTTTTCTTATACTAAAATATATATTTATATATTTTTATCTAAATAATTATTGGATTATTTTTGGGATGTTACAAATGTCCCTTTTGCTATCATGTTTGTTAATCAGGGTTGAAAGACCTTTAGTACATAAGATAAAAAGGTAAGGTGATAGTGGGTCACCTTGCCTTAGTTCTCTTTTAGGGGTAATATGCCCAACAAAATCACCATTGTTCATCATAAAATAATGAACAGTCTGAAGAGAGATTTTTATCCAAGCAATCAACTTTACATGGAAACTCATCTTCTCCAAAAAGGCAAGAGAGATAATTTTAGACAACTATATCAAAGGCTTTGTTGATATCAACCTTCAAAGTGACTTGTCCATGTTTTTCTTTGGATTTGCATCTCATATGGTTGATAATCTCTAAGTTTAGGATATTGTTGTCTAAAATAGAACTGTCTTCAACAAAAGCTAATTGTTCAACGGAGATACATTTAGGGAGAAAAGACTTTAACTGGTTAGCAAGAACTTTTGAAATAACTTTGTAAAGAACATTGTAGAGAGATATAGGACAAAAACCCCACATGATAGAAAGGTTATTATTTTTTGGGATAAGGACAATGGAGGTGTTATTTACCTAAGAGGGAATATTTCCTGTTTCTAACCAGGATGTGCCAATATGGAAAATTTTAGGGCCATGGAGGTTCCACATTTTTTTTTGTAGAAAGCAAAGTTTAACGAATCAAGTCTTGAGGATTTGCCTGAATTCCTCTAGAAAATAGCTATTTGAAATTCCTGAATTGTAAAGGGAGCTAGCAGTGAGTCATTATTATAAGCAGAAGCACAATGATGAATATTATTAATTGCTGACATGAAATCAGTACAATTAAATTTAGCACTAAAAAGATTATTTAAATAATAGATGGCTACATCACATTTCTCGCCATGCTCATGAACAACAGTACCATCATCACGAGAAAGAAGAAATAAAATTATTTTTCTTCTTGGAAGATGCATAAAAGTGAAAAAATTTGGAATTGACATCCCCATCCTTTAGCCATAATATTTTGGATCTCTGGTACCAGTAAGATTATTCTTGGGCAATAAGAGTACCCAATTTATTTTTCAACTCCAAATAGGATCCACTATCTTGATCATCAATAGAAACATGAGTAGCTTCGAAGTCTCTTTTACATGCATCAATTTGGTCTTGGAAATTCCTACGAATCTTTTTTCCCCCATCATTCATCCGTTTAGTGCAATATGCAATTCTTTCTAGAAAATTAAAAACAATATAACATAGATAAAAATAGTATTTCAAAAAAAATAACTGATGAGATTTTATTATAAACAAAGTATATCCATATCAAACCCACTAGGGTCGGCCTTGTGGTGGGGAGTTAGAGTAGAATGCATAAAGTTATAAGTTCGAACCTTAGTGTGACTATTGTACATACAAAAAAAATTGTATCATTTTTTTATTCAACATTAATTGTGAAAACTACATTTATATTAATAAATTGTGTATAACTTTCTTCAAGGACATTAAGCTTAAGCTTACCTACATACTAATAAAAAAAACTTAAGCTTACCTACATCTATAGAACCTTTTCCTCATGAATTGTCTGTCAACAAATAATTTCAAATTAGTTAATTTAATGAATAGAAAAATCAACGATTTATTCCCTCCATTCCATTATAATTTTTGTCATAGGTTATTTAACACAAACCAAGAGAAATTAATAAATGGATGAAAGAGAATAAACATTTTACAAAATTAACCTTATGATCATTAATTCATTTAGTTTTGTAGGACATATCATTAATATAATAAGGGATATAAGTGGAAAAAAGTAATTAAAGTTACATTAAAAAGCTAAATTGACAATTATTTAGGAACAATTTTTTTTCTTCTTAAACAATGATTATTATGGGATGGAGGGAGTATTGTTAGATATGAACGATCCAATATGCTATATTTGGACAACCCAAGAATTACCCAATGTTTTGATAATGATAAAGATATAAATTTTTTATTGAACTAAGGAGTTATGTTAAGTGAAACAAGACATACTTGGTACAAAGCTCATCGTAATATATTCTTACTGTTATGCTTTTATAGGTAATCATCCAAAGGTAACCAAAACTTGTTTCTATTAATAACAAAATATATTATCCAAGCATTGATATAAAGCAAACGTCAAACCCTTTGTGAAAACTAGGGTCAACACACTATGTTATGCTTTGCGAGTCTAATAGACATATTTACTTTCACAAGTGTTTTATATTAAGCAAAAATGACATGCATATTTGTACCAAACTCATGTTAGCTTATGTAAGGTTTTGGGTGTCCACGTTGGCACTTTAATATAATAATATTATGATTAAGAGGTAATTGTGTTTACAACAAATCCAGGTTCGCATTTCCTAAGTCAGCGCTAATGAGGCATCCAGATTCGTGTGACCGGGATGCCACTTCGATGAGGAAATAAGACCTTTATGGGATAGTTCTGACGTGGAGGTAGGAACTCGAACGAGGTCAGATAAGGTCGAACGAGGGCGGATAAGGTCGGACCAGGTTAGAGAAGGGCGGAACCTTGGACTTTGTGAAGTGCCAAGGTAGGAACCCGAACGAGGTCGGACGAGGCAGATAAGGTCAAATGAGGTCGGACAAGGGCGAAGCCTTGTGTTTTATAAAGTGTCGAGGACAGGTTCAACACTATGTAATTGATTACATAAGCGTTTGCAGTCGACTAAAAACAGTTAACACTTATGCTGATACCATGAACCTGCACGAGGTTGTCCCGTACTAGTACCGTGTTGCCCAAGGTAGGCTTTTGGTAAGTGATCTGAACCGGCAACGAGTGCGTATGTTGACTAAGCTATGTTTTGACATCTGGCACTTTTGGCGCGTTGGACATGCGCCAGAGTCATTTAAATAGACCACCTCACTACGTTTTGACACCAACACTGTCGTCTTCTTCCTCTCTCCGTTTTCTCCATTTCCCAGTGAGCGAGATTACATAGCCACTCACCCTTAACCAAAACCCTTTTTGCATGCAACTGAGAAGTTGAAAGGAACCACCCCGTAGTTAGGTTCCAACATTAGTTTCTTCAAAGACCTTCAGACGAAAAGATCATCCTCTCCAACAACTCTCACAGAGCTTCGTCTTTGAGGGAAATAAAGTTTTTTTGGGACTTTCGAGCTTGGAGACGCTATTCTCTAACCTTCCCGGAAGTTATAGAGGTAAGATACTTACGTCTTCCCGGTTAGCCTGAGTCTGTGTTTTGAGAGTTTTAGAGACCATGTGGGCCTGAGCTGGACGGCTTGCAACCAACGATCAGTGACCGTCCTAGACTGTTTGCATGCAACTAGTGTTAACCGCTTTGCCTTCTTGCATGATTTTACAGAGCGTGATACAAGGGACGTAGGCGATCGCGACCTCAAGGCCAGGAAGAACCAGCATAATTCTTAGAGTAAGTAAGCTCTCTGTTCTTGGGAGTTTTTCCCTTGACCGTGTTCCACCACACTTTGAGGAGTGATGGTCCTGATATGTAATGATGCATGTGGTATTGAACTTGTGTGTTACTGCTTTTGGTTGAAACATGTATATAATGATATGTTGTGTGTTTGACGAGCTTCTCTGGCCAGTAGAATGGACTAAATATGGACTTCCCTTGGAGCCAAAGTCATGTGGAACAACTCTAAGTGGTCAATTAGATTATATGAAACCCTGAGAGAGTGTGCCCTTATAAGGATAATCCTCTCTTGGAAGAGCCATATACGTCCGAGCAGACTCCTGAGTGAATGTGCCCTTCCGTGGATGATCTTCCTCAGGCAGTGTTTGTGAAAGTCCTGGGAGAATGTGCCTTTTAGTGGAGTATCTTCCCCAGGCAAGGATATATGGAGAATGTGCCCTTAAGTGAATGATCTTCTCTTGTTATATTCGTGTTGTTAGATACATGTTATGAGTTTTATGACGAGCCGAGATGACCGAATTATGTGATGCCGAGTTTGATGCTATGCGTCGTGAAAGACGAACCCGGGGAGGAGAAGCCTCCAAGGACCCGGAGTTTATTGAGATTTATATCTCACCCCGGTTGGGGATTATATGTTTTGTAGGTGATGAGCCGGGAGAGGACGGCGGATCCCGAGGCAGGAGGCCCGGGTAGTGAAACAGTTTGAGGGATTCTGAATGAACCTTAGTGCTATGTTGAGAGCATGTTGGCTCATTCTTTTGTTATGTATATGTATATG
>CM023943.1:7236004-7281722 GCA_013407115.1 Glycine latifolia
TATATATATATATATATATATATATATATATATATATATATATATATATGCGCTTTGAACCCCGGCCCTGTGGGGAGAACGTACCCGACGCATATTGTTGTAATTCCATGAATGATTATCATACATAATGTACAAATTATAAAAATTGTGGACGTATTATGACATCATACTTACTATTGCTTCCTTATTAATTATTGTCAATTATTTGGTGTGTTTAATGACCATAATTGAATGTTAACAACCGGATGCATCCGGGGCGTTACAGCTTACATGAGGAAAAGTATTCTCATTTGTACCTTAATGACTTCATTTTTCCTCTTATAATTTAAATTGGTACTAGTTGAATTTCAAGTGTACTAAGGCAAAGAAAAAAAATAGAAGAATATCACAAGTGGAGTAGAGGAGCTGCAAACGCATTGTACTATTGTCGCCTCTCTCTCCTTTTACAAGCTTCCATATAACAAAAACAACATTTTTGTGATAACAAAAAACTTTTAAGGAAGACTATAATGTCGTAAAAGATACTATTCTGCAGCTAATATAAAGACCCTCAAGCTTGAGAATAAAGCATGAAGAAACATTACTAGCTATCATATTCTCTCAAGTGTTGTTGCTCTACATAATTCATTAGATGAAGTCTATACAAGCTTAATTTGTTATCCTTTGCTTTGCAAAGTTATCCTGTGTAATCTATTATACACTATTATATCCTCTCTATGAGAGTTGAATATTTGTATTCATTCAAAACCTTTGTTGTCTGTGAAAGCCATGAGTGACTTAATGTTAAACAACACTTTGGTATTTTTAAACTCAGGGAGAGTTTAAGGGTGTGCAAAAGTGTCTTGAGAATATTGTTGTAACCAAGAGTTGAATAATAATTGTTTGTGATCAAATTTTGATTACTGGAACCCTTCGCAGGTTGTGAAGAAGAATTGGATGTAGCTCAGATTGAGTGAACCTTTATAAACTAAGTGTTTCTACTTTGCTCCTTAGTTATTCAACTTATATTCTCTTGAGAATATTTTGACACACTTGGATGAACGAGTTTGTATTTGGAAAATTTTTATAAGAGAATGGATGACAACCACATATCATTGTTTTTATTAAATTTCTCTATTGTGACTAGACGATCCATCACTTGTTTTGTTTTCAACTTCATATTCAAATATCTTTGTGAAAACAACATCCATTTCAAAAAAGGTTCACATTTTAGTCTAACACACTATTAAACCCCCTTCTAATGTGATATTTGATATTTCAAGTATTACACTATTAAGAAAACACTTAAGAAATATAAAATTGACAAATAAACGACAAATCATTATCTATACTTATGCAAAACATAACATTATTACATTAAATTAAAATTGAATATTTTAAAATTAGTCAATTAATAAACTATAATTTCTACTAGTGATCTTTCACTATCAATCTTTCATTAGTCTTCCATCAACATTATTGACTAATTCACCCATTATCATTCTTGCCCAATCAATTTTCTTAGGGTTTGTTTTCTTGTAATTTCCATCAACATTGTTGAATACTTTTCTAGGTCAAATCATTTTAGCCCATTTATTTATCTAAAACTTCAAATTTAAGGCTATTAATAATTTGCATTTATATAAATTTGAATCGAAATTAGAATTCCAATATGTGCTTCTATGTTCACCATAAAATAATCCCATAAGAAATTACATTTATTAAAAAATTGAAATTATATTTGTACAAAAGTTAGGATTATTGACTACAAGAGAAAATTCATTAGGTGCACCAAGTTGTTTAAAGTAATAAAGTTAGATCGAGTGTTATTGGAGTGCAAGTACGAGAAAGAAGTCAAATATAAGATACAAATAGACATGTTGAGCAACATATAAGTGAGAATGACTTGCAAACCATATGCTTTATGCTTTGGGTTAGATGTGGTGTCAAGTTGACTCATAATTTTCTTATGGCCTATTTGTAGAAATCTCATCGTTATTTTACCCATTGTATTTCCTAACAAGGGGTATCATGGAAAATGGTATGATAGTGTTTAAGAATCGCATAGTTGGTTATGGATTCATATGTAAGGATCTTGTGTCAAAAGTCTTCCAATTAATGAGGTTAGGTAGTGAGTCTTACCAATATTAGTTACTAATAATGGCATAAGTGCAAGGAGTGTTGAAAAAAATGAGTAAGCTTTGGTGCCATCATTGAATACTCGTGGCAGACAAAAAATCTTTCATTTAAAGGGGAACATTTCATGTGGAAGAGATTCATAGTTGATGGGAATTTTTTTGGAGTGTAAATGTGAGTAACAAGTTATACATTTGATAGAGATGATTTAATGAAAAATGTAGAATAAATGGTGTTTAGTTTGTTGTAGTAAGCTCTATTGGTCAATCCAGTTTAGGCAATGTTTTGTATTGTGACTTTGGTTTTTATGTGTGTATGTGTATTATATATATATATATATATATATATATATATATATATAATGCACGAGACATGTCATAATATTATCCTTAGAATATGTGGTTCGTTTGATGTCAGATAGTGAGACTTAATTATGAGATTCATTGAACAATAAAAAATTATTCTAAAAGTATTTGTAGTCAAGTATTATTGTTGACTAGGACGAAAATAATGCATTGATGCTATTATGTAAGTAAACTGATGACCACATCTCACAGGTCATGAATATGAGATATCAAGTCGACAGACAAATAAAAATATTAGGAGTAATATTTATACTGAATAAACCCACTATGGGAAGACTTCATAATAATTATGTAAGTGTTATAAGCGCTTCTCATGGAAACCATAATGCAATAGTAGTCCTTCTACTTGAGGTCACTATCATTCCTACATGTAGGAGTTGTAGGCTATGCTATCAAATGTCATTGGTAACAAGGTGATCATAAAGGTAGTACTTGAGACTACAATGAATTATGTGGAAGGATATGAATGATGTAGATAGATTCATTTATCCTTCATAACATGAGTTATGTCTTTGGGCCTCTTGATAGAGTGGGATGTGCTAAGTGTGGTCACGGACCAATATGAGATATTGAACCCGTTTGTGTTTACGTGTTCACTCAAGTATCAAGGAATCAATAATTAGACTTAATGCGAATGACACTCTTATGCCTTGCATTTGATCAAGACATTTGGATAAAAGGACAAAAGTTACACAATGGATATAGTTGGGTAAGGTTGAAATCAGATCACCAATTATCCCATAGGCTGGGTGGTAGCAATGTATTTCTTGATGTCAATCACTGTTTATATTATCTAATGTTAGAGATAATATTTAATATTTTTGCCAGTGTAGAGGGAACCTATATGATCACACACATAGAGTACATTTTGGAGCAATTTAATAAAATTGAGTCAAAGATTAAAACAATTTGATTAGATAATTAAGATCTAATCATTATTTTAATGGATTAATTGATCAGAGATAAATGATTAGATATGATGTAATCAATATCTTAATTGATCAAATATGATTTGATATGATAAGATAAGATTTAATTTAATTAAAAGATAATTGATTAGATATGATCTAATTGATTGATAGAATATTAGATTAGATTTGATCTAATTAAATATTCTAGGGATTAAGATATGCTCATGTTTTCTATATAAAGAGGTGCATGTCTCAAACATGACGCATGCAAAATACATTGATGGCATGAGCTCTCTCTAAATCCCTGATTGTCGACTAGCACCGAGACCCTACTTCAATTTTACTCGCGTGGACTAAGTTGAAGTGTCATCATGGCCTACACTTGGTGATCAACAAGAAATTCTCCATTATTTTAAAGCGAGCTACAAAGGTAACCTCTAAACCCTTTGTGATTCATGTGTAATGCGTGATTCGCAAAATGAGATACTTTTCACACATGGTTTCTTTAGAAACATTTTAAAATTATAAATCGTGAAACCCCAACATAGTTGTCTTGGTACCCATTGTATGAGTATGTTAACTCACAAATAAGTGTGACTGAGTGTTGTTGGAGTGCAAGTGTAAAATGCACAAATAAAAAGTTGGCAATTTTAGTCTCCCATTTTTTAATTGAGATATTTCGTCCTCCACTTTTAAAAATTCGCCAATGTTAGTCCATGTGACCAATCTCAAACGTTGATCTATGCATGTTGTAAACATTGATTGACACATGTCTATTTATTATCCACGTGACAAATATTTAATTTAAAATTATTTAATTGTTAACAAGCTTAATTTATAAAAAATAAGAATATAAAAACTACATAATCAAGTCTAAAATTGAAAAAGGAGACTAAAATCACAGATTTTTTTAAAAAGTGGGAGACAAAATGTCTAAATTAAAAAATAGAAGGACAAAAATTGTGAATTTCTTAAAAGTGAAGAACAAAATGTCTCAATTAAAAAATATAGAGATTAAAATTGTAGATTTGAAAAAATAGAGAGATGAAAATTATATTTTAACCTTTTTCTTCTATTATATCGTTAACCATTTATTATAGAGTCAGAAAATTAAAGAGAAATAGACATGACAAAGAATATGATTAATATGATAAGATAAGATATATACTAGAAAATTATATAACACTTCTCCCTTTGTTTTTTAAAAGAACTGTAACACCCCGTACGCGTCCGGTTTGTTAACATTCCATTATATCCATTTACGCAGCTATTTTCAATTTAAACAGTTTGATTTGGAAGCAAAACAAATATGACGTCATTATAACATCAGTTGTACATTATACATGATGAAGTATAAAAAATATACATCCTCTGTACACAAATGTACATATAATCCCCTCAGGGTACAAAACCACAAAACAATAGGCATAAGTAACAAAAGAATGGAGCCAACATGCTCTCATCAACTATGCCTAGGGTTTATGTACAATCTATCCCTGCATAGGCCTCTTGCCCTGGGATCTCTCAGCTTCTCCCTGCGTCTCACCTGCAAATATAATCCCCACACACGGGGTGAGATAAAATCTCAGTAAACTCAGGGTCCTTGAAGGTCTTTCCTCCCCCTGGTTCACTTCAATGCATATAATATCAAAATTGGCTAACCCCTTTCATTAAACCTCTCTGTTCCTATCTTAAGGTTATCATAACTCATCATCTTATAGGCGACTCATAGATCCTCAACAGGATCTGTCTCAGCCTAACCAACGTACTAGAGTCCCTCTAAGACTCTGTATAAGCTAATTCAAAGCATATATTTGCTTAATCTTTCAACAAGCCAAGGTAAATACCCATACTGGTCAAGTTCATCAGAAAGGCTATTTCAACCCATATTCATCGTTTATTTAGCCTCCTGAACATCTTTTGTAAAGGTACCTAGGCTCAAACCTATCATTATATCAACATTCTCCCTACTCATTTAGAGGTCAGAGTCAAAACTAAACTTTATCAATACTCAAGATTCAAGGCTTAACATCCATCTAAACAGCCTCCTGAGCATATATCTCTAAAGAATCCAAGCCTAGTTTCGACCCTAACTCATTCATTTATCCAAAAGTTTATCAATCTTATCCAAAATCATTTCCACAATTCAATCGGTTAAAGATCGAGTTTCTTACCTCTAGACAGTTGAGGAAGGTCAGAGGATAGCTTTTCCAAGCTCGAACACCTCTGAAAAGACTCCTTTCTTCTCAAAATCCAAGCTCTATGGATATCCCCTAGAGAACGGGATTTCTCCGATTGGTTATCTTTTCGAGAGATTGAGACTAGGATCTAGCTCATCTCAAGGTTTGAATCGATTTCCTAGTTGGGTAGGAAGTGTTTAGATGAAGTATGGAGAAGATATGAAGCTTCTCTGGTCGTTAATGGCAGAATGAAGCTCGAGGAAGAAGAAGAACTGATTTTCTTCCCTGGAATTCGTAAAAATGGCCTTTTATAGGCCCCCTGCCCGCGTTCCCACACTAACCGCGCCACCTATGTCACTATTCGCGTCAAATTAGCGCAACAAAAAGCTTCCTGAGCATTTATGGCGCTAATCGCGCCACTACGGCGCTATCCGCGCCAACTGGGCGCGTCTGTGGCGCTAATCACGCCAAACTGACGCTATTCGCGCCATCAGGCCGCAAGAAATGGCTTCCAGGGCCATTCTGGCGCTAACCGCGCCATAATCCATGCTAATCGCGCCAATCAGGCGCGTCTCCCACGCTAACGGCGCCGTATCCACGCTAATCGCGCGGTACTATTCACAGGCCATAAATTTTTATTTTATTTTATTTTATTTTTTTTACAAAACTTGGGTTATTATAAGAACCAAATTTGAATTTTAGTTTAGTCTTTTTTAAAAGAACAAATCTAGAATATTTTATGCGTTAATTATTTTTGTCACAAAGACATATTTAATTATGAGTTTTTTAGGGGGATGGGTATTTTATTCAGTTTTTAGAATACATTAATGTTTTAGACTCGAAAGAGTCTAACTTTGCCTAGCATGAAGAGAGTTTTGAAACCTTTTTATTTTTATCTAAATCACATGTATTTTTCATTAGACTCCATGCTATAGTTGATCCATATACTTGGTGATTGGAAATCTTACTTTGAGTCTTTGACTATTCAAATACATAACCAATAAAAATTAAAGCAATAAATATCAATGATAAAAGAGACCAAAATAATTACAATTAATAAAAGCATTTTTTATACAATTAATAAAAACATTTGAAAAAAGTATATCTCAATAATTTTAGGGATAATTTTGAAAAATATATAAATCTAGCACAAACTTAACGCTTTACTACATTAATGGGATTGATGCACTGTGTAACTCCCTGAAATTTCGATAACTTAAAATATATGTGTGATGTATTCCTTGTATAATTTGATTACTTTATTAATTAGGATTAGTTGAAATGTTATGTGAATTATTCATGTGCAATTGCTTGGTGTTGAGGTCAAGTTATGTGAAATTTGTTTGAGATGCGTTGTATTTGAGTGATCCGAGTTTGACCCGAAACCTGTTTTAGTAAAATCATCATTCTAAATTGGTTAACCATTGGATCGTCTTCAAACTTTAAAGGTAGGTTCCTAACCCACATATGTAACTTTTGTTATTGACGGATAAAATTGTGAATGATATTGTTGTTGTAATGATTGGATTTTTGGGAAAAGTCTTAATTACAAAGGAGACTTTGCCCAAAATTTTATAATATGTTTTCCTATTTAATTTTTTATTAAATCTTTAAATGGACATAAGAGTCTGTTTTCTATATTGTAGTCCTCATCTTTAATTTAGAATTTTCCTAAAATACCAGTTTCGTGGTAATATGGATTGTGGATGAATGAAGTGATATTGATGTCATTGATAATGTTGAAATGAGATGTTATTGATGTGTTGGTGATGATTGAATGAGATAATGATGATGTGTTTAATGATGTACAAATGAAATAATGTTGATGTAGTTGATGATGTTGAAATGAGATGACTTTGATATGTATGATGATGAAATTAGATGATGTGATGTGGATATTGATAATGACATTGATAAAAGATTATGTTGATGCTAATAATGTCATTATGTGATATGGATATATATTGACACCCATGTGGGTTGTATGACTGGTTACTCTTGCAAGGAAGGATGTGTTCCTAGCCGGGTCATGCATTGATGGTACCCATGGTTGTCATTATGTGATGTAGATATACATGGATACCCATGGGGGGTGTATGACTGATTACCCTTGCGAGGAATGATGTGTTCCTAGCCAGGTCATACATTAATGGTGCCTATGGTTGTATGCTGTGTATGTACACGTGGGATGCAGTGACCGGTTGGTTACCCTTGTGAGGAATGATGTGTTCCTAGCCACGTTTAGTGCATCGGTGAGCCCATATTGGGGTGTTATGTATGTACATGGGGGGTGTATGACAGGTTACCCTTGCGAGGAAGGATGTGTTCCTAGCTGGGTCATACATTGCTGATTCCCATGTTTCATACTTCATTTGCATTGATGAATATAGGATGGTGGCAGTAGGTATAGGGGTACTAGGGGGCATCACTATGTTTGGAACTCCCTTGTGACTCAGGGCTGATCACCATGGGGGGAGCAGCCTGTGCACGACAGGGTGATCTCGACAAGCTATTGCATCATTTTCCTAAGAGAGACTATTTCCATGAGGATGGTACCACATTGCATGCTGATAGATGAGTTAGGTGCATGCATCATTTTGTGCATCATTGTTTGAGTTGTGAAATGCATTGGATGATTGGTTTGTTGAGTGTGTATTGGAATAATGGATTTTTGTTAATGATTGTGGTGGGTAATGTTGTTTCTTTCCCAACTGCTGCTATCTGATGCTTGTTGGTTTTATATAACAAACTCACCCTTGCTTTTGTTGTACCGTGTGGTTGGTACCTATGATGATCGTGAACTTTTGTTCGTGTGAGCATATGAGCAGTAGTAGGTGACTCTGGAGGGAGATTCTTTTGGGTTGGAGCCGCCAAGCCGACATGATGACGTTGGATTTCTTTTTGGAGAAAGAGTTGTGTTTTGTTAATAAACTATTTCTTAGTTAGTTCTTTGGCTTTTTGTTAGATATGTAATTTCATATGTATATACATGTAAAACTAAAGGAAGTTCTAACTTGTGGACGAGATGTACTTATTTAATATATATGTACATAGGTATTTAATTATGTAACTACAATATGTGTATGATAATTGTATTATCGTGAAAAATTTACTACCATTTTCATAATCAAATTAATGAAGTTTTATTAAAATTGAGATATGCATGATTAAGAGTTAGTGATATCGTAGCAACGAGGCGGGTCGTTACATTAGTGGTATCAGAGCAGGTCGAACCTTTGCAACTGGTGAGTTGTGAGTCTGCTATGTTTCTCTGTGCATTGTGTGTTTGCTTGTTGAATGTTTGATGTTTGAGTATTTGATTGCTTTGTAGTTGTTTGGGTTATTTGTGTTTGAGACTTGCACACATTGTTGTGATGCATGGGTTGTGGAGATTTATTAGTGTGGTCATATATGTTTGTATTACTGATGTCTGTTATACCATGAGTTCCAGTGCCTTATCACAAGTTATCAGACTGGCCATCTGGATAATCGTGAAGTGCAATGGGACACTATGGCAAGCAGTCAGGAATACAAAGAGTGAAGAATAAGCGTTAATGTCTCAAGAGAGAACTGTTGTAGAGAAGTGATTTCTCGAGGCATTAACTCTCAAGAGTAATTGAGTAGGAACTTGAGATAGGTATGAAATTGCTTTATTTCTTTTTCTTGTGTGTATCCCTTCTATGTTCTCACTTCTTGGTGTGCGCAAGAAGTGATGGCTGGTAGGAATGACTGTGCAATAGTTGATGTTTTCCAAGCTTTGAGGCTGAAGGTCAAGCTGTGACCTGGGAAACCTTTAAGAAGGTATTCATGGAGAAGTATTATCCTGAAGCTATTAGAAACAAGAAGGAGATGGAATTCTTAGAGTTTAAGCAAGGGAGTATGACTGTGGCTGAGTATGCAGCTAAGTTCGAAGAGTGGGTGAGGTACTTTCCCCATTATCAAGGAAGATATGGGATTCTGTTACTTGTGCTATTCGATTCCGATGCAATCCATTCATTTGTATCTTGCTTGTATGTGGAGAAAATTAAACTTTATGTGTCTTCTTTGAGTAGTGATCTTGTGGTAGAAACCCTAACTAGTGGTTCAGTTTTTACTTCGGATGTGTGTTTGAATTGTCTTGTAGAGGTTTCTGGTAGAAAAATTCCTTATTGATTTGATTTGTTTGCCTCTTAGTCAAATTGATGTTATTCTAGATATGGACTGGTTATCTTCCAATCATGTTTTGTTAAACTGCTTTGATAAAACAGTGATGTTTGGTGATCTTGAAGTGAGTAATAATGGGATGTTCATCTCTGCCAACCAAATTATGTCATCTTTGAAAGAGAATGCTCAAGTGTACATGATCTTGACTAACCCACAAGTAAAATTAATTTCTTTTTAATTGGTGAATTTTTAGAAATTTTTTATTTCTATTTAGTTCACTAATTACATATATAAGCAAAATTTGCTGCGAAAATCATGAGAATATAAAGCTTTTATTGAATCATAGGCAACAAATGCTTGCAGGTAGCAACTAATGTTTCAACAGGTACCACATATGTCTATTTTTGATAAGTTCACTTGGCTGGTATCTTGTACACTTCCTACTATATATGATTTTTGAATATCAAAGAGCCTTCTTTTTAGAAATTGGTAGCTAACCACAAAGTGCCCTCTTCCCTATTAAAGACTTTGAATGTATCTGCTCGTTTATGTGTCCTTTACCAGTGTTGATCCAAGGAACTTAAATTTCAAAATAATAAGTTGATGAAGCTGCACAAATATTGCCTATATAAGAACAACTGAACAAATATAGAGTAAATTACTCTTCAACTTCCTATAAGTATCATAAAAGACCATACATAATCTTATGGACATCTAAACATACTGAATTGTATCCTGTAGAAGCTCAGAAGATTAGGTACTAAACTTATATATTTCACTAGAGACAACAAATTCATCTAGAGACTTTGCCTACACAGACTTGGAATTTGGAAACAGAAGAAAAGAGCAACGAAATGAAGGCATAAATAAATGAAATATTTGCTGCCACATGAAAGGCAACATAAAATTCATGTAAATATTTAGAATGCTTAACCAAGGTAGACCTCAAACTCAATAAATGGTGAAACTGAACAATTAGTAGCACTCAATAGTTCCAAAAGATTCATTCATGGAACATTGATTGTGAAGAATATCTAGAATAAGTATCTTGTCTTCTGCTTGATGATTTAAATCGAGTGATTTATCAAATCTTTCAAGGATATGGTCAAATAATGAAATCATACCAGGAAGAGAAACTTGAAATTTCTTTGGTATAAGAAAGGTATACATTAAAATCAAGGAAATGCGCCCGGACATGTGCAAAATCATCCAAATAAAGTTCAAGGCGCAATCTATTATCCTTTCTGAATCTCTAGGGTCAAACAAGCAAATAAAGTTCTAGATGAAATAAAAAGGCTTATCAAGGAACCTTTACAGGATAATAATAATACTATACTAGAGTTGACACACAAATTAGTTCACTGAATATACAAAGGACATCAAGTTGATCCTCCACAGATTTTGGACATCAATTTAGTCCAAAAGTGCTATGCAATACATCACATAATTTTTTAGCAATATTTTCAAGGCCGTATGATGATCACTGTTATACAATGGAATTAACTCATGTTTTTTTCCCTGATAAATTTCGATTTGAAAAAGTTTTAAAAAACAGTCTACAACTGCAATTGTGACCACAACAAAAAGAGGTTTAAAGTCTCCGTGATCATATCACTACTGCGATTGCAACCACATCCGCCAAATTTGTTGTAATTTGCCGCAATATCAAGGATCACGACAGAACCACAATTAGGACAGCAATTTAAAACCTTATGCAACATATTCAACTATGATACTTTTATCCATTTGACCTTCCCTTACATTGTTCTCAATAATTTTCATTATTTTTGCACCTCAGAGGTTGTTGGAATTATCAACACATCTTCAACAACTATAAGCAGCAACGCACAAGTTAAACCATATTCATCCGATTCCCTTTAGCTCCACTTACCTATTAAGCTATAATGTCTCTCCAAAATCATTCACACCACACTCCATCAAGTTGCAGCATCATCACACATATTGGGTCCATTCGGCCACAACATACAGCAAAATCATCCACACACACCCAAATAACTTATTGAAACAATTAAAAAAAAACTTTATTCTAAAAAATACAATAAAAAATCCACTTTCAATATTTATTCAAAATTTATACAAAAATCAAAACACTTGAAGCACAGGTCTCTTCCCAAGCCTTTTGATTTCCCTATCCATGTTGCCAGTGAGCATGAACCAGAACATCTTGAAGTCACACAAGAGGGACCAAAAGGGGTGTCTCAAAGTCTCAGGGAAATTCCTCTCTATAAACAAGTGGCTATAGAAGGCACATCCATACCCAGAGAAAGGGACAAGGAGCAAGAACCACCAACTGAACAAGAGGGAACAAAAGAAGAAGAAAATGCCGAAGAGTGTTCCTGCGAAGTGCCAGCGCCTTGTGGAAGCCTTGGAGTGCTGGTTCATGTAGAAGGCCCAGAAATCTTCCAGGCTCCTAAAATTCATGGCTTGGAAGGAAGTGAAACCAAAAATTCTGAGGTGGGTGGGTGTGAATTTCGAGGGATTCAGGTAGAAATGTTTCTGGGTGTTGTTGAAATTGCGGATTGGGAATCAAAGTTGGAATCTTATTGGTTGAGGATTCTGTTGGTGTTTCAATGACAACTGTTGACCGAGACTTCAGACTCTGAAAGGGGAAGCGTTGTGTTCTGGTTGGTGTCTGTCTTGATTTGTGTTTTTTTCTTTCTTTTTAAATCAGTGTGGAACAGTAATAAATATTCTTTTCGAAGTGAAATATAAGAAAAACAAATTAATTGTGATAAATTAAAATGTAAGTGAATTTAATTAATACTTATCTATTTAATGATATATTTTAAAAATATTATTCATTTTAATTAGAGTTTTATTCTAACATTTTTTTTACTATGCAATTATATGAAAATAAGATTTTGAAATGAATTAATTTTTAAATAAGATTATCATAATTGATGTCAATTTATTTTCTTAATTAACTTGAATCAATTTTTTTTTATAAATTTCAGTCTGGAAGAAGTAATTTCTCTTATTAAAAACTATGGTGGAATTAAAAAATAAAAAATATGATCATCCTCCATCTTTATCCTACCAATATCCTCTAACACTTGTATAATAAGTATTAAATGCATTTTATATTTTTAAGATATTAAAAGTATTTATGGATCTTTTTATTTAATACTTTCTTTATAATGCAGGACTAAGATTTGAAAGAAGATTATAGGATGTTGTATTACTCATTAAAAATTTGTGAAATATTAACAACACAATATATTCTTTTAAATGCATGTTATTATTGGGATTTATTAGAATATAAGTTTCACCCCTTATTTAATAAGCTTTCACTTATGATTATATTTACCTTCCAATAAATTCTATTAATATTGGAGAATGTGATAATCAAAAGTCTTTTAAAGACTGTTTTGTCAGTGCTTCTCTAAAATTATGGTATAAATATATAATAATATTTTATAAATATTTTTTAATCCAATTGTAGTAATTTCTTTAATTAATATTTTTATTATTTTACATTTAAGTAAAATGTGGGTATATAGGTATAGGGACGGATTTAGAAAAACATCAAAACAACACTCACAATAATAATTTTACAATATAAAAAGGAACAAACACATATAATATAGTAATAACTAAAAGTCATCAAATTTCCTAGCAATATAAATATATAAATATGTGATATAATGTTAATAATAATTAATGTTAATAATTAAATATATAAATAGATAAATGAAACTTATAATAACACACAAAACATAATTAGCTTATAGCATAACAATTGATGGAAAGTCATATATAAATAAAATACAGTAATATATATACATATCTTTGAGTTAAATTATAATTAATGATAATATATTATTAAAATGATTAGTATATAATTAGTGATATTAATTATCAGATTTATTAATCAGTATATATAATTTTATTTTTACTAGAAGTAGTATATTATTATTAATTAGTATATATTATTAATTATTATTATATATTATTAATTATATTTTTATTCAAAAAAAATTTATATAAATAGTTTAAAAAAGCTTGAGGGAGGAAGGTTAAAGCCCCTGACTACCGCTCGTGTATCCGTTCCAGTATAAGTATCTACAGAGTCCATGCAAGGACAAATTTATAAGGGACATTTATTGGCTTTAGCCCCCTCCCTCAAACTTCTTTCAATAATCATATACTTTTTGTAAAAAAAAAACACAATTACTAATATATATATATTTCGGTAAAAATAATATATAATATTTAATAATTAAATACTACTTACAGTAAAAATAAAATACAATATATATTAATTAATAAATCTGATAATTAATATATATCAGCACTGATTATATAATAATCTTTTTAATACTGAAAAATACTAATACATTTAATAATATATATTACTAATATATGTTTGATTGTTGTTATTGTGTTTGTGAGACCAAATTTTTTTCAAAACTTAATTTTTTTATAAACACGTGTATTTCCTTCTAGTATTATTTTAAATAAAAAATCTTAATTTTATGCTTAAAACTAATAATAGAATTTATAAAAGCTATTATTTATTAAATATTTATTTGTTAGAAGTTAGATATTTAAATAATTAAAGTATAAAAAAATAATTCAACCCCTTTCGATAGTTTCTTGGATCTGTCCCTAGATTCATGATTGGATACAAAAGTTTACCCGTTAGGTTTGACAATGTACGGGGCAAATTTGACCTTCCTCATCTTGTCCTAAATCCTTAAATCATCATCAACCTTGACCTCAATTCCAACCAAGAATAGAAAATAGGTATCCAACCTCATCTTTAATGGGAGTTAGATTTCTTGACTTTTACCCTAATCTGTGTTCTACTAAGATTAATTATGACATTCAAGAGGCATAGAAGCTGATGGAAAGGGGAATAGCTATGGGTGTTTCTTTGGAAGACAAAAGAAGACATGGTGCAACAATTAGTTGTGATGGAACAAAGGGATCAAAAACAGAAAAAGGGGTAGACATGAAATAGATGAAAGGTTCAAACAAAAAGTTCTTATGAAGCTTATGACGTATAATATTAGGGGGCTAGGAGGGAGGCTAAAGGTGAAGGAGATAAGAGAGCTTATTAAGAAATAGGATGTCCAATTAGTGTGTATTCAAGAACTAAATAGGAGGAAGTTAAGAAGGAATTGTGTTATGCATTGTGGGGTGACCATGAGGTTTTATGGGAAAAGTACTCTTTTATAAATACTGTCGGGAGAATGTTATATTTGTGGAATAAGAAAGCTTTTCAAGTCAACAATTCCTTTAGAGGAGAGAGATTCCTTTCTTTAGAAGGTGTGTGGTTGGAAGAAGATAGAAAGGTGGTAATAGTCAATGTTTACTCACCTTGTGATTTGGAGGAAAGAGAAGATTGTGGCATGGTTTCAAGGACTACAAATTGAACTCTAACATAATAACATGGTGTGTTATGGGGGATTTTAATAGTGTGAGGTGGGGTTATGTAATGTTGTAGGTTTTGGTAATGCCAAAAAGCAAACGACAGAAAGGCGAAAGCAAAATAACATGAAGAATCTTGAACACGAACAAGTCAAGCAATTAGAAGATTCAAGACTTAGGTTAAATTGATAAAAGGTTTTTCCAATAAGCATATTTGGTCATTTTCTTAATTTAAATAAAGTCTTCAAGTTTCTTCTAAAAGAGTTAAAATTGTTTTTAAAGTTCTGGAATCAATGCAATCGATTACATCATGTAATCGATTACCAGAAGCAAAGATATAAAAGTTTTTTTTTGAAATTCCACCAAAAAGTGTTTTAAAGAGTTACATCTTTTGGGAATGACTCCTACACAAAATTTGCCTATAATTATTCAATATTTTAACACATTTATATACATGAGAAACTTTTGAAAAGATATTGTTAACAATCATTGTCATTAATGAAGTTCTTGATTAAAAACTTGGTCAAATACACTTATTATTGAGAAACCTTCCAGTGCTTCAATTTGTAACATTTCCTCTAAATCAAGTGTGAATTCTTATATTCTTTGTCTAAACTTTTGAAAAATGTGAGATGCCTCTTGTAAGAACAAGAGTGTAGTATCTCTTGATTCTTGAGAGACTTAAACACAAAGGGTGAGGGATCCCAATGTATAAGAGTTCTCTATTGTTGTAAAAGATTTGAAAGATAGTGAAACTCTCAAGCTAGTTGCTTGGGGCCTAGACGTAGGTATAAGAAGTGACCAAACCAGTATAAATTGAATTTGCAATTCTCTATTCCCTTATCTCTTTACTTTTATTGTAAATTTACTGTATTCATTTATATTGATAGAGATCTTAATTTCTTGTTTTTTTCTCTTTTCAATCAAGGTTTTGATACATTATCATATAAAAAGGAATTAGAGTGTATTAACAAAGAAAATTTTATAAACTCAATTCACCCCTCCCCCCCTCTTGAGTTCATTGAGGCCACTTGGATAACAAGTGGTATCATAATAGGATTCTTGTATAAGGCTTAAACGCTTCAGGAATAATTATGGCCTCATCAAACTCTCTCTTTCTTGAAGGAAACTCTATAAATAGGCCTCCTATTTTTAATGGTGATGGTTATCATTATTGGAAAACTCGCTTGCAAATCTTTATACAAGTCATAGATTTAGATATATGGGATGTTATAGAAAATGGCCATTTCATCCCTAAAAATAGGACATGAGATCAAATAATTGATAAAACTAGAGATAGGTGGAGTGATGATGATAAAAGAAGGTACAACATAACTTAAAAGCCAAAAACATAATCACATCTACTATAGGAATTGATGAATACTTTAGAGTATCATATTGTCAAAGTGCAAAAGAAATGTGGGATATCTTAGAAGTTACACATGAAGGAATGAGTGATGTCAAGAGATCTAGAATAAACACTCTCACACATGAATATGAATTCTTTAGAATGAATAAAAATGAAAGCATTAAAGACATGCAAAAAAGGTTTACTCATATTGTTAATCATCTTGCCTTATTGGGAAAGACATTTCCAAATGAGGATCTTATTAACAAAGTGTTGAGATGTTTAAACAGACAATGATAACCAAAAGTGATGGCTTTTGCAAAATCAAAGGATTTGACATTTCATTATGACTCTTGCCACTCTTTTTGGAAAACTTCAAGAACATGATTTGGAACATACAAGACTTAATCAACATGAAGAAAATGACAAAAAGAAGAAAGGAATTACACTCAAAGTTTCATCTTCAACACATGAAGAAAGTGATAAAGAAGACATTGATGAACAAAATGATATGAATGAAAATGATGATTTCAGTCCTTTTGTAAAAAGGTTTGGTATGTTTCTAAGGAAAAAAAGGAACTCAAAGAAGACCAAATTTCAACCCAAAGAAGAATTTTAAGAAGGGTGAAAAATCATCTCCAATTCCAAGATCCTATGAACGTAATCAATTGGGACACATGAAAATGAAATGCCCTACTTACAAAAAGAAAATGAAAAAACTTGATAGGAAATCTCTCAAAGAAAAGAAAGCATACATAACATGGGATGAGAATGACATGGGCTCATCAAGTGACTCCGAAAATGAAGTTGTAAATCTAAGTCTCATGGCTACAAATTGTGAAAGTGACGAAGAGGTAACATCCTCCAATCTTGATTCATCTATTTCATTTGATAAACTTCAAGATGCATTTAATGATTTTCATAAAGAATCCATTAAACTTGCAAAACTTATTTCATCCAATAAGAAAGTCATTTCAAACTTAGAAAAAGAAATTTTAAAATTGAACAAAGAATTAGAGGAACTTAAACTTGAAAATGAAACCGTAGGATTAATAGATGCAAACTCATCATGTACTAAATGCTTAATGTATGAGAATGCTATTAAATCCTACTCATGGTCATCTTGCAACAAGTTTGAGAAAGAAATAAATGATTTGAAAAACACTCTTGCAAAGTTTACCTTTGGTAAAAATAATTTCGACATCATATTAGGAAAACAAAGATGTGTTTTTGATAAGACTGGATTAGGATACAATCCAAAAGTCAACAAAAGTTTTATAAAATTTATTTGTATCATCTAAAATGACTAGCTCTCCATTCCAAGCATGTTTTAACTGTGGAAAGAAAGGTCATAGTGTATCAACCTATTACATTAGAAAGAATGGATATACAATAGGAAAATTGATATGGGTTCCAAGGAGCACCTTGCCCAAATCTAACATTCAAGGACCTAAGGAAAATTGGGTACCAAAATCAAAATTGTGATATTGAATTGAAGGATCTTTTGAAGCAAAATGGGTACATTGATCGTGGATGTTCTAAGCACATGACGAGAGATGCATCAAAATTTACACACATTACTCCTAAGAATAGTTGACATGTAACATATGGAGACAACAATAAAGGAAAAATTCTTAGAGTCGGTAATGTCAGTAAAGATCCCTCTACTTCTATAAAAAATGTTTTACTTGTTGATGGCCTCAAACATAGTTTATTAAGTGTTAGTCAATTATGTGATATAGGGTATTAGGTATTATTTGATTCACTTTATTGCTTTATTGAAAGTAAAAATGATAGCCAAATAAAGTTTATATGACAAAATAAATAATGTATATATGATAAACCTAAAACATATTCCTCTAAATCATGCACATTGTCTTATGAGTAAGGAAGATGATTCATGGTTATGGCATAGAAGAATTGCACACATTCACATGGATCATTTAAATAAATTCGTTTCAAAAGATCTAGTAATTGGTCTACCAAAACTCAAATTTGAAAAAATAAACTTTGTGATGCATGTCAAAAGGGAAATCAAGTAAGAATCTTTTTTAAATCTAAAAATGTTATCTCAACAAATAGACCTTTACAACTATTGCACATGAATCTTTTAACTATGAGTTATGGAGGTAATTATTATGTTCTAGTAATTGTGGATGATTATTCTAGATATACATGAACTTATTTCTTGCTCATAAAAGTGATGCATTTCATGCATTTAGAAAACTTGCAAAAGTTATTCAAAACGAGAAAAATCTTAATATTGCATCCATAAGAAGTGATCATGGTGGGGAATTAAAAAAATATGTATTTTGAAAACTTTTGTGATGATAATGGAATATAGCATAATTTTTCTACCCCAAGAACTCCACAACAAAATGGAGTTGTTGAAAGGAAAAATAGTTCTTTAATGGCAAGAACTATGCTCAATGACTCAAATCTCCTTAAATATTTTTGGACGGATGCAGTAAATACTGCTTGTTATGTTATGAATAGAGCCTTGAGAAGATCATTTTTAAAGAAAACCCATTATGAAATATATAAAGGGAGAAAATCTAATATTTCACACTTTCATGTTTTTGGATGTAAATATTTTATTTTGAATAATGGTAAAGACAACTTGCGCAAATTTGATGCGAAATCTAATGAAGGAATATTTCTTGACTACTTATTACACAATAAAGCATTTAGAATTTATAATAAAAGAACCATGACTATAGAAGAGTTTGTTCATGTTGCTTTTGATGAGACTAACCTTCTTAGGCCAAGAAAGGAAGTTATTGATGATCTTGTATAGACGCCTTGGAAAAAACTTATATTCATGAAAGGAGTAGGAAACGAAGGAAGAGGAAAACAAAAAGGAAACTCCATTTCAAGAGGAATCAAGAACCAATGATCCTCCTTCAAAAGAATGGAAAGCTTCAAAGAATCATCCACTTGACAACATCATAGGTGATATATCAAAAGGGGTAGAAATTTGAAACTCTCTTAAAGATGCATGTAATAATATGGCTTCTATTTCTATAATTGAACCTAAGAACATTGCTGAAGCCATCATTAATGAACATTGAATTATTGCTATGCAAGATGAATTAAATCAATTTGAAAGAAATCAAGTTTGGGAACTGGTTCCTAGACCCAATGATCATCCAATTATAGGCACAAAATAGGTTTTCAGGAATAAATTAGATGAGAATGATATTATAGTTAGAAACAAAGCAAGATTAGTGGCTAAAGGATATAACCAAGAAGAAGGAATTAATTATGAAGAAACATATGCTTATGTAACAAGACTAGAAGCAATTGGTGTTACACCTAGTTTTTTTTTTTTTTTTTTCAAAAATATGGTGGTAAACCATAATTTAATTAAAAGTTCATTTATAATTTAAAAAGTAAGTGATAAAACGCGGTATTTCTTATCTAATGTCAAAAAGTTCTAATATACAGTACGTGTCTAGTTATCCTATTACAGTCTCATATAGTCCAAACAGTCCATAGTTCATAATACACATCATAAGTAACAAAATATTAAGGATCTTCATCACATCTTCTCTGCACATCCATGCTCTACTGTTCATCTGCTCGCCCAAATAGATTGGGGTCATCACAGGTGTCAACCACAGACACAAAAATGGGTAAGTTTACGATAACCATAGTTAAATAAAGAAATAAGTTTATAAACAAATATATATATATATATATATATATATCACACGAAATTTTTTTTTTTAAAATAAATGCAGGATGCATGATTTTTCAACTCTTCTCCACATACTCTTCACCACATGGCCATAGTCAAAATAGCTCAACACAGAATTAGATCGATCGAGTCAGGATAGGTCCGTGTTGCAATAGGATTCACACCCACACAACATGTGATCATCATGGGTAGGTGTTTTCCCCACTGACACCATCCCCCAGCTCAGCCACCATATGTCTGAACGCTCGTCTCAATTCAGCTATTTGACATACCTCCTTTGAGGTCAACAACAACAACAACAACAACAACAACAACAACAACAACACCCCAGATGAACCCTTATAGGTTATATGCAGATGTCATACAAGAACACTTCTCTTATATATCAAAATCCAACATAATCAACAACATGTAAATCTTATTCCAATCATCACATAAGATTTTTCAATAACATATAATGGTACAAAGTTTCATTTTTAATCTTCATTATTTTTCTTAAAACCTAGTATTAAATATATGACAATTAAACTTAGTTCTTTATAAAAGTCCTTATAAAAGATATATTGATTAGTAAAACTCCAAATAGATTTGTACAATATTCATAGAATACTAGTAAATAAAACATGTCAATTTCAATAAAATATGGTTATCTTCAAGTTAATATAATGTTTCCTTCATTAACTAAAATACTAGGTAATCATCTTTATTTAAAATATTTATGACATATAAATTTATGGATTTCCTTATCTTTCTTGAATTAGAATAGATTAGATTTAGTCATTCACTAAATTGTTTATTAAACTAGATTTAGACTACTAAATCAAGTAACCATCTATGTTACCATCTTGAAATCTTTAGTTTCTTTTATGAAATTCCTACTATACAAAGCTTAATTTTGTTAAGTAATCAATCAATAATCTTAATCAATTGAATATTTAACTTGGCTAATCAATAAACTTCCCATACCTAGCTTTTTCTTGAGCTTGAAAAGCCTTTGTTCCTTCTTCCTTAACTTTTACGTGGAACTTCTAAAGGTGGTGGTCCTAGTTTGGTTTTTTTGGTGAAAGTGTAAATTGAAAATGATTGAAAGTGGTCTTTGGAGACTTGCACGGTTCTTGCTTCTTTAGGTGGCCAAAATTTCTGATTTTCAAGCCTTTTTATATGATGGTAAAATGTTAATTTTTTACTACATGTTATTATTACTTCCTTTCCTTGTGGTCTATTCCTATTGGTCATTGGTTTTTACCTTTACAAGTGGCTTCCTTCTAAGCTTTTCTTCTACTCCCTCTCCTTGGCCCTCTTGCACGTTGGTGATGGCTTGGAGAGGAGATTGAGTTTGATTTTACTAGATAAAATATCTTGCCATCATTTATTGCTTTGCTTTACTCTTGGTCTTTTTTCATTGGCTATTCATTTTACTTCCTCCAAGTGGCCTTCTTCTATACTTTTCTTCCTCCTTCTCTTGTACACGTTGAAGTTTGGCTTATGGGGCTTCCTTCTTACTTCAATTCACGTGGAAAACTAAAGCTAAGGAGGAATGCTAGTTGCTTTCAAATATTCCTAAGTCATTATCACTAACTTTCCACTAGTTTTATTCTAATTGGCTATTTGATTTGCACCCTCCAAGTGTCCTTTGTCTTGAAATTTCTATACCATGCTCCATTCATTTCTTGTGGCACGTTGGAATCAAGCTTGTAGGATGCCTAGGTGGTTTTTAATTTCACGTAGAAAAGCCTTAGTTTTTAAGATAGTTTAGGCTTAAATTTCTAATTGGTTTTATCTTATTTTCTATTGATCCTTGTAGCCTTTAATTGTTTAAATTATAAACCTAACTTATTTAAGAAACTCCTTACTTCCATAATTAATAGAAAACTCCAAAGATTATAACAATCTTTTCTATACAATTTTCTAATGTCCATAATAGCCTTAAATTGAATTCTTTCCTAACATTTATCAAAATTTCTAGAAATTTCATTTTATCATTTCTTGTCACTTCCTAACTTAATATTCCCTTATCTAAAGGTATTTTATCCATCCTACAGGTCCTACAAAATTTTCCTAAATCATCTAGCTATTTTTATCAAAAGGGCATTTCTGTAATTTACCATCCTAGGGACGTGATAGAAATTATCCAATTGTTCAAGGGTATTTTGGTCATTTTTCCTAAAATATCTTATCAAAATATCTAAGACATATTGGTCATTTCTACAATTGTCTAGGGGCAAAATGGTCATTTTCACCTTAGGGACATATTGGTCATTTCTAAAATTGTACAGGGTATTTCTGTAATTATTGCCTTAAGGGTATTCTTGTAATTTCCATTTTATAGAATTGTGATATAATCTTTATTCTGCCCATATCTTTGTAATTTTACTAATTCCTATCTATATAATGCCTTTAGTCATATACTATTACTAACATTACATAAATCATTAACACATATAAATATTGGGGTGTTACAATTGGAATGCTACTTGCTTTTGAATCTATCATGGATTTTAAACTTTATCAAATGGATGTCAAAAGTGTATTTTTAAATGGTCTCATTAAAAAATAAGTTGATGTTGGCCAACCTCTAGGTTTTGAAAGATTTGATTTGTCCAATCATGTTTTTAAATTGAAAAAGGCCTTATATGGTTTGAAGTAAGCTCTTAGGGCTTGGTATGAGAGGTTGAACAAATTTCTTTTAGAAAATGATTTTTCAAGAGGAAAAGTTGATACTACTTTCTTCATTAAACGAAAGGAACATGATATACTCTTGCTATAAATATATAAAGATGATATTGTTTTTGGTGCCATTAATGAATCTTTGTGAAAGGATTTTTCAAAAAATCATGCAAAATGAGTTTGAGATGTCTATGATGTGTGAATTAAATTTCTTTCTTGGATTCCAAATCAAGCAAACCAATGATCACATATTTATTAATCAATCAAAATACTGCAAGGAGTTGCTCAAAATATTTGGAATGGACAATGCAAAGGAAATTGTTACTCCCATGAGCACTGCTTGTTACATGGATAAGGATGAAGGAGACAAGTCAGTCGACATCAAGAAATATAGAGGTATGATTAGAACCCTCCTCTATTTATATGCTAGTAGACCTTATATAATGTTTAGTGTCTGTTTATGTGCTAGATATCAGGCCAATCTTAAAGAATCACATCTTAGTACAGTCAAAAGAATTATGGGATATTTAATAGGCACTATGAATATAGGTTTATGGTAGCCTAAGGTCACCTCATATAGTTTAATAGGATAGGATATTTTGATTCTGATTTTGCTGGGTGCAAAACTAATAGAAAAATTACTAGTGGAACATGTTACTTGATTGGATCTGCATTAGTTTCTTAGCATAGTAAGAAACAAAATAATGTAGCATTATCCACTGCCGAAGCAGAATATATTGCTGACGGAAGCTATTGTGCTCAAATCTTGGATGAAACAACAATTTCAGACTATGGTATAGTACTTGACGATATCCCTATAAGATGTGATAACACTAGTGCAATTAATTTATCTAAAAGTCTCATTTTACACTCTAGGACTAAACATATTGAGCCGATAAATCATTTCTTAAGAAATCATGTGCAAAATGGTGATTTTGTTTTAAAATTTGTAAAAACTAAAACACAATTAGTTGATATATTTACTAAACCCTTAGCCAAGGAAAACTTCTTCAATATAAGAAGAGAAATAGGAATCATTGATCTCTCAAATATATAAATTACAAAACACTCCTTATTAACTTAGTTTATTATATCTCTTTCTAATATTTAGTTATTTATTTAATGTTATTTTGTTATGATGGTTGTGGATCTTTTACTTTGGTGTATGCTTATTCCTTTTTGATAATGCCAAAGGGGGAGAGATGTGTATAAGGTATTATATAAGGTATGGATATGTTTGCTTCATGGATATTCTTGCTCAAAATTTAAATAAAACCCATGCATATTCTTAGGGGAGTGATTGCAATATCTTATTATATTTGCTCCCTACCTAAGATGGTTGTCATCATAAAAAAGGGAAGAATGTGGTTATGTAATATTGTAGGTTTTGATGATGCCAAAAAGCAAACAACAGAAAGGCGAAAATAAAATAACATGAAGAATCTTGAACACGAACAAGTCAAACAATTAGAAGGTTCAAGGCTTAGGTTAAATTGTTAAAAGGTTTTTCCAATAAGAATATTTGGCCATTTGCTTAATTAAAATCAACTCTTCAAGTTTCTCTTAAAAGTGTTAAATTTGTTTTTCAAGTTTTGGAATCAATGTAATCGATTACCAAAAGCAACAATATAATTTTTTTTTGAAATTGCACCAAAAAGTGTGTTCGAAGAGTTAAATCTTTTGGAAATGACCCGTAACAGTTTACACGAATTTTACCTATAAATATTCATCATTTTAAAACATTTATATACATGAGAAACTTTTTGAAAAAAATCTTGTTAACAATCATTCTCATTCATCAAGTTCTTGATCAAAAACTTGGTCAAATACACTTATTATTGAGAAACCTTCTAGTGCTTCAATTTGTAACATTTCCTCTAAATCAGAGAGTGAATTCTTGTATTCTTTGTCTAAACTTTTGAAATGGGTGAGACACTCCTTGTAAGAATAAGGGTGTGGTATCTCTTGATTCTTGAGAGACTCAAACACAAAGGTGTAAGAGTACTCTGTTGTTGTAATGGATTTGAAAGATAGTAAAAATCTCAAGCGGGTTGCTAGGGGATTGAACATAGGCAGAATAAGTGATCGAACTAGTATAAATTGAGTTTGCAATTCTCCCTTCCCTTATCTCTTTACTTTTATTGTAAATTTACTATATTCATTTATATTGATAGAGATATTAATTGCTTGCTTTTTTCTCTTTTTAATCAAGGTTTTGATACATTATCATATAAAAAGGAATTAAAGAGTATTAACAAAGAAAAAGTTTATAAACTCAATTCACCACCCTCTCCCTCTTGAGTTCATTGAGGCCACTTGGATAACATAAGGAGGAAAGGAAAGACAGTTGGTGTGAGCATTAGTTTACAAGGGGAAGAGAGATGGACGAGTTCAATCCATTCATAGATGATATGGAGCTTATTGACATTCCTTTGGTTGGAAGACACTTCACATGGTACTACCAAAACGGTAAAGCAAAGAGTAGAATTGATAGGGTGATGATGAGTATGGAATGGTTGAATGCTTGGCAAGGATGTTCACAATATGTCTTAGATACAGATATCTCAGACTATTTCCTGCTCTTGGTGACGGATAATACTTTTGATTGGGGCCCAAAACCTTTTAGGGTACTCAATTGTTGGTTTCAAGATAGAGGATTCAAAGAGGTGGTAAAGAAAGCTTGGACGGATTAAGTGGTTGATGGTTGTTGATGGTTGGGGCCTTTGTTCATAAGGAGAAATTAAACGGGGGTGAAAATGGTTCTAAAGAAATGGAAAATGGGGGAATTTGGTATGCTACATACAAAGCAACAACAAATTGTTAAAGAGATGAATGAGTTGGAGTTAAAGGAGGAATAAGACTTGGGAGATGAAGACATAAAAAAGAGGCTTTATCTACAAAAAGAGTTTTGGAAGGTGAAAAAATTCAATGAATCTATGCTACTCCAAAAGTCAAGAGCTAGGTGGATCAAGGAAGTGGATAAAAATTCAAAATTATTTCATTCCATAATAAATTGGAACATAAGGAAAATGCGGTGAAGGGAATACATGTGGAAGGGATTTGGATTGAAGAACCAAATAGGGTGAAAGATGGGATGAAAAAAATAATTTGAAAATAGATTTTTGGAAGAAAATCTTGAAAGACCAAAGCTTGATGGAGTTAACTTTCAAGAAATCAATAATGAAGATAATTGCATGCTCTTGAGGGACTTTGGGATGGAGGAGGTGAAGCACGCTATATGGGAGTGTGACAGCACAAAAAGTCTGGGTACGATGGATATAATTTCCTATTCATCAAGGAGTTTTGGGAAATTTAAATGAGGGTGTTATCAGGTTTGTGAGAGAGTTCCATCGAAACAGGAGTCTTCTTAGAGGTGCTAAAAGTACTTGAAAATATAATGACAAAGATACTTGGAAATTGATAATTGTCAAAGGAAAGCAATTCCTTCATAGTGTGTTAGTAGCAAATGAGGTTGTGGATGACCCAAAAAGAAGGAATAAGCCATGTTTAATTTTCAAGGTAGATTTTGAAAAAGCCTACGATTTGATCTCTTGGAACTTCTTGTCATATATGCTAAAGAGGATAGGTTTTGATGAAAAGTGGATTACTTGGATTAAGGGATGCCTAGAGTCTTCTTGGTCATCGGTGTTAGTGAATCATAGCCCTACATAAGAATTCAAATGCTAAAAGGGTCTCTGACAAGGAGATCCATTGGTTCCTTTTCTTTTCCTTGTGGTGGTCAAGGGTTGAGTGGTTTAATGAGAGAAGCAAAGGCAAAGGATTTGTTTAGTGGTTACAAAGTAGGGGGGAAAGATTATGTTGTGAGCATGCTACAATATGCTGATGACATTATCTTTTTTGGGGAACCAAATGTGAGAAATGTTTTCACTATCAAAACTATCTTAAGGATGTTTGAGTTGGTCTCCGATTTGAAAGTAAATTTTTTCAAGAGTATTTTGGTGCTTTTGAGGTTGATAGAGGCACGGTGGAAAGATATGCAAATTTGTTGAATTGCAATATTTTTGACTTGCCCTTTGTGTATATTGTTTTGCCAATTGGAGCGAATCCTTGGAAGGTGGAGATGTGGAAACCTATTATCCAAAAATTCGCTACAAAGTTGTCACTTTGAAAACATAAAAATTTTTCCTTTGGGAGAATAATTTGTTTGATTAATTATGTTTTGTCTTCTTTACCTCTTTTATTTTTTTTATTTTTTTAAGTTGCCAAAAGAAGTTGTGAGGTTACTAGTGTGGTTTCAAAGGAGGTTTTTTGGGAGGGAGTGATGAAAACAAAAAATGTGCTTGGATTTGTTGGGATGATGTGTGAGTAAAAGTAAGTAAAAAACTTAGGATTATTTAACGAAGCACTTTTGGGGAAATGGAGGTGGAACCTTTTCCATCAAAAGGATATCTTATGGGGTGAAGTACTTGAATCAAAATATGAGGGATGGAAAGGGCTTATGAGTGCAAAGGAGTCCTTGTGGTAGAAAGATTTGAAAAAAGTGTGTGGAACATTGGGGAGGGTGATAAAATTCGTTTTTGGATGGATGAGTGGGTTAATGGGAATAGCTTGGCATTATTATTTCCTAGATTGTTCCTAATTTTGGAGCAAAAAGAGGAATTAATTGGTGTCATGGGAATTTGGAGGAGTGAGAGGCGGTGTTAGGATTTAAAGTGGAGGAGGGATCCATTTGAGTGGGAGAATAGTTTATTTCAGGATCTTAACAATTTGCTGGAAACTGTCACGGTTAGAAGGTATTATGTGGATTCTTGGTTATGGAAACACTACTCAACGAGTGAGTACTCAACCAACGCAACCTATTCTCTTTTGACTCAACTTGGAGGAGGACAAGCAATAAATGGAGACAACAACCATATTGCCACAAAAAAAAAATTTAAAATACCTGAATGCCACGTGAGTAATAAGTTTTACCAGACTGCCACGCGGCATAATTCGCTTGTCAGTCTAGCGAAATACGTGAGCTGACGTGGTGCAATTTTGTTGGCCACCTATTTCGCTACAGCGGCCAACAAAATACGTGGTGGACACGTGACAGACAGGAAGTATTTCGCTGGGGAGTCTAGCGAATTACATGGCAATGGGAAAAAAACTCAAAACTTTAAACAGTCATAACTTTTGATAGAAATGTTCAATGGAGACGTACAATATGTCAAAATGCTCGAAATGCAGAGAATTAATTAAAAAAAATAAAAAATAGCATTCAATTAACCAATTAAATAATTAAAAAGTAGAAAAACAAGGAAATTTTTGGATGATTGGTGCTTAAATCCTAAATTTGAGGCACTTAGAGATATTTTTTTTTGGAAAAAAGAGAGGACCAAATTCCCTTTGCCCAGGGCTACAGGACTGAATTTCGAGCGTTTTGACATATTGTACGCCTCCATAGGACATTTTTATCAAAAGTTATGACGGTTTGAAGTTTTGAGTTTTTTTTCCATTGCCACGTAATTCGCTGGACTCCCCAGCGAAATACTTCCTGTCTGTCACGTGTCCACCACGTATTTCGCTGGCCCCTGTAGCGAAATAGGTGGCTAACAAAATTGCACCACGTCAGCTCACGTATTTCGCTAGACTGACAAGCGAATTATGCCACGTGGCAGTCTGATAAAACTTTCTACTCGCGTGGCATTCAGGTATTTTAAATTTTTTTTTGTGGCAGTACAGTGGTTGTCTCCAATAAATGATATTTTTCATCTAATATGGCACATAAAGGTTCCAAATAAAGTATCATTTATCATCTGGAGATCTCTGTTGAATCGACTACCCACGAAGGACAATTTGCTTATCCGAAACATTATTGTTGATCAATCGGATAGGCTATGTTGTTTATGCAGAACTTTTGATGAGACAATGGAACACTGGTTTTTACATTGTAAAGTTTCATGACAGGTATAGGTAACATGCTTCTCTTGGATATCCTCATCTTTCTCTTCGGTGCAACATGGTTGCATTGAAGGACATTTTCGCCAACTAATAGGAGAAGCTACATCAAGACAAGAGAAGGATATCTTGGAGGTAATCTAGTGCTTCGTTATCTACTGTGTTTGGAAAGCAAGAAATAAAAGTATTTTCGAAAATATCCCAGTGGAAGTGAGAACTCTGCTGGATGAGGTTAAGTTTCAAGCTTGATCATGGCTACATACTAAGCATGCTCATTTAGATTATTCTTTAGCTCTCTGGTCATGTAACCCTGCAACATATATTCATGGAGAAAACTGAGAAATGAAGTAGCAAATATGTGAGCTCATAATTGTTGTAAATTAGAGTTAGATATCTTGCTTCTTCTGGTAACAGTAGAAGGGAACTCTCAGGTACGGGGGTTGCTACTGGTAGGCTTTGGTAGGAATGTTGTTGGGACTATTAGTTTCCTATTCTGGAAAGGCATCCTCTTAGGCATCCTTTCGGTTATACTATATTTGAATATCCAATGATTCAAATACAGATAACCTCTGAACTGCTCTAACACTATGTAATTGGTACCATTTGGTACCCTATTTTAATAAATATTTCATTTGTTGATTTTAAAAAATAATGAATATCTCTCTTTCTGCAAACACTTAACCTATAAGGAAAAGTTTGGAGGATTGTCTTATGCGTCTTGTTGGGTTGAACAATCTCAAATTCTTATATGAAGTCAATGTCTACCACCACCCATTATTTTCCCATTATCACATCAATGTATTCATATCCCCCCCTGCAAAAATGACAAAAATGATTAAGTCATCAACAAAGCCCTAAATTATAATATTGTTTATTTGAGCAAATTCCTTGTATGAATTTTTCAATTAGAGAAAGAATATTGCAAGACATAAAGTTGATTTTTCCCAACGAGATTTGTGTATGAAAGTATCGTATTGATACTTAGCAACCCTTCAATAACAATCTTTTGACAACAGTCATCTTTGCGCTTACACATTGTCTAGTTATTCTCAATGAAATTATAGAACATTTTCATCAACAAGGGATTATGAAATTAAATAGCAATTTCTTTGCGCTTGCATGTATTATCCAATATGGCAGTTATGTGTACACTTCATAGAAATAAAGTGCTTCTTATGATTTGCTTCCTTGAAATTTTCCTCCAAACTCTTCTTAACGTTTTCTAAGATGATGGCTATGGTTCCTTCAAATCTCATAAGCCCAACAAGTATTCTTATATACAAGGCTAGTTTTGTAATTTTTTACTTAACAAAGCAAGTTAGGGACAAGTATCATCATAGTCACCTCCATTCTCGATTTTGATGGTTAGGAAAAACTCAACCTCAACCCTGCTTGAAGTGAATTTTTCCATTAAAGTCTAGGTGGATTCCGACATGTACCCATAAATATGAATTTCTTTGTCTTGTCTACTATTCCTATGGGTGTGGGATCAAATAGGGTATTTTTTTCAAATACAAGCATGAGAACAAATTCTATGTACCTTACTGATCATTGTCATCTCTACTAACTTGTATTTATCTTTTTGAATTTTATGTTAAGGTAATAATCAATAGTAATTGATTAAAATGATATTGAATATATTTTTAGTAAATCTTAAATTTTATTCATAAAAAATTGACCATAAACATATTACTTCTTGAGAAATAACGTGTCAAGCTAAATTATGTTTGGAATGCTTAAAAATGATTTTGAAGGATTTAAATCTAGAATACATTGAAAATGCTTTTGACAAATTATTTTCTTGAATGTGCTAAACACTAATTTAAAATTAAATATCTAGAAAAATGTTGAACTGAATTTATTTCTAGAAGCTTTATTGAAAAATTAGGTATCCTTTTTGTTGTTTTGGATGACAGAAGAACTGGAAAAATGAACATCCACACATATGGATTTGCTTTACTAAAATGGAAGAGCCAAAGAAGTGACAATAGTTTGATGATTGTCATCTACAAATGGAGGTGTCGAAAGAGAAAAGAAGAATTTTCTAGGAAGAAAAATGAATAGGTTTCTAGAACTGAGCAAAAGGAAGATTATTTGTTCGCATGTGGGGGGTGAAAACCAAAGATTCTGCTGAGCGACCTACGACCTCTCCTACATAAGACATGATCTATCCTAGTTCATTTATAAAAAAGATTAGACTTAAACTTTTTTAAAATTTGTTTAAGTAAAAAGTCATGCTTTTGGCTTTAAAAAAGACTATTAGGCAAACTTGTTTATTTACACACTTAATTATACTACATTATATACCTAAAATTAATATACAAAGATATAATTTTTAATTATAATTTTTAAAAGTCTATTTAGGCTTACAAGCTTTCTTGGCAATTAGGCTTGCTGACCTATTTATAACCCTTATATAAAAGAGGTCATGCAATAAGTAGACATTTAGGTTAGGCTAAGGATCTAAGCCAAGTCAAACTTTAAAAATTAATTTGTAACATTAAAATAATTATACTCAAACTTTGTAATTATAAACCAAGTCAAGTTTAAGCTTACCAAAGTCTATCATACTTTTTTTCTACCCCTATTCACACACAACGATGATTTTAGAGGAACAGTTGAAAAAATAACGGGTGACATGATTAAAATTGAGGCTAGTTCTTTCTTCCTATATCACATAAATTTTCTACGACACATCCTTTACATTTTGGAAAGACTAATCTTAAATGTAAAATTACATTTCAGATTAACCTTTCTAAAAATGTAAAAGTATCACCCCTTTTATGCTTCAAAAACACTAAGCCAAAGTGCAATTTTATATTTCAGATTAACCTTTATGAAATATAAAGGGTTGCTGTAGAAAATTGCCGAGTCCTGGTAGAAACACTCCAGAATTGAGTTATTAAAAAAATAATGACCCAAAGAATTTTGGAATTTGCTTCCTACAGACAAATTTTTAATACACCTAGCATTAAACAATGTAATTTTGATATTACCCTTTGTTAAAAGCTTGCAATCCGTAAGAATCTTATGGATTTGTAATTTGTAAGGTTCATACGGATTGTCCAATCTATATAAACTATACGGATTGTCCAATCCATAAGAATATTACGGATTCATAATCCGTAAGAATCTTATGGATTCGTAATCTGTAAGAACCTTACGGATTTGGCCATACAGATTGCCCAATCCGTTTGGGTTAAAAATTTATGAAATAATTTTTGAAATAATGGTGCATTTAGGTCTCAAACCTACAACCTTCGTGTTATTAGCACAATGTTCTAACCAATTGAACTAATAGACCATTTATGTTAAAAACTAATTAATGTCGCTATATAAAATTAAATTTTCTAATATATATTTAATACACATATAAGTTTACATAATAAATTTTATAACAATTAATTTTTATCTAATAATTTATTTTTTTACATATATAATTATTAAATAAAAGTCATAGGTTTAAATAAAAATCATAAGTTTAAATAAAAATCAAAAGTTTAATAAAAATATAATTTTTGTTTAAAAATTATATATGTAAAAAAATACATTATTAGATAAAAATTAATTGTTATAAAATTTATTATGTAAACTTATATGTGTATTAAATATACATTAAAAATTTATATATAACAACATCAATTAGTTTTTAACATAAATGACATATTAGCTCAATTGGTTAGAGTGCCTTTTTGAAGTCCAAATATAGAACATGGGTCATGCTAGTTGTATTGGTTGTCCAAGGGGCATTTTGAATCCCGCACCTCTTCATTTTGAATCCTACACCTTCCAATTTTAAAATATTCTCAAAACTATCCTTTTCGGAAAGTTCTTCACCTCAACTTTAGACAGCATGTGATTTGAATACTTGTAATTGTCATGGGGATCGGGATCCTTAAAGCTAATAACAAAAAGAGAAATTTTCACATTAAAAAGGCACAACTACAATGGAGAATCAATTACAAGTGGGAGGAAACAAATTCGAAAATGGTAGTACATCGAGTGGAGAAGCATTTGTTTCTTCTGTCGTTAATTTCTTCACCACTTCGTCAAAAACCTCATCAAAGCGCATGAGAAGACAATTTACCCTCTTTTAGTTTTTGTAATGACCATTCTAGAAATTTATAACTATTCCAAAATAACTATTCCGAAAATGATTTTTTCTATTCCATAATAACTATTCTAGAAAGGGATTTTTCTATTATAAAACAACTATTCCGAACTAGAAAAAAATTCTTTTCAGAAAAGCTATTTTAGAATGAGATTTTTTCTATTATGGAATAGCTGTTTTGGAAGTGTATGCGTATTCCAGAATAGGTATTCTATATTAGAAAAAATCCTATTCCAAAATATTTTTTTTGGAAACAATTTTTTCTATTCTAGAATAGTTGTTCTGGAATACATATACACTCCTAGAATAACTATTTTGGAATAGTATTTTTTGTATTTCAGAATAGCCGACACTAGGAATTTCAGATCTGAGATGCAGTGGTACTATTTTGATTTGTGGTTTTTGTGACGATGGGTGGTGAGTGGTGCAGTGGTGGGTGGCAAAGTGGGACCAGAGCTTGAAGCTAGTGTAGTGGTGGGTGGTGTGGGATTGGAGGACGGGGTGGAGGGTGGCATAAGGCAGGGAGGAGGGCCACGCAGGGCAGGATGAAGGGTTTGCATGGGTTACTAGAGGAAAAAGACAAAAGAAAAAGGATGGAGTATTTTGTCCATTCAAAGGTGTATGATTCAAAGTGGGAGGTGCAAAATTCAAATGCTTATCCAGGGATAGGCTTGTTAGTTCCATTACAACCCAAGCCCGATACTGCTATATACGAATGAGAGTACATATTGTTTTAACAAATCCCACTCTTTATATTTAGATCTTTTCAGTAAAATAAATATTTAATTATAATCCTTACTGCCATTAATTCCAGTTAATTAATGACGTGATGTTCAGACAAAAGAGTTCCATAACATCTATCTATACCATTAATAGTTAACCTACTTCCATGTTGTATTTCTTTAAGGTGTTACTAAGTTGACTTGTTCAGTTGAGTTAAGCCATATTTATTTTTTAATAAGACATAGTTAATTGTACTTAATAGTCCACAAAAGCAGCTAGCTCATTCTTGACTTTAACCGACACATTTTTTTTTGAGGATGACTTTAATCGATACCTAATCTGTACTTAGGTGGTATTGGAATTCAGACAACAATCTCAATTGGGTTATGGACACGAAATTCTCCATCAGAGAATAACCAATTCGTTTCTGGACTTGGCTCCAAAAGGCATAGCCCACCTAATAGGAGTACTTAGATATGCATAAGATAATTATTTAACGCAACTCATTGAATAATTCATAATATAACTTTACATTACGGATTGTCTAATTTATAACCTACTTGGGATGAATCAAAACAAATAATAAAGTGAGTTAAGTAATACCCTCATGCATAATTGCCATAACAAATACAACGTGGAATATCGAATATGTGATCCAAAAATCATGGCAAATTAACCACGTGCATGAGTAAGAAAGTTGAAGCGATAATAAAAAAAAATTATTAATAGGATTCAGAAATTAGTGTCTTTTTAAGAATTACAGATTTTTTTCAGATAATATTTTTCAACTTTTTAAGGTGATGAAATAAATTATTTTTAAAATAAATATATCTAAACATGCATGCACTTTATTATAAATTGGAAAAGCCTTCCTCCCTTTTATTATTTAGGTTGGTGTTATTTATCACTAGGGCTTGTTTGTTTGATTCTGTTGTTTCTATAAAATTATATTGAATAATGTGCCTTGAAATGCGAGATTTGCTTAAAACAAACATACACTAGAAATTCAAGTTAGAAAAATACTAACAAGTGTCATTTAACATTTATAACAGCACAGAAATGTAAGTTTGAATTTGACTCGCCTATAGAAAAAAGTACTCTTTGAGAACTCACTTTAACTTGTTTGAAAAGAAAAAAAACATAACTAAGACTTTTAAGGTTAAATGTTTTAAAGAAATTTTAAAATACCTTATAAAAAAAGATAAATAATTCTTTCGAAATTATGCTTTATAATAAGAATTAGAGGGCTGTATATAAGTAGTTTCATTCTCAATATACCAAATTGTTACGTAAAATACTGTCACAGACACAAGGTTCATGAATAACTTGGTCTATCAAGATTTAATGCACCCTTTTACTAAAATACTTTTAATGGATCTTTTTTTTATATTAAGAAAGTCTCCCTGATACAAAAATAATCGCAGAAAGAAAAAGAAAAACCATATTTTCTTTTCCTTATCTATTCACGCAATTTGAATACAAAAATAATGCCCATCTTACCTCCTCACACTTTTTTTTCTTAATTATCTCTTATTGTTTCTCACTATTGACTTTCAAGGTCTGTGCGAATGTTTTAAAATAAGACTACACAATCATATTTGTGAAGAATTAAATTTATATTGAATGTTTGTAAAATATTTTTTATCACTAGAAAATATGTTTTTAACATTGGTTATTTTGATCTTTTCACATCGATTTTTATCCGATGGTGAAACCATCGACATTAAAAGTATGAATGTTAACATTGATTTTCAAAAATCGATGTTAACAAAAGTATACTACATCGATTTTTCTAAAAAACTAATGTCGGCAAATAAGAAATAAAAGAAAAAAATTGTTAAAATATGATAATTCAACATCGATTTTTAATAAAAATCGATGTTAATTTATGTAACAACATCGATTTTTACTGAAAACCGATGTTGTTGTGATGTAACAACATCAATTAGTAAAAATCGATGTTGTTACATAAATTAACATTGATTTTTACTGAAAATCAATGTTGTTTTTTGTTTTTTTTAATATACTGTCTGTTTTATTAATTTAACTTAATTTTAACCTGTAAATGAAAAAACAGACATCCAGGCAGTTTCAAAATACAGTACAATTAAATCATACGTGAATAATAAGTAAGTTCAATAGTGTCAATATACATAAACTTATTGCCTTTAAGCGATTGTAATTTCAAACTATTTATACAATTGTTTTACTAAAAATATCTTAATCATCTAATGTTTCATTCCTAACTCTAAGATAAAATGTAGCCCACTGAATCTGAATTGCCTTCAATCTCGGGTTCCAGTGGTCTCTAATCAGCAAAATATTGCATGACATAATAAAGTCAAAGTTTAATAAGTATTAATAAAAACAAATATAACAAAATACAATTAGTTTTGAATTGGACAATTACCATGTCCCAGTTATTCCTGAAGCCTCCTTGTACTATCGTCGACATCCAATGCATGACATAATAGCCATACTCAGTGCTTCCTTTTTTCTTATTACACTAAATTCAATAACATAGTCAAATTTAAACAGATATTAGTGTAAATAGTAATAAAAGTTATTTTGAAGACAAACCATTATTTAAATGACGTACTTTAACCGCAATCCATTTAGTAGTGGCCTTTGATTTAGTTCCCTAAGTATTGTGGAATCCCTTCAAAGCACTACATAAGAGAAACATGCATGCATATTGTACAATTAACATATTCATGTCTTAGACAATGATAAAGTAAATGTGTTACAAATTACAATCTACCTGTTAATAATTCCTTTCAGGTAGTTATCAGGCTTATTGTGAAACGAACAAAACCACACGACAACATTGTCCTTAGGGCATATAATGACCAGTTGCCAATGTGCACTGCATTGGAGAACATTAAGTTATTATACTACATACATTATTTTAGGTCATTTTTACAGTTTTACTTACTCATTCAAGTGCATTGCAAGGTAGACATGTTTTTGTGAACTCTGCATCCATTTCTTAAGATATTCTTTAGATTCAAATTGCGATTGCCCTGATCTTTATATGGATTGTGGCTCAATGAATCCATAGACAGAGGCATTATCTGATTGCAGACATAACTCATTCATATGCCGATTGTTTTGAAAATAAAGTCAATTATGCACGAATATAAAACAATTACTTATGTAATGGTAGCCAACGTAAAGTGACTTACAGAATCCACAATTGTAAAACGGAGATGTTCAGACATTGACCACTATGGATTATTTCAGAAATATCCTCATGCTTTATGTACAATGGGAAGTCATTGTTATACACCTCGAACAAAGTAGGGTCCCACAACACCTGCATGAGTCTGAGGAAAAGCTGGGGGATGGTCAATGCAATCTGGTACAGGGGATCCTCAACAAGTTCTGACTTATGTACAAGTTTCGTCAATTCCTCAGGTCTCTGTTTATCCTACACAGTTAACAAACATAAGTCAATGACAATCTTCACTTTATATGACACAAATCTTTTTTAAATGATAATAAACACACAAAAAATGAAATACCTTTTTCAAAATAGGTTGTATAAGATGTGTCGGCCAAGCAAGGAAGGTGTTAAGGGTCTGCCCCACTAACTGAACCTTTTTAGTGGGTACAGGGACAGGAGCATTAGCATCTCAAACTTCCTCAACACCCACCTTGACCTGATCATTGGCCAGAGGGACGCTGTGCACGGTTGCCAACTCCTCATAAACTCTTCCAAGGGCAACCAGGTAGGGAGGATTGTCATCGACATACAACCCCCGCCTGTCAGATGCACCCGTGTCTGGATCCTGCCCCGAGGGATCGACACAGCTTTCCTTCGTGCTGACATGGGCACCATAAGGACAAACCTGAACCTCCGGAGGCGGTATGAAACCGTGAGACTGAATCTGAGACTGCATATGGGACTACATCTAGCTAAAGGAAATCATGATTTGTTATGTCACTTTTTCAGTGATAGAATGCTTCAGCTCTTCTCTGATGTTCTGTTTTAGTCGATTCAAGTCTTCAGGGTTCATTGACTTAGACGTGCAAGAGGTTGATGGAGTCGGACCGGAGTATTGTTTTATCGTCACACCGGCTCCAACAGTACGAACATGGCCTGGGTGCTCTGGTCGTCCAATGACAACAGTTAGTACATCTTGATGTCCACTGTCAACAAAGCTACCCTGTGTTGATTGCTCTTCCAGGGTATCATGCAATCAACATAATATATTACATGAGTTTTATAATTTGTTAGTTTTTCTAATTAATGAACAATGAAACCATCATTTGACTTACAATCCTTTTTGCAATCTCACGTGCCGCCTCAAATACATGTGTCCTGTTTCTTTTGTGCGAGCCAGCTTCCACTTCACGTGTTGTCTAACAGGAGACGAAAGATGAACGATTGTCTCGATGCTCTCTACTTGGGCTACTTCCTCCAATCATTTCTTTTGTTTTTCCTCCATCAATTTCTGTTCTAATAAATCATAACCCTCGCGAGACAATACGTGAAGGGTAGTGTTTAGCTTCTGGATGGCCCGAGCCTTCTTTCTAACATCTTGTAACAATTACACAGATAGTTGTCAACAAAATGCGCTTCAAAAGATTGCATAATTTTCAAATTCTAAAACAATGGAAGTCAACTAACCTCCTATGAAGTGGCTCTGCGACTCTCACAAAATTGGTGCCACTTATGTTTGCTAATTCCATATTTTTCACATACCATGTCATCGTCATCGCCCTTGCCTTGTGCCAGAGCCCATTTGGAGGTCAAAGCAAACTTGAATTGCCTTCATTGCTCTCCTACTGTCTGAAGAATTTTCTTCTTCGTCCGTTGGCAGACGCTTCAGGTATATCAAATTCAGCCTGCGATACAAAAAGCAAGTTTAACAGTTACAATAACATTTAAATTGTATTACTACAAACAGTTACATTGACATTTGACACTTTATTGTAATACCTGAATGTCCTCCTAAATCAACTTCTTCTGAGCTGCAGGAACTTCCTTCCAGTTACCAATGGTGACATCCACCTTGTCTCAAGCCATGATCTAGGGATCATTAGCCTTCCCAGTGGCAAGATCCACATGAACCACTGGTCTATCAACACCGATGGGTCTGGTAGACAACCTCAGTCGTGTTGCTTTCCTAGTCTTCTTTGTCGTAGATGGCGAAGGTGCTGACTGAGAAGGAGGAGGAGAGTTCGGTGGTGTAGTCATGTTCCTGTAGAAAACAAAATTAAATAAAGTTAAGTGAAAAGTTAGGTAAGTTATGAAATTGTAAAGCGGGAAACAAGTTAATATAAAATAAAGATTACATTAAACGATGTTAATTAATTCTCCTTCATCATGATCATTACGATTTGCATGAACGTCGTCAACTTCGTCTTCTCTATTGACATTAGGCATTTGTGTTGAGTAATGAGTGAGACCAGTATCATGGGTTAATCATCACCGTCAAGATTAAGACCAATGGTTTTTCCATGTAGTATCATTGATCACCTTTCATCACAAAGATCTTGAACATAAAACATGTGTTTAGCTTGCTCTGCCATGATGAAAGGTTCATTTTGATACGCTACCTTCTTAAGATCTACCAAAGTAAATCTTGAATCGTCGGTTCGCACACTGCTATTGCTATCAACCCACTTACTTGAAAATACACACTGTGAATTTAACATAATTAAGCTCCCAGATCTCATCAATGACTCCAAAGTAAGACATGGACGCCAAACAGGGATTGTGGTCATGCACCATAGCAAAGTGTTGTGATTCAGCCCTAAGACTAACCCCACTGTTTTACATTGTGCTCTTGTCATCTTGTTCTTTGGTGTAGAATGGGTACTTGTTGATATCGTATCCTTGTAAAATATAGGAACACTTCACACTTAACCAAGAGGAGGGGTGAATTGGTTAAACCTTGGTAAATTAAAATTTCTTAAAACAAAATCAGAGTTTTCCTTAGGATCTTTATCACTTTTGAAACCAAGAATACTTATTCAATCAAATGCTCAGCCCAAGGCATCCAAAAACACAAAATTGAATTGATAAGTAAAGCAAGATAATCAAGATGGACAGAATATGATCAAGAACGAAATTAAAATCAAAGCACAAAAGATTTATACTGGTTCACTTCAAACACTATGAAGCTACATCTAGTTTTCTTCCACTCAACACTAGAGTGAAGTTCCACTATTGTAAATTTTCTGTTCTTACAAGTAATTACAAAGTCTCTTTTTATCAAATCTAGATAAAGTTCAGAAATCTAAAACACTATTAGATTCTTAGAGACAAACCCACTGAGAACACTACTCAGCACAATCCCTAGAGAAACCCTATCCCTAGATTACAAGCAAGAAACCCATTTACAACAGACAATCAAATACAAATTCAAAACAGAAATACAACCACTAAGTTAAGGAACGAAATCACCTGATGATCCAGTAAGTGAATATGCACATGAATGATTGTACTAGGTTGAAATATGAAATTAAAACTCAGAACATCTCCTTCCTTAAACTTATAAAAGAATCTTCTTGCTTCAAGAATCACTTAACAACCCATAAGTGTATTAGTGAAAGCAAGAACTCATAAAACCCAGAAAATCACCAAGAAAGTATTTAGAAAACTTATGCTGGCTCAGAATTACAAATTGATCAAGTTACAAAACAAGCTGAGCAAGGGTTCTATTTATAATAAACTTTTGTAACTGTCAGTAATCGATTAAACGCGCCCAATAATTGATTATTTCACTTATGTAATCGATTAAATCAACCATGTAATCGATTAATGTGTTCTACAGAGATCTGGGTATGGGCAACAAACAGAATAATAGATTATTCCATCTTGTAATCAATTAAGACAGGAAGCTTGATAAACTTGAAATACACTGTGTAATCAATTACGGATTTTGGTAATCGATTAAGACAGAGAGCTTTATTAAACATGCTGAACTATGTAATCGATTACAATATTTGGTAATCGATTAATGTATCAAAACTAGTTAACCAGAGGCATATGATGTAATTGATTACTAACCTTTGGTAATCGATTAAAATGTTTATCAAGGCAGTTTATATGTAAACGTAGGTAAAAATAATCAATTAATCCGATACGTAATCGATTACATTGTTCTTGAAAAGTTTTCCAGAAAGAACTAAGAACAAAATAATCGATTATATTATTATGTAATCGATTAAACTAGTAGAAAATGTATTTTTCCAAAAACCTTTGATTCAATTCAAAAACTTAATCAATTTATCAACGCCTTGTGAATTTTATAACTCAAACTAAAAAACTTAATGAATTATGTGAATGCAATGCACTTGGATCACCAGAAATGCTTCTTCCTTTTATATTTAATCACAAATTGATCTTTAAGGTTTCAAGGCATGTTGAAAGTTCAAAACTAAGCTTGATTCTTTGTCCATTCTTCAAGTGATTCCTTTGAAACCAACAATCCTTGTCAACTTTTAACATTTATTTTAGGCCCATATCCTAACTTCTTCATTGTTTCAGAGGAAGATTCATCACTAAGTATTGTATCTTTAAACCAATTCAGGAAAGTCTTGGTATACTCTTTCAACAACCTATTCTTTGTCATTTCTGGATTACTTTCCTTGACTAAGGCTTCGTGACGAACTATGTATGGCAGGACTTCATTACTTTTATTTAGTACATACAAATGAGCTTGTTGCAATTCCTTTAAACTAGGAGTTATAACATGCAACCCTCGTGAACCCTTACCTCCCACTCTGTCGTCATGTTGAGACTCGGGAAGTCCAACAGGTTTTTCCTTTTCAATGTACTTTGAACAAAATTCAATAGCTTCTTCTGCAATGTACCTTTCAACTATGGATGCTTCAGGACGGTGTAGATTCTTTTATACCCTTTTAAGATCTTCATGTATCGCTTGACTGGGTACATCCACTATAAATAAATGGGACCACACAATTTAATTTCCCTAACCAGATGAACAATTAAGTGAACCATGATGTGAAAAAAGGAAGGCAGAAAATACATCTCCAACTGACACAAGATAATTGCAGCCTCTTCTTCCAAGTCATCTAACTTCATCGGGTCCATGACTTTGCTACAAATGGCATTGAAAAAAAAGCACAGGAAAATTATAGCATGCCTTACTTTATTAGGCAAAATGTCTCGAATTGTCATGGCTAACAGTTGTTGCATCAAGACGTGACGATCATGAGACTTTAAGCCAACTAGTTTAAGATCTTTGACCTACACAAGGCTGTTAATATTTGAATAGTATTCATATGGCACTTTGACTCGGCGCCGACACTGACAGAAACTTATCTTCTCCTTTCTTGACAAAGTGTGACATACTGAAGGCAAGTATATTTTCTTACCATCAGACCTAGGATGTAACTGCTCACGTATACCCATCTCAACAAGATCTTGACGAGTGTTCAAACCATCCTTTGTCTTGCCTTGAATGTTAAGAAGTGTGCCGATGACACTGTCACACACATTTTTCTCCACATGCATAACATCGATACGATGTCTAACATCTAGATCAAACCAGTATGGAAGATCAAACATTATTGACCTCTTCTTCCATTTGCAAGTATTACCTTTTGACTTCTTTTGGATATTTCCAAATATAGTATGTCCTCAAACCGCTCAAGAACCTACTCACCGGTTAACAAAATCGGTGCACTTTTATGCTCTTGACTTCCATTAAATGTTTTTTTTAATCGTCGATAAGGGTGATATGGTTTCAGAAAATGTCGATGGCGAGTGTAAACTATTTTTCTTCCATGTTTAAGTTGTACATAACTCGTGTCTTGTTCATAGATAGGGCATGCACGATGGTCTTTAATACTGTATCCACTCAAATTCTAGTACGCTGGAAAATCATTAATGGTACAAAATAACATTGCACACAAGTTGAATGTCTCATTTCGATACCCATCAAACACGGCAACCTCCTCGTCCCACAAATTTGTCAAGTCTTCAATCAAGGGACTGAGATAAACATCAATGTCATTTCCTAGCTGTCTTTGGCCCGATATCATCATAGACAGCATCATGTATTTTTGCTTCATGCACAATCAAGGAGGCAAGTTGTAAATGACTAGCAAAACAGGCCACGAACTATGCTAAGTACTTAAACTACCATAGGGATTAATTCCATCACTGGCAAGTGCAAGCCTAAGATTTCTTGGCTCTTTGCCTAATTCTGGATACAAACGATTAATCTTCTTCCACTGCGAGGAATCAGCCAGATGAAGGAGCATTCCATCATAGTTTCTCCCATCTATATGCCATGTAAGGTCTTTTGCATCATCTTCATTAGCGAAAAATGCTTAAACCTTGGAATGATTAGAAGATACCACAACACCTTTGGTGGGGGCCCTTCTTTGTGCTTTCATCACTGCTACAATCGTCATCGTCCTTCAGTTTGCACCATGATACCCCACACTTGGTGCATTTATGCATTTCTTCAAATTCATTTTTGCACAATATGCAATCATTAGGGCAGGTATGAAATTTCTGATACTCCATACCCATTGGACATAGTATCTTCTTCACCTGATAGTAACTTCTTGGCAACGTGTTTTCATCTGGAAGCATCTTCTGAACTACCTGAAGTAGTGAACTAAAGCTTTTGTCACTCCACCCATATCTGGCCTTGACATTAACTAGACTTAACATCACTGACAACAACGTCAAAGACTTCTTGCACCCTAGATACAACGACTTCTTCAAATCACTTTCCAATGTATCATATATAGAGGCATGTGCTTGCTGAAAAGACTATTGTCCAATATCATGAATCATTTCCTCTAATTGATCTCCCATTTGTACATTAATCGATTCAGTTTGGGAACCCATTGCATGTCTGTAAATTCACCATACCATATCCAGGTGGTATAATTCTTCTTAATCCCATCACACAAAAGATGTTCACATATGTCATCTAGTGTTTGGTGTCTCCCATTCAAACAATTTATACAAGGACATAAATATTTTCCATCCCCATTCAGTCGATTTCTTTCGGAGGCAAAATCCAATAAATGTTCAACGCCTTCCTCATACTCAGGGCTCATGCGACTTGCATTCATCCAACTTCGATCCATCTAATTAATAACTCTGTGATACTCACAAAGTTATTCCATTCATGAAAACCTCAATTTTTTCATTGAAGATGTGGCCCTATCCCATTCAGGAAGACATATTTTTACAGTAGATTCATATGTCAAGGTTAAGCTCTTTCTAAAATTTGATGAAATTTCGGTAGCATTTCGCATTGGTCTCCAAGTACACGACATGAAAGCAGTGACATGAGTTCCACCACAGTCAAGTATGCACTCAGAGAATAAAGTCAAATGCATTGTATCGAAATTCATCAAATTAAAGAAAACAAACTCAACCAATACATATGAATCTACTATAAAAAATGACTCTTCCCAAACTATCCAAACGAACAATTCAAGAATCAATACAATGACCAATCCAAACTGTCTGAAAGAATTACTGTATTGAATCTCAAACGGAAAACTAAGGTTCACTCATAATGATCATGAATTGTATATAAAACAATAATGAAATAAAACAAGTTAAAACAACATTCATAAAAAAAAAATCAAAAGTTTATGAAAGACATTCGTACATATGAAGATGGTCACTGACAATAACAATCAATGTGGTGATGAGGATGCAAAAATGATAAGGAAAAATGCCTACAAATTACAATTACAACTACTGATTAGTGACAATAAAACAACAACAAATTACAAAGTAGACGAGGGATGCTGCAAAGTGCTAGTGGAGAAGATGTTAAAACATGGGTCGAGAAGTAAGAAAAAATAAAAAAAAAAGTTAAAAGAACCCAAAGGGAAGCACTTTAGATGCAACAACTAGTGAGCCAAGTCAAAATACAAGAATGAGAACCAAAATCTTAGTCAAAGTAGTTAATATTTTATAATAATATGTCTTTGTTCTTACGCAGGGAAGAGATTCAGAGGATCAAACCCAATAATCTTGATATCAATCACAAAGAAGCTTTCAATACAGCTGCAAAGAACGTAAGGACCAGATCAAAATTACTGCAAATAAATTACCCTATTTATTTATATAATCATAATCAAGTTCATAAATATAATAACTGATAATTATTTCATTTTTAGTAGGCACATTTGTAGGAATTACTAATGAATAATGAATATACCAAGGTCTATTTTCAAACTAACATTTGCTAATAATAAAACCTTTTATTGTATGAGTAGTAAACCTCAAGTTTTGTTTTCAACTCAATAAACAACAATTTCATGCACCAAGATTTCTATTTGTGATCCGCGAGAAAACTTCATAGTATCTATTTTTATACCAACCATAGTTTTCTTATAAAAATTTGCATTATTTTTTTGTCATTTTTTCATGTATTCTTATGTCATAAATTAAATTACACGATTTAAAAAATAAAATAAATTACAATGACTAAAAAAAACAAGAATAAAAAAAAGTCGCTAAATTAGATGAACGAATAAAAGGTATTTAAGTCTATATTATATGACTTGAGCTAAAGAAGTTTGGAACAATAAATGCAGGTGTGAAGCAAGTAGAGGTGAACAGAAAGCAAAGCAAGGTAACTGTTACATGTTATGTGGACCGAAACAGGGTCCTAAAGAAAATACAGAGCACAAGAAAAAGAGCATATTTTTGGCCATATATTCCTTACAATTTGGTGGCTTATCCTTATGTAGCACAGGCTTATGACAAGAAGGCATCATCAGGGTATGTGAAAAATGCTGCACAAGCACTACCTGCCCCTAACTCACTCGATGATAAACTCTCCTCTCTCTTCAGTGATGAAAACCCCAATGCATGTTCAATCATGTAAAGCATCACTCATATGCACATTATGTAAAATATAGGAACACTTCACACTTAACCAAGAGGGGGGGGGGGTGAATTGGTTAAACCTTGGTAAATTAAAAAATTTCTTAAAACAAAATCAGAGTTTCCCGTAGGATCTTTATCACTTTTGGAACCTAGAATCCTTATTCAATCAAATGCTCAACCCAAGGTATCCAATAGCTCAAAATTGAATTGATAAGCAAAGCAAGATAATCAAGATGGACAGAATATAGTCAAGAATGAAATTAAACTCAGAGCACAAAAGATTTATACTGGTTCACTTCAAACACTATG
>CM023943.1:7298628-7312230 GCA_013407115.1 Glycine latifolia
TTAAACTCAACAGATGAGTGGCGTCAGGTTATGGCTTGAGTTCCTAGAGATCATTTCAAATCCCGCCAGTAACCGCAGAGTCACCTCAAATTAAATGGATGAGACGTTTGACACTCTTCCATCACTGCCATACCTTCCTGCTCTTCTCATTTCTGATTTCTGAAATATCTTTGCTTCCTTGATCTTCTTCTTGTTCCCTTTCCCTTCGTTTAAGGTATCACTTCTTGCTTTTGACCATGTCTGTCTCTCCTATTTCCGACTCCGCTTTAGGCATGGGAGGTACCAATTCAGGGGGCTCGATTGAGCAACCCTTTATGCGCGAAGTTATCTCTGTCGGTGACTCCTTGGAGGAGGACACCCATGGTGAAGGTTCTGACGGGTCTTCTTCTTCCAAGAGAAGGGTGAGCTCCCGTCGAGCTGGTGAGGGCAATTATTACCCTCGTCATCAGGCAAGGTCTTTCTTCGCCCCTAGGGCAGGTGAGCCTCTGCCACTTACCATCCTTCCCCCTTCATCTACTTCTGAGAGGGTGAAGGAAATTGGTGCTGGAAGCACTAGGACTTCCTCTCGCACGTGTCGTAGCCCCAGTGATGGGTCGCTATCCACCAACCGGACCTTACGTGGCTATGAGTGGGTTAGGGAGGATGTCTTCAAATATCAGTCATCTCTGACCTCCCCAGCGCTTGTGACTACCATGTGCTGTCAGTTGCAGGTAATGACCCCCAGGGACTCTTGCAAGATTGTCGTCTAGCCTTGTAGGAGTGATGACTTCCCTTGTCTAAGGGCGGTGCCAGGCGCGATGCCCTTTATTTTCATGTACCAATGCCTCTTCGAGGTGTTGGGTCTTCTCCTTCCCCTCTCACCTTTCCAGTGTGCCCTTCTGAAATTCTTGAATGGGGCACCCTCCCAACTTCACCCTAATAGTTAGGCAGTGGTGAGGGCGTTTGAGATTTTGTGCTATTTTTTGAACATTTGTTCGAGTGTTCAAGTTTTTTTGTTTTTCTTTTAAACCAAACTATCTGGGAAGGTTGCTTGGGTTTCTTTGCACAGCGTTTCCAAAAAGTTGTTCGAGGTTGACACCAATGTCTTTCGTCGCTTCAAAGACCGTTTCTTTAAGGTCCACGAGAATGGTGTCGTGGCAGATGGACTAGCTAGCAGACACCAATAGGGAGCCTAGCTGCCCATTCTACTGGCAAGCTGACCCCATTAGGTTCAGGTTGTTCGATGAGGACTTACTGACCTTAGTGGAGAGGTCAGACAAGGCGATCCTAGAGCTATTGCCAGCCTTCCTAGACGCACGTGTTCTTGTCACTACCCTCGGCAGATAACACTTCTGCTACATTAAACAATATTCTATCTTCCTTATGCCTTCTTTGTCTTCTTGGGAGTATAATCGGGCTTGACAGTTATGATTTTTGTTGTGTGTTTTGCAGGTATCATCAATGATTTCTCATGGAGGCCGCTAATGAAGAAGGTGGGTGGTGATGTGCCACCATCCCTTGTTCCCTCTCCAGCTAGAGAAGAGGGTCTACCCCTTGTTGGGGTTGACCCTGCTAAATTTGATGTTGCTTTCCCCAACACCTCCCTTTTTGCATTGGCTAAAAGGAAGAGGGATGATGGTGCTGGGACGTCTGGTCGCAAGAAGTCCCGAGCCCTTCGCAGCTTGCGCGCAATGAGAGAGGCTACTGGACTTCTTCCTCGTGCACCAACCTCTCCTCCCCTGTTCGTGATCCGATTCTTGCGGTGGCTGCTACTGATACTTCCTCTACTCCACCATCCGCTTTCCAGGCTCCGGTTTAAGATGCTGCTTCTAGCCTATTCCAGTTGTTGCTCCTATCCCAGTTCCAGTTTCTGCCGCTCCTGCCCCACCTGCTGCCACCCCTGTCTCGCCTGCTCCCACCATTCCTGCTCCTTCACCACGTCCTCCTTCTGCTATGCCGGCGCCTGCTTCTCGCCTTATCACCTCCCTTGAGTTTGTAAATTTTCCAAGGGAGGTTGACTCATTGTGGAGTGTAGGGCATAGGCTTAAGCGGAGGGTACCAAACCCGTTTGATAAGAACTTGATTCGATCGATTGGCCCTCAACGTTCTGCTGATGCTACGAAGCTCTTCCTGTAGAGGAGCATTGCAATTTTGGAGGAGAATGGACAGCTGCACCAAGAGACCGTGAACAAGGATGCTTCCTTGGAGAGGGAGCTAGCCAAGTTGAAGTCAACTATCCACAACGTCTGACGGGTGGAACACTCTAAGCTGAATAGTGTCGCGGTGGCCATTGCTGAGATGGTCAGGTCTAACCATCAGCTATCTGCCAAGGTATGTGGTACTTTGGCCAAGCTTTTGTTTACCCGGTTGACAATGATGAGTTGGTCACCCAGGGCAGAGCTTTGTTGAAGGAGAAGATGGACCTGGCTATCAAGGTTAACAAGGTCACTGCTAAGAAAGAGGAGTTGGCCAAGAGGGTGGCCGAGTTGGAGGAGAGGCTGAAGGAGTCTGATTTTGGACTTACTGCGGAGATGGTGGTCATCAAATAGCTTGATGAGGAGCTGGACGTCCACAAGAAGCAGGCAGTGGAGCAGCATGAGAAGGGCTTCCTCAAAGTTGTTCGACAGGCTGACCTCTTAGCAAAAGATCTTGACTTGTGGCCAACGTGTAGGCTGCTATGTTTTTGTTTCGACTTTTGGTCGTGGAAGCCATCTAAAGTGACAAAAAATTAATGAAAACATTCTTCTTTCTTCAATTTCTTCAATCTTCTATATTTTGCATAGTGTCTTTTATTTATGAATGTTTGTGTTGACGGGTATGGACCGCTTGAGTGACATCTTTCGTCGAAAGTAAGACACTATATCTTGGTAATGTCTTGTCTAATTTGTGTTCTTGAAAACAAATGGTTTGGTCCATGGACTTTGCTTATTGAAGCTTTCAAGTAACTGAAGTACCAAAAGTATATCCTGGGTTTTGTATGTTAAGGGTGATCCTTAGACTAATTTTCAAGTAACTGAAGTCTTTTAGCCTTGCTTGTCGAGGTTCCAAATGCATATGTGTACCAAGAGCACATCTTGGGTTTCAAAATGTCAAGGTTAGACCTTGGACACCTATGTTGCACTCTTGCTTTTGCAAGTGGATAAGTCTGTAGCCTTGCTTCTCGAGGTTCCAATTGAATAATTGTACCAAAAACATGTCTTGGGTTTGAAGCGTCAAAGGTGGAGCTTGGACACCTATTCCTGCAAAATAAATATTCATATCTCCCTGCTTGTCGAGGCTCTATAGGAGTGAGAGTACCAAGAGCTTGTCTTGGGTTTAGCATGCCAAGGGTGGACCTTGGACTTTAGTATACCAAGGATGAAACTTGGGTTTTGTATTCTTGGGAACTTGTACTCTTGCAAAGGTAAAGTTTAGGAATATTGAAAATTATCAAGAGTGGACCTTGGTGATAATGAGGTTGACCAAGGGTGGACCTTGGATTTTGCCGATCATTGGAGACCGACAAGTGACGCGTCAGTGCTGGATTTTTTGAGTTAGAGGTCTACCAAGGCTTTGGTTTATGAACCTTGACGGTTTGCCAGAGCTTGGGTTGATGAACCTGTTGCCGACCAAGGGGCTACCTTGGATTTTTGCTAGAGGTCCACCTTGGGAAGCCCTAGGGTTTTACGAACTGAATGATGTAAATGCTTGGTATCTTGGATGAATCTAGTATATGTTGAGATACATTCCTATGTTGATTATCTACTAACTGAATGATGTAAATGTTGCTTGAAATACTTCAATCAAATTAGTAATTGAATGTCTGCTATATGATGTTGTGATTGGTTGTTATTATTGATAAAAACTTGATATAATCGATTACCATCAAAAGCTAATCGATTATTTGGTCATTTGATGCCTCTATAAAATACATTAAGGCTGTTGTAATCGATTAAACCATCGATTTAATCGATTAACTCACTACTCGAGACTTGAAAAAACAAGGTCACACTGGAATAATCGATTAAAACGAGGACTTAATCAATTACGTGTATCTCTGATAGTTTCCACATTTTGAATCAAGACTGGAATAATCAATTACTTTGTCGAATTAATCGATTATTTGAGTTAGAAAAATCTGAGAATTGTGTCTCACAATGTCATAATCGATTATCCTCCATTTTAATCGATTACACTTCTTCTTCTACAACACATCTGTGCAGCCATAATCGATTACTCTGTATTTTAATCGATTACTTCATTTTCTAAAACTGAAAATTTGAATGAAATAATCGATTACACTACGAAATAATCGATTATTTGAGTGGTTACTGCAAAATCTGACAATTTTGAAACTGCCCAACTGCAATCAAACACAGTTTGATGGAATCAAAAGCCTTAATGGGATTAGTTATTGTCTCAACAACTATATTTTCGAAATTAAAACTGCCCACTACATGGAATTTGCCTATAAATAGGGATCAAATGACTTGAGAAAAAATCACACCTTGAACACTTCTAAATCTCTCTCTCAGTACTCTTGATTCTGAAACCTTCTTCCCTACTTAAGCTCTAAAATCTTTCTTTGTTCTAAATCCTTGTTCTAAGCTCATTCTCCAAATTCATTTTCTTTAACCCTCCAAAAATGTCAACTTCCAAAAGGGTCAAAACTTCTAAAAGAAAAGCTCAAGCTCAAGGTCAATCATCCAATCCTGTAACAAATAGGCTTGATCATTGGTTCACCAATGAAGCTGATAGGATGAACTACCTTCAATTCAATGCCACCAAACTCCTTTGTCCCCCTAAATACCTAAATCTTGGCTGGCTCATTAGTGAAGGATTTAACTTTCCTTAACTGTTTGAACAACAAGGTCTTCAGAAATTTGTTGAATTGAAAGGGACTTTTTACCCAGAATTGGTAAAAGTCTTTTACACCTGCTCAAAGATAACCATGCATGGAACCATCCTCACTCAAGTCAAAGGCGTTGCTATGGAAATAACACCAGAAATATGGAATGAAGTGGCTGGAATATCCTTTGATGGAGAAAGGAGGATTGATGAAGAAACTGATGGTTACAACAAGATGGAGACTTATAGAGGTATGCTAATTGATCCTCACATGAACCTTAGACTAAGGTTGAGAATTGGACCAATGACTCATGAGGATAGACTCTTACATTACATCATCACCTACATGCTCACTCCTAGATCAACCAACCATGCACAAGCAACTGATGATGATCTTCAGATTGTCTATGGGCTGAAGAATGGCATTAAGCTGAATTGGATTTACATAATTCAGGAAACTATGCAGAAATCCAAGAGATTGGTAAACTATCCTTTTCCTTATGCTGTATTAGTCTCACGCTTTATTGACTACTTTCAAGTAGATGTTTCCAATGAAGTGGTGGATAACACAAATGCAAGTAATAGCCACATAAAGGAGAAGCACCTCACAAAGCTAGGGATGGTCAAAACACCATATGGCTGGCAAATGGCAGGACAACCAGTGCCCTTAGCTAAAGAAGAAGATGAGGAAGGAGAAGGAGAAGGTCACCAACTTGGAGAAGCTGAGGAAGCTCAAGAAAATCCTGCACCATCTGAACCTCAATATTCACATTTTGAGTCCTTGATGATCAAAAAGATGGATGCTTTGTTTTCCTTACATCATAAGCATAGAGATGAAGTTAATTCTTCATTAGAAGAACTTAAGACTAGAGTTAAGAACATGTAAGACAAATTGTTTAGGGATGAATCTAGGGAATAGATTAGTTTCTTAAGTCTGTTCTTATTTGCTTAGGTTTCGTATGCTTTGTTTTGCTTTGCTTTCTTGTTGATTAAGTTGGTTTAAGTTTGTAAAGTTTAGTTTATTTTCTATATTTTGATTAATTGTATTTGGTTCTGACGTTTGATTAATGAAGTATTTTCTATTTCCTCTCTATCTTGATGCTTTAATATTCTATTATTGAGTTTGATATACCAAATAGGGGGAGTAGAAATGGATAGTGAAATATGAAATAAAGGGAGTCAAATAAAATTGACAATTGACAAGTATATGAATTGATGATAAAATTGTATAAGATAAGTGATTAATCAATTCAGGGGGAGCTTGTGTAATATGTCTAAAACTCATATGAATGAATGCTTGATTGATTTACCATGAATAAAGATATAATGACACTTGATCTTTGCAAAAGCTGAGCATTTTTTTCAGATCTTACATTTCCTCATTGAAAGTCAAAGGAGTATGTTTCATTAATGAAGCATTTGGCATGCTCAAATCAAAAAGGGGGAGATTGTTAGAATCAAGAAGCTGAAGCAAAAGATTCAAGGATGAAGGAAGGAATCATGTTTTGATATTTTACATGCCCACTCAAATATGATGGCATTTGTAATTTTGGTTAAAGCTTGGTTCATAGGTTAATCCTTATATTCCTCTGAAAGTTCTTAAGTAAATCATGCATTCATACATTTAGTTAATAGGTTTTAATCATATGAGTATATGCAAAAGAAATAGGATTTCATAAAAGCATTTAGTTAGTGTAAAATAATTTTTCACTGCTTTAATCGATTACATGAGCATAATAATTGATTACAAGCTTGTTTGAGTTTCTGGAAAATGATTTAAAGAACAGTTTAATCCATTACCATTTCCTTGTAATCGATTAAACAAGCTTGACACTGATTTGTGAAACTCACTGAAATAATCAATTATATGGGAAAATAATCGATTACATAAGCAATTGCATATTGCATCATAACATGATTAACTGGTATAATCGATTACCAGATAACCGTAATCAATTAAACCTGCATTGTCCATTTTGTGTCAAGTTCTGGCTTAATCGATTAAATTGGTAAATAATCGATTATTTTGTTCATTCAAGATTTCCAGATTTGTGATGAACAGTTTAATCGATTATATGGCGAGATAATCGATTACAAGAGATAAAATAATCGATTATTACAACGAAATAATCGATTACAGTTAGTTAAATCTATTTTTTTATAAATAAAACAGTTGTGTCTTTGCAAAATAATACATAACAGAGAGCATTCGAACCTACTGAGTATTTTACATTCTCTAAGAGTTCTAAAAGTGTTGAAAGTCAGAAATTAGAGAATGATTCAAAAGGGTTAAAGTCTACATGTGTGCTTAGTCATCTTACTCATTGTGGTTGAATATTCATGCAAGTTAGTGACAAAAGAGTTTCAAGAAAGCATGGTAGACATCATCTCAGGTTGATTAATTTGTTCATATCATTTTAGTTGAAGAGGAACATGAGGTGATACCTTTCTTGAACCTTAAGCTTTTGTATTTGTTATTGTTTGTTGTGTAAACTTTGTGAATTTTCCATATAACATTTGGGGTTCTTTAAAGCAAGTCTAGAAGGTGTTTTCTAGGGGAAGAACAGAGAGGGGATCTCTGGTTCTTGGTCTGTTGAAGAATCTAGGGAGTAGATTTTGATTTTTGCCTAGGGTAAGTAAAAGAGACCTTGTTGTTTGCTTGTAAAGAACAAGAGATTTGTTATAGTGGAACTCTAACCTTGTTTGGGTTGGAAGAACTGGATGTAGCCTCCGGGGTTGAGAGGTAAACCAGTATAAATCTTTTGTGTATCTAAAGTTTCAGTTTATGTTTCATTGATTTCTTGTAGTATTCAATTTGCTTATCATTTAGACTTTGGGACTGCACAAGAGTTAATTGATTAGTGGAGAAGATTGTTTTCTAAATTGGTTTTGTTTAAAGATACGATCCACTTAAATTCTTCCGCTATTACGTTGTTTTGAAAGAAAATTTTAAAAGAAGGTAAAAACCAATTCACCCCCCCCCCCCCTCATTGTTACGTTGTTTAAAGATACGATCCACTAAGTCGCCTGGCTAGAAGGTTTGTTGTTGAACCTTGGTGTTGTATCTTCTTGTCATTCAGAGCTTGGCAACTTTTTCTCTGATTCTAGCCATGTCTTCAACTTCCCCAACAGTTTCTAGTTCGACTCATGTTTTCCTCGTTGTGTTGTTCTTGAAAGAACATCCTTCTTGTTGATGGTTCTTCAAGTTCTATAGGGATCATGGCATCAGTGCCATATGTAAGTCGAAAAGGAGTTCTATTTGTTGTACTTTGAGGTGAACAGTGATAGGCCCAGAAAATGTTGGGGAGCTTTTCCTTCAAGAGACCTTTAGACTTGTCAAGTCTAGTGCGAAGGGCTCAAAGGATGACTCTATCACTACTAAGAAATAAGGATATAACATCGCCTAGTTAACATCACTTTTATAAAAAACCGATGTTAACAAAAATGCGATGGCATATTCGTAATTAAGATGACTAAGTTAACATCGATTTTTTATAAAACCGTAAAAAATCGATGTTAAGTTAGCTCGTTAACATTGGTTTTTTACGATTTTATAAAAAACTGATGTTAACGATACTTTGTTAACATCGGTTATTTTATAAAACCGATGTTAACGTTACTTTGTCAACATCTATTTTTTTATAAAACCGATATTGTGTCTTTTACTAAAAAATTTACTTAAAAGGATTTAGGGTTTATTCTTATGCATACCCTTTGAGTCTCTTGCTCGTGCCTCTGCCTCTCTCGCTCGCCCCTCTAAGTCTCTCGCTCGCGCTCACACCTCACAATGAAACCCTAAATCATTTTTTGTAGAACCACCCCTAACGAATTGAAGCATCCAAAAGTGACCGTAGAAAATGGTAACTAAAACTTCGACTTCGAAGAAGAAGACGGCATTGAGTTCTAAAGAAAGCATGAAGACGAGCAAGGTAGGAGTTCCTTTGCTTTATGTTTATGTTGATGTTTGTTTGTTGTGGCTTCAGCTCTTACATTAATATGCTATTAAGGTCAGTTTCTTGTTTTTCGCTTGTAACCCCTGACTTGTGTGTGTATATGATATTTTGTTCTGTCATGATTTCAATTTATTGGGAGATTAATTAATTGTTGCCATGTGTTTCAGACAGGAAGCCACCCAAAGCTCACTACAATGAGGTTAATTAAGGTTTACTCTTCATACAGGTTCTTTCTATCGTTTTTGTTCATTTATCTTTTTGTTTGTTTTTTCAATTTCTATTGTTCTATTGTAGTGTTCTAGTTCTATAATCAAAATTAAAGGTTGTCAGGGTGCCATGTTTGTTTGTTTTTGGGTGATTGAATGCTGAATCGTATTTTTCACCTAGTTAGAGGCATTTTTTGGAAAAAATAGTTGACCAAATCCCCTTCGGCTTCTTTTCTTAATTTCGAGCATTTTGACATATAGTAAGCCTAAATCGGACATTTCTATCAAAAGTTATGACCCTTTGAAGTTTATATGTTCAACATCAAGGCCTTTACACAACTTATTTTCTTCTAACCCTCTGTCTAATATTCTTGTTCTCTTCACTTTCTAGGTTCCTACCACAGCAATTGCCAACGGCACGTGCCTCTCGACTGGAATATATCAATGTAAAACTACCTATGCAATTCATGAAGGTTCCTAGTTTATATAGGTTATTTTCGTGCTTAATGTCGTAATATTGATATAGTGTGGATTCTGAGTTCACTGGTCTTTTTAGTTTGTTTCTAGATCTGAGATTGGGATAATTTAATAGAAACTTGCTTCTTTGATTCGCTCATTGTGATTGCTCCCTATTTTTTGGATTTTCTTCACTCGACTAAAATTCTAAGAGCTGATTATTTAATTTTATGTCGTAATATATTTAGTTTTCATAGTTTATTTTTATAGCTTTTGGTGGAGTTTGGGCAATCTTTTAAATAAGGGTCAGAAACAATCAAAAGAATAGGTCGTATTTTTTTTAAAAAAATAACATTCTACATCGGTTATGTAGTAAAACAAAACTAATGTTGTAAGTACTATTCCACATCGGTTTTTAAATAATCGATGTAGAAAGTCCCTTTCTCTACATCGATTTTTACAAAAACCGATGTTGATTTTACATATTTTACATTTTTTTTGTTAATTTCTTATTTGGCGACATCGGTTTTCTTAAAAAAACTGATGTTGTTTAGTTATCTTAACATCGGTTTTCAAAAACTAATGTTAACGTTGATACTTTCAACATCGGTGGTTTCAACATCGGTTAAAAATCGATGTTGAAAGTCCAAAAGAATCGATGTGGAAAACGATTTTTCTAGTAGTGTGTCTGCTGCTTCCACCTGACCGTTGATCTGGGGATGTTTGACAGAGGTGACCAAGTGTTTGATACCCAGCCGTGTAAGGAAGTCTTTATAGGTCTGTGCCTTGAATTGTGTGCCATTGTCAGTAACGATAGCAAAAGGTAGACCGTACTTGTATACGAGATGTTTCCATGTAAAGGTTTCTACTTCATTGGCCGCTATCTCATGTAAGGGCTTTGCTTCAATCCACTTAGTGAAATAGTCAATGGGCAAGAGCTTGACCATTCCTAGAGCTCTTGGTAGGGTTCCCAGGATGTCCTTCCCCCACATGGCAAAGGGCCATGAGGAAGTTAGAGTGTGAAGGTTGTTAGGGGGAGTCCGTGGGACGTTCGCAAACTCTTGACACTTTTTAAACCTCCAAGTGAAATCGTTCTGAGCATTGGCCAGTAGCACCCTACTCATACTACTCTGGTGGCAAGGGAGCACCCCCTGTGTGGAGGCCGCAGATCCTTTCATAGAGCTCTCTTAGAACATAGTTTACTTGTTGGTTGTCTACACACTTGAGTAAAGGTGATGTCAGCCCTCTTTTGAATAGTTTGCCATCAAGGATGGCGTAGTAGTTGACTTTCCTCTTTAGACGTCAGGCCTCATTTTCATCTGTTGGCAATGTCCCCTTATTGGGAAAATTTCTGTAAGGGGTCATCCAGTTAGGTTCCTCCTCTTTGTCGACCATTACCGCTTAGGTGTCTATGGTTTTGAGGTGTCTAACTACTTACTACTAGGCAACTTGGAGAGCAGGTCAGACCCGGTGTTACTTTCTCGCAGTATATGATACATCTAAAAACACTCGAAGCTGTCAATAAGTGTTTTAGCTAGATGATAGTATTGGAGGATTATAACTTCTTTGGTTTGAAACTTGTTGGCTACCTGTCCCTCGACGAGTTGCGAGTTGGAGTAGCACCTCAGACATCTAGCCCTGACTTCTTTTACAAGCTTAACTCCTGCTATGAGTGCCTCATGCTCGCCTTGGTTGTTTGAAGCTTTGAAATTAAGCTTGAGGGCTTGCTCTAGCAAGATGTTGCCAGGTCCCTCAAGAATAATACCTGCTCTGCTTCCCTGCACATTGGACGCTCCGTCCACATAGAGATTCCACCAGTCCGGGGTAGATTTGTCTTTCCCCACAAACTCTGCTAGGAAATCTGCCTTGAATTGTGTCTTCATGGGACCGCGTTGTTCGTACTGAAGGTCAAATTCTGACAATTCAAATCACCATGCTACCATCCTGTCTATCAGTTCGGGTTTCTGCAGTACTTGCTTGATAGGATAGTTAGTTTTAACTATCACCTGATGACTTTGGAAATAGGGTCGAAGGTGTCTAGTGAAAGTGACTAGTGCCAAGGCTAGCTTTTCTATCATTTGATAGCGTTTGTCGACGTCATGTAGCATGCGGCTAGTGAAATAGATAGGGAGTTGATGTTTCCCTTATTCTTGGATAAGTGGTGGGCTGACAACTTCGTCTACCACTGAAAGATATAAGAGCAATGGTGCCTCCGGTCTAGGTCGACTTAGGATAGGTGGTGCGGCAATTGTCTTTTTGAATGCCTCGAAGGCTTGCTCACAAGTTTCATCCCAGAGGAAAGGTTCAGTCTTATTGAGCAGTCTGTAGAAAAGTTTCACCTTTTTGGCGAGTTTTGGGAGGAACCTTGACAGAGCTGCTAGTCTTCCGTTCAATTTCTAAACTTCAGTGATGTTGGTCAGGCTATGCATTTTTAATATGGCTGAGCATTTGTCCAGGTTGGCTTCAATTCCCCGACGTGTGATCATAAAATCAAGGAACTTACCACCACCCACCCCAAATGTGCATTTTTCGGGGTTGATACGCCTGTCATATTTTTGTACATCTTCAAATACCTCTTTTAGATCCGCTACGTGTTGGGCTACACTCTAGGACTTGATGACCATGTCATCAATGTAGACCTCAACATTGCGTCTGATCTATTTTCTGAAGACACATTCCATCAACCGTTGGTGTATGGCTCCTGCATTCTTGAGGCCGAAAGACATGACTTTGTAGCAATAATTGGCGTCCTCAATGATTAAGGTTGTCTTGTTTTCGTCTCGGTTGTGCAACCTGATCTGGTTGTACCCAAAATATGCATCCAGGAAACTTAGGATTTGGAATCCTGACGCATCATCCACCAGTCTCTCAATGCTGGGTAATGGGTACACATCCTTGGGGCATGCCTTGTTGAGATCTGTAAAATCTGTGCACATTCGCCATTTGTCACTGGCCTTTTTGACCATGATGACATTGCCAAGCTAAGTAGAGTATTTGACCTCTCAGATGAAGTTGGCTTTGAGCAATTTGTCGACCTTTTCCTTCACTGTCTTTCTTCTTTCTTCTCCTATATTCCGCTTCTTCTAAGCTATTGGCTTGGCCTGTGGACATATTTCCAGCTTATGGCATATGACACTAGGATCAATGCCCAACATGTCGGATGGTTGCCAGGCAAAAAGGTTCACATTTGCCAAGTATATCAGCTATGTGTCTATGTTCATGATTGGTGAGGTCTTTGTTGAGCTGTGTACATTGCCCGAGTTTGGGACCAAGCTGTATTTTGGACAAGTTCCTCGATTGACTCTGGTCCTTTGTCGATGTTGTCATCACGTGAATCCACATCAAAGGTGTCATCCTGGTGAGTTGTATAGACAGTTAGGGTATAAGGGGTGACAATTTCCCCCTTCATGGTAGGAAATTTCATCTTTAAGTGAGGTGTGGAGACGATAGCTCCAAGCTCATTTAGCATTTTTCTTCCAATCAAAGTAAGGTAAGAGGTGTCGGCATCGACAATTAAGTACCTGATGGTAAAACTCCTCGAAATTGAACCTTGACCAAAGGTGGTCATAAGGTCCACAAAGCCTCGGGTGTCTACCCTTTCTCATGCGAAGCCCAGGAGGGGTCCGGGGTGAGGTTGAATTATGTCTGGTGAGATCTCTAACTTCTGAAAAGTATTTAGGTATAGAATGTAGGCAGAGCTACTGTTGTGACACGGCAAGTGCACCGATCGTTCCAGGTAATAAAGTGATAAGAAAGTATCGTCTCCACGAGGATTGAGGCACTAGTATCAATTGTAATTTATAATTCTTAATATTGGAGAAGGAATGAAATTGTTGAAAGAATTGGATTGTAGGTTGAATTTAATTATTGTAAATAACAGAATATTAAAACAATGTAATTTAAATGTTGATCAAGACTTAAGAATAATTATGGCAAAGCGCAATCACCGCAGTTTACTCTATATATAATTGAATTGGTAATTTAACTCTATTTAATGTAATTATTCAAATTTATGCTTTTCTAATATGGTTAAACCCTGATTCCTCGGTCATTTAACCCTTTAATCTAAGTTAAGAATCCTAATCCCTTAGTAATTCCCTTTAGATTAAGCATGAAGATAGCATAACAAGAATCTGCAGTCCTTTATCCCTATCCCTAGGTAATATCGCAACTATCACTCT
>CM023943.1:7322230-7412354 GCA_013407115.1 Glycine latifolia
CCCTAAGTAACCTAATAGATTGATCAAGTCTAATTAGATATGATAATGGAAGAATAAAGTAGAGTAAAACAATTATAAGAAACTTTATTAAACCCAATTCAAGAAACACAGAGTTCACATTGGCTTTTGGCTAAACCATAATTACAAAGGATTTAGCCAGACATAATGATGTTTGGCCTAATAGAATGTGAAGAAAGGAGAAAAGGAAGAAGCTAAAGTATGCAGAGTCACAAGCCCCTCAATATTGCCTCCTTCTTGTTCTTCTTGCTTCTTCTTGGCCTTGAATCTTTTTTCCTTTGATCTTGCCTTCTTTGCTCTGTTTTTCAGTGTCTAATTGATACCTAATGTGTCCTACCTAGGTTCTATTTATACCTCGGTTATAAAACCCTAAAAACCCATCATTCTTATGTTATCTTTAAGCTAATTCTAAAATCCCGTAGCGTTCACGCGACTGATGCGAGATCTGGCGCGACTAGCACGAGCCTCCAGTACTTCTAGCGCGAGTTTGGCGCGACTGGCGCGAGACTCCAGTGCTTTTAGGCGAATGGCGTGGACCTGGCGCGGTTAGCGTTAAGTCCCAGCCTCAGTTGACTCTTTCTTTTGCTTCTTTTCTTGCTTTTCTTGACCCTAAACATCAAAATAGCATATAATCAATGATAAACATAAAAGTAATGAATTCTACACTTATTCTCACATTTATTCACTTTATTCTTCCTATTTTCCTAATAAAAATATCCTAAAAACTATATATGCTAATAGCATATCAGCTACCCTGATCAATGAAAACCTTCGTCACTTTGATGTTGGCGATTATAAGGAAAATGACCATTGGATCATCCTGGTTGATAGGATTAATTCCCTTGAAATTTGCATCTTTGAATGTAATAGGAGGGAGGCTCCATGGTGAGAGAGCACAAATTTATATGTAAGTACCTCTTTTGAGACTAACTGGATGATCCTCCACGAGAGAGACCGTCCGCGATGGTGTTGATTACCCCTCGGACGTGATGGTTGGGTTCATTCTCCTGTTGGCGAGGGGGTCAACGCTCCTGTTTGGGTTGTTGTTGTCTCTGTCTCCCTCTGTCCCTTCTTTTGTTAGCATCCTAATTTCAATATTGATCTCCTTGTCGTCCCCCGTGTTTGTTTTTTGTTGAGGGATTGTCAGGTCATTTTTAAAACCATGACAAGTGCCCCACCTGGATGAGCTCTTCAATTTTATCTTTCAAGGTCCAACACTCTTCAGTATTATGGTCATTGGCGCGATGAAATCAGCAGTATTTGTTCAGGTTCACCCCTGGTTTGAGAGATGATGGGGGAGTTGGTAGTGTCACCTGTATCTCCATATTGAAGGCTTCTTCCATGATCGTGGTCTGATTGACTGTCAGGGGAGTGTATCTCTCGTACCTAGGTCTTTTCAAGAGAAGTTGTTGTCTATGCAGCCTCTGCTTTTTGTCCGGCCTCTGGAGGTTGACTTTGGTTGTCACTTCGTTATTTTCTCGCTTATGTCTGACTTGTCAGACTTTGTTTCGGAACTTTGACATCTCTTCCATCTGTATGTAACCTTTAGCCCGTTCGCGTATCCCGTCCATGCTAAAGGGAGGTTTCTTGCATAGACTGTCCATGAACTTGCCAGGTCGTAGGGCCAGCATCATGGAGTGTAATGCTACCTCAGGATTGAGGTTTCTAATCTGGACAGTGAATTGTCCAAACTGTTCCATGAACCTTCAAAGAGATTTTTCATCTGCTTGATGTAGAGTGGCTAGTGTAGCGGAGGTTAACTTGTGAGACCGGCTGGTCGCATATTTTGCATTGAACTTTTTGACAAGGGTGTCAAAACTGTCTATAGATTGCAGGGGGGAGACCATCGTAGCATGTCAAAGCTGCCCCCTTTAGAGAAGTAGGAAACACTCGACATAAAACTGCATCGTTATTTGTGTATAGGTTTGCCTGAGTGAGGAAGGCATCCATATGTTTGTCTGAATCAGTATTGTCATCATACCTTTCTAAGTGAAGAGATTTCCACCCACGAGGAAGGTCGACCTTCATAATATGGTTGACAAAAGGATGTCATTGTGTTGTCCGCCCTTCTAGACGGTACACCTGTGTTGAGCTAGGACAACCCGAAGGGTTGACATGTTGTCGGGGGCATGATTCTCCTTGAGTTTGTTCGTTTCTCGAGAGGGGTGAGTACTCGTCTCCCTGTTGATGTCTTGCTCTGGCATCCGGCTGATCATGGTTAGCTTTGAGCCTTCGAATCTCTTCTTCATGTCTTCGCTCCATCTCCACCATGCGATTTTGGAGTTGTTGGATGGTATCTGCATTAGTCATGGTAGTTCACAGAGGATTGGACGCCTCAATGGGGTTGTTGCGTCTGATGCTGGAACGTGTACTGACCATTGATGGGTGATTTGTGAGAATGCAATGCCACAGGCTATGTTTTACCACAGCCCCACGATGGGCACCAAATGTTCTTACCGATATCTGGAAATGCCACGTACGAGACTAGAAGTGGTCAAGGTGGATTCCAGACCTTACACGTCAGTTAGTGAGTCAACCTTGTTAAGGAGGGGGACCTGCAAAACAAAGAAAATGACTCTGACGCTCATGTAAGTACATCAATTATAGAAGAATAATTGAGTGTATAAGAGCCTCCGAGGTAGTCTCGGAGTATGTTCGCTGTGGGTGAATTTGTAGTATGGATGAGTCTTAGTTGTAGATTAATATTGAATTAGTAAAGGTTTAGAGAGAACCTGTATTTATAGCATGGAGTATGGGCCTTGGACCTCTGTTTATTAATTAATTTGTTGATAAGATAACAAATAATAGCAAACAGTTATATAATTGAAATAGGAGATAATGTGTACCTTATAGATATGTTGTTACTTGTAGATAAGTAACAGTTTCTACATTTGAATAATGAAGCATTATAGATAACTTGTTTAGTCCAACAGCCCGGCTATTGAGTGGGAGACGTCTGTGCTACAGTAGTAGGGCAGACATGGAGGGTTGACATATGTACTAGAACACCATGTGAATGGCTACATGTATTTTGCGGACCCCGGACAATACATAAGCCCCCCAAGCTCTAAGCCAGCTTACAAGCGAAAGAGATTGTCTAGCGTCGAGGAAGGTTGTCTGTGTCAATGGTAGTTGTCTGGTATCGAGAATAATAACGTTGAAGAGTAGGAGGGTCACAATCTTTTTGAGCCCCTGAGCGTGGACAAATGTTGTCCATTGTCGATGATGATAACCTTCACAGATGTGAGAGTTGCATGTTTGTCAGGCTTGTTAAGCCCCCTCAGTCTAGACAAGTGTTGTCCGGACTTTTACTGTTGAATTGTCCAGGGAGGACATGCTTTGTTCTGTAAGCAAAGTCAAATATGCTAGGCAAGTGAGGTGTCCAACTTGGAAAATTTTGCCCTTATCTAACCTTTGGAGAATGTATTGAAGGCAAGTGTTACACTTGTCTTTTATCACAAGCGCGTGTAGCACACACGCAATATTCGTGCATACGTGTCATTCGTGGAGTGGGCACGTAGGGAGACGTGCATTAGTGGGTGAGTGGAGTCTGATTATGGGGCGAATTTCAAGGGAGTCATTTCAACTCCCATCAGCAACCATAGTGTTGGGTCGCTATCGTCCACCCTCGTTGTCGTTAGCTACGAGTGGGATAGGGAGCCCTGCTTCTCGTTCTACTAGGAGTCCGATCCCACCAAGTTCAAGTCATTTGATGGGGACCTACTTGAAAATAATATGAACACACACAATAACTAAGAGGAGGTGAAGTGGTTTAAACTTGGTCTTTTAAAATCTTTAAAACAATCAGAGTATTAAGAATTGTATCACAAAAACACCCTTTGAAATCTTTCAGTCAATCAAGTACCAACCTTTAAAGAAAGCAATAGCTAAAAATATATTTATGTTGATTCTGAAAAGATTATCCAAATGAATGACAATCAATGACAGCAAGAAGAGATAAAGAGAAGTATTCAACACCAAGAACTATACTGGTTCACTTCTCACCTTGAAAAGCTACATCCAGTTTCTTCCAACCAACATAGTTAGAGTTCCACTATTTACAAAATTCTTTTCTTACAAGCTACAACAATCACCCTTAATCAAACCTAGATTAAGATCAGAAATCTAACTTCCTTAGACTCCTAGTGATCAAGACATAGAGAATCTTCTCTCCACTCTTCCCTCTAGAGAAACCTACTATAGACAAGCCTTAAGAAATCTTTTGTAATAGTTACAAACAAACTGGAATTCTAAAACGAATTACAAATAAAGTCTAATGGAGAGAGATAACCTGATGATCCAATATATATGAATGCATATGGTTTACTGTAACACCCCGTGTGCACCCGGCGTATTAACATTATACAATATCAAAGTAACGCAGCATGCATGGAAATGAACAGTAAAGGAAGCATAAATCCAACATAATATACATACTTCTTACATATATGGTGAATTAATTGTTATATACAAGTGTTTCAGTCTCCAGCTATACAACTGCCTAGGCCCCAAAATACAGACAAAATGGACAAAATCTGAGCTCACAAGCTCAATCATCTAAGCCTAGGATGATCTTTACACTATCCCAGTGCAGGCCTCTTGCTTTGGGATCTCTCAGTGACCTCGGTTTCAGCTCCTGCAACATGAGCCCCAAACAGGGGTGAGATAATTATCTCAGTAAACTCAGGGTTCTCAGAGGTTTCCCTCTCCCTAGTTCACTTCCCAATATCACAACATATATACATATATATATATATATATATATATATATATATATATATATATATATCACATAATTAAACATAATTCTCATCAGATTAACAGCCTTCTCGGCTGACCAAAATTTGTTACATGCAAGTAACAACACAATACCAGCATCTAATCAACACACATTGCCTGAATAGGATCATCCACTGAAGGGCACATCTATTCAGGATTCGCTCAACACATGCCCAGGTAGGATCATCTACTGAAAGGCACATCTACCCAGGACTTGCCGCCCAATACCTGAATAGGATCATCTACTTAAAGGTACATCTACTCAGGATTTACATGAACGCCTATGGATTATCCCAGGGGAGATCATCCACTTAAGGGCACATTCCCAAGAGGTCCATAGTACCACATCCTACTGGCCAGTAAATTTCAAGCAATCACATCACAATCAGTTCAGAACAAAATTCATGCAACCATACACTATACTAGTGTATTCAATATAATCATCAAAATATACACTAACTCAGTGTGCTCAAAATCAATACACCCCATCTCAGGGTTTAGCTAGCATGCAGTTGCCAGCCATCATTAAACCATTTCATCAATAATCAGTACAATTCATTACCACAACATCATAACACATTAGAATACAAGTCATATCAAGCAGTCACCCATATTGGGTGTAGTGAAACACAAGCAGGGAAACAATCACTGAAAACACTGAGCTTACCTGGTCGTAGCTCAGAATCAGTTCCCTTAGTCTCTGGGTGATCTCTACCAGCAGTATGCACGTCACGCCCTACAGTAGGCATGAATCAAACCATCAGAAACGGCATTCAACCGTTTATATGGAAGGAAACACCCTTCCACTCATAAACAATACATGTCTTCTAACTTAAGGTTTATCTTAACCCAACTTTTACCAGGCTATACATTGACCTTCAATGGTCTGCCTCAGCCTTAACTAAGGCCTCAGCGTCCCTTTAGAACTCTGTGCAGCTCAATTCAAGGCTTATCAATATCAAGAACCCACATGGGTTCAACTCAGTCAAAACACATATTTTAACACATTTTCACCGATTATTTGGCCTCATGAATAACTTTTGTAAAGGTACTTAAGTTAATTCAGGCCACAGTACCTTCCATTTACACACCCTTCTTCCTTCCCAAAGCCAGACTCAACTTCATCACAATTTCAATTTCAAAGTTCCATGTTACTCAGAACAACCTCCTGACTACACTTTTCTAAAGAACCTAAGCCTAATTCCAGCCCTATCATTGATTGGTCACTATTCACCCAATTCCCATTCCATGAATTAAACGGTTAAAACAGGAGTTTCTTACCTCAGATCAATAGAGGAAAGGCTGGAGAAGTCTTTCTCCTAGCTCTGGTGTCCTGGGTTTCCCTTTTTCCTCTCCCACAGTTCAAACTCTCCAAAACCTCAGGGGAATAGGTTTCTCTCACAAATTCTCACAATCAAGGCTGGATTTTGGCTTTCAAATGGTTCCAATCAGGTTTAAAGGTGATTAGGAGGTGTTTTAATGGCTTATAATGGAGATATGAAGCTTCTAAGGTGCTCTAATGGCTGCCTGGCTCAAGGAGGAAGAAGAGGAAGCAGTTTTGAAGCCCAAAAACGCGAAAATGGCCTTTTATAGGCCCCCAGCGAGAGTCCCACGCTACCAGCGTGGCCCCCACGCTACCGACGTGGAAATCCAGTGGAAAATGGCTTTCTGGGGCACTTCCCATGCTACCGGCGTGGCTCCCACCCTACCGACGTGGCATTCCAGTGGAAAATGGCTTTCTGGAGCACTTCCCACGCTACTGGCATGGCTCCCACGCTACTGGCGTGGCCTCCCACGCTACTGGCGTGGCTCCTTCAACTCTAATTCTGTCGCTAATTCCGTCGCTAATTCCGTCGCAAAATCCGTCGTTAACGTTTTTTCTGACGGAATATAGCAAATTTCAAACTTTCTTTCTTTTTATTTTATTTATTTAACCTTGGTTATTATATTTACCAATCTTGATCCAGGTTTAATGAAAACAAATTTAAGAGAAAACTCTCCAAGAACTTCTTTAGAATCTTGCCTAAGAAGAAACCTTTCAAGGTAACATGAAGATTTTGAATTTGTGGGGCAAGAGCTCAGTGACTCATAGTATCTCTTCTCACTTCAGAAGGCTTTTGAAAATCTATGAAAATCTCGTTATGTAATTATGTGTTCATTTCAAAAGACCCAACAACTTTTTATAGAAAACTGTAGTAACTGAATGTAATTGATTAAATCATCAATGTAATCGATTAATTCTACTTGTGTAATCAATTAATATCATATTTAATCAATTAAAGTGTTCTTGACCTTTCTCGAAAAAATAATGAGCAAAGTAATCGATTAATCCGCCATGTAATCGATTAACACAGGAAGTCTTGTTTCAAAAACGTGCTAAGTAATCAATTACTACTAAATGGTAATCGATTATCACAGGAAGACTTATTTTGTGTTTGTATAGTGAAATCGATTACCATTCCCTGTAATTGGTTAATTCATTCTTCATGGATCAAGTAATAGATTACCATATTCTAGTAATCGATTAAGGTAATGCGAAATAGTTTTTCCAAAACTTAAACCATGAGCACTTGGCTTTTTATGCAATCATGAAAACTTAAAGCTTTTTCACAAAACATGTACTTTTATGAAAATCATGAATGCAAGCCAATGAATGATGTTTATGCAATGGAATGGATCACGGAATGAAACTCTTATACATCTACAGATTACATATGCCTTCAATTGAATGGCATGTAAAAGCTAAAAACTTATCCGAGACTAAGAGCCTCAGCATCTTGATCCTCTTCAAGCTCCCCCTATATCTAGCACTACTGACCGTAGTGGAGAGGGTGGACAAGGTCAACTTGGAACAACTGCCGACTTCTTTGGATGTGCGGGCTATTTTGTCTCTTCCTTCAGCATATGACCCTCTGATGCTTTGGATGGTAAGATGTCTTGCCTTGTCCTCTTCTGTGTTTAGTGTGTTTTCCTTTGACTTGAATTGACACCTATTGTGTTTTGCTTGTTTTGCAAGTATAATGGGTGACTTTCCTTGGAGGCCTTTGGTTAAGCATGTTGGACCTGATGGTGGGGCTGTGCCACCTTCTTCTGTCAACCCTCCTACTGGAGGTAAGGGTCGACCAACTTCTAGGGTTGGCCTTACAACTGCTAGAATTGTGGAGCTGTCTCCTAGCATCTCTTCTTCTGTTTTGGCTAAGAGGAAGCGAGATGACAATGTTGGGACCTCTGGCCGGAAGAAGTCGAGGGCCCCGCTTAGCCTTTGTGCCATGAGACAGGTTGTTGGGCTGCTTTCTAGTGCGGGTGGCCCTCCCGTTATTTTTGTGTCACTAGGTCTTCCTATGGCGTCGCGTTCAGGCTACTGTTGCCCCTACTACTGTCGCTATTGTTCCTGCTCTTCCTACCCCTCCTCATGCTTCTGTTCAGGAGTCATCTGCCTCTCCTACCGATGTGGTCTCTTCAGCTCCCGCTGTTGCACCCTCGCTAAGTGATGGAGTCATAACTAGTGGTGTTCCAGAGATGCAACCCTCTTCTTTTTCGACTCCGCAAGTTACTGTTACACTGGCGTTCTTCTGCTTTCCTCCGCCCCAATGTCTCCCTTGAGCACGTCCTTGCCTCGAGAGTTATTGTCTTGCTGTAGAGCATGGAGTATAGGCCAAAGCAGAGGAATCTGACCCCGTTCGACATGAACTTGATTCGATCGATCAAGATTCAGAATGCGACTAACACTACTAAGGTCTTTCTTCAGAGGAGCTTGGCTATCTTGGAGGATAATGGGCAACGCCACCAAGAAGCTGTGCGCAAAGTGGCATCACTAGAGGCTGAGGGACCAAGTTGAAGGTCGTTGTTCTCACTGTTTGGAGAGTGGAGCACTCCAAGGTGGCCAATTCCATTGTCGCCCTGACTGAGGTGGTCAGGTCCAACCACCAGTTGTCTGCCAAGGTTAATGGTGTTTTGCCAAGCTACTGTGTACCCAGTTGGATGGTGATGAGCTGGTTAGGAGCTGCAAGAATTTGTTGTAGGAGATGAAGAACTTGCCTGGCAAGGAAGACAGTGTTGCTACTGAGAGGGATAAGCTTGCCAAGATGGTGGCTAACCTAAAGGCCCAACTAAAGGAGTTCAAACTCAAGTCTTTGGAGGAGAAGGAAACCCACAGGGATCTTGAGGAGGGCTGCTCCTTTATAAGAAAGAGGCTCTGGAACAACATGAGAAGGGCTTCGATAAGACTGTTGGGTAGGCTGGGTTCTTTGCCAAGGACCTTGACTTGGGTCTTTTTGACCCATTCAAGGATGTGAAAGACAGTCTTTTTCATGACGAAGAGGAGATGGTTGCTGTAGAGGAGGGTGTCAATGAAGAGGAGGATGATGGGGCCAATGTCTAGGCTACCCCTTTTTGTATTTTTTTTGTTTTGTTGATTTTAGGTCGTAAAGGCTTTGTAACTTTGACAATCATTCTTCATAATGCAAATGTTTCCCTTTGTTGATAAAATTCTTCTCTGTCTTGTGTGTTGTTGTCGTTTATTTATGCAATGCTCCATAATAGTAAGGATAGGACACTTCGGATGATGTTATTGCGGTGTAGGAAGTGAGACCTGAATGAAGGTCTTGTCGACCTTCGTTTTACGGAGCTCTTCCCCTGATGCTTATGAGAAAATAGTCTGAATTCCACCTAGTTGAAGGTCTTGCAAACCAGTCTGGTGGTGTCTCATCTTACCTCTTGTTCGAGGAGGAGTGACTGAACCTTTGGCATAACTCGTCGTAGTTCCAAAGGAATGGTACCAAGAGTATTTCTTGGGTTTTATACACCAAAGGTAGACATTGGGTTTATTGTATTCCTACAAAGACAGATTTTAGGAGTATAAAAGTTTGTCAAGGGTGGACCTTGCATACCTTGAGTTTTTGCATAGAGGAAACTTGACGATGAGGAGGCTCACTAATGACGGATCTTGGGTTTGACAAGCCTTTGGAGACCGACCAATGACACGTTTGTCCTAGATTTGGCTAACACTCGCAAAGGATGGACCTTGGTATTTATAAGCCTTTGGAGATCATACAGGAGTTGGTCCTGTTGGATTAAGGGGGAGCTGCTTCAGGAATAAGAAGAAATTTACTCAAGATTTGGTTTTGAGCTTTCAACATGCAAAGGACAACTTGAAGACAATTTAGGATTAAATTGTGTAAGAGAAAAGCAATTCTGGTGATCTAAGTGCATTGCATTCATTCATTACATATTCAACTTAATTAAGTCAACAAAAATCACAAGGCATTATCAATTCAACTAATCGATTATGATGAAGTTGTAATCGATTACATGCTTATATCTGATTTTAACATTGCACTGCCATAATCGATTACCAAATATAGTAATCGATTACATAGCCTTTGAAGAAAACTAAGTTTTACTAAAATAATCGATTACCCAAGTTCGTAATCGATTACACCTTGCTTTGGAAAAATTGTGTTGCACTGTCTTAATTGATTACCAGGATTTGTAATCGATTATCCAAGCTTTATGAAAATACACTATGACTGGTTTAATCGATTACCAGGTTCTGTAATCGATTAAACAAGCTTTGTGAAAATTACGCTTTGACTGTAATAATCGATTACAGCTCGAGATAATCGGTTATTTTGATTATTATTCAAACCTAGAAAAACTATGAACAAATTAATCGATTATAATGGAAATGTAATCGATTACCAAGGTAATTTAATCGATTATTAGTTCTTTTTAATCGATTACTACGGTTAAAATTTTCTGTTATAAATAGAACCCTTGCTCAGCTATTTTTGTAACCTTGTGGAATAATACCCATTTGAATTTTCTGAGCTAAAACAGTCTTGTGAGCATTCTTAATTCTTTTCTGAGGGTTTGATTTAGTCAAGCTTCATGTTGCATTGATCATGTGAAATTAAGTCACTCTTAAAGCATGAAACCATTTCAAGATTAAGGAAAGCTGTGTTTCTTGTGTTTTAAATATTCAACCTGTTCTAGTAACTTCATTTGCATTGCATACATTTGATCATCAGGTTGTTTCTCTCCTTAATCTGGTTGTAATTTTCGTGTTGAATATTGTTTTGTAATTTGCTATTGTAATTGAGTTCTTACTTGTATCTAGAGATAGGGTTTCTTTAGGGGTTAAGCTGAGTAGTGTTCTCAGTGGGTTTGTCTTTAAGAATCTAATAGTATTTTAGATTTCTGAACTTTATCTAGGGTTGATAAAGAGAGGCTGTGTAATTGCTTGTAAGAACAGAAATTAAATAGTGGAACTTCAACCTAGTGTTGGTTGAAAGAAACTGGATGTAGCTTCATGGTGTTGAAGTGAACCAGTATAAATTGCTTGTGTGTTGTTTTCTGGATATACTCTCCTCATATTAATTGTTTCTTGATTCATTTGCTTATCTTGAAAAGTCATTTTTGATCCATTGAATTTTAAGAGGCTGAGCTACTTGATTGAATAAGGTTTCTTGGTATTGAAAAGTGATAAAGATCCTTTAAAACTCTGATTTTGATTAAAGAATTTTTGATTTACCAAGGTCTAACCAATTCACCCCCCCTCTTGGTTAAGTGTGAAGTATTCATATCATTTTCAGGTCCTGGATTTTGCTGAGAGGTTCACCAAGGGTGGACCTTGGGTTTTGCGAACCTTTGGAGACCGACCAGGAGCTGGTCTTGGATTTTGCTAAGAGGTTCACCAAGGGTGGACCTTGGGTTTTGGGAACCTTTGGATATCGACTAGGAGCTGGTCCTAGATTTTGCTTAGAGGTTCCCCAAGGGTGGACCTTGGGTTTTGCGAACCTTTGGAGATCGACAAGGAGCTGGTCCTGGATTTTCCTGAGAGGTTCACTAACGGTGGACCTTGGGTTTTGCGAACCTTTGGAGATCGACCAAGAGCTGGTCCTGGATTTTCTGAGAGGTTCACCAAGGGTGGATTGATTGAGCATTTTTAGTTTAACATTTTTCTATTCTTCTTAGCTTATTTGACTTCTCTTGGACTTTTATGTTCTCACTTTAACTCAATTTTTGTCTTAGGCAAACAATTGGGCTTAATTGATAATTTTGCTTATTTTCACATTTTGTGCTTACTTGACTTATCCTACTTGTGAAAAACCTAGAGGATCCTACAGAACTTCAAATGAAGCATATGAGTAATCCTTGGAAATATAAGGAAAAGAGCTACAATTTTGCAGAAATAAGACGAGACAAATTCTGTTATTTTGAGGGTCATTTTAGGTTTGGAAGACAGAACCTCTGCAGTTCAGCTTTGGGCTGTGAGTTGATCTTTGATTGGTGTAATTAGCATAATCAGGGCCCATCCTTTCCTACTAATTCAGTCATTATATATCAGTGTAGTTAATTCCTTACTTCATTTGGTACAAATAGAATTTTTAGCTTCTTGTGCAAGTTTTCAAAATTAAAATCTTTTCTCTCTTTTTCTATCAATTGTTCTTCAGTTTTCTTCTTCATTTCATTTTTATTCTTCTATTTTCTTACACAAATTTTGTGGTTCTTCCACTGATGATGATCATGGAAGGCTAAACAATCAATCAATCCAAGTATCAATTCCAAGTAAGGAGAATTTGAGTTCTGGTTTGGTATTTTCAATTTCTATGTGAATGTTCATTTTCTTCCTCAATCCTCTCTTCTATTTTCATGATATGAATGTGTTTAGGATTGAAAATGGATTAGGTTATGGATTCATTTCCTAATTTTGAATTTTAATCACAAATTGTTTGGATAATATTTCAATCTAGTTTGTGATTTCAATTGATTTATGAGTTAATTCAATTGAACTACTTCTAATGACATTGAATGAACCTTCATAACATGATCATTATCTGAGAACTATGATAATTCACATTGCTTGGTTTGTTGAATTGGATTGATATTCTTGAATATGTTTTAAAACATTTTTTATCAATTATGTCAGTTTATACATTTTTCTTCAATCCTAGTTTGTGTTTCTACAATTTTTGTTCATTGTATGCAAACTGTTTGATAAAATTCTCCCTATTTTTTATCGATGAATTGAAGTTTGAACCGAAGTAATCGTATCTCTGAGTCGACCTAGGTTAATCCTGTGTTATAGAATTATCATAGTTTTATTTGTTTTGTAGCAATTTGACATTCGTTATGACCTTGGGTTTTGCGAACCTTTGAAGATCGATAAGGAGCTAGTCCTGGATTTTGCTGAGAGGTTCACCAAGGGTGGACCTTGAGTTTTGTAAACCTTTGGAGATCGACCAGGAACTGGTCCTGGATTTTGCTGAGAGGTTCACCAAGGTTTGACCTTGGATTTTGTGAACCTATGGAGATCGACCAAGATGCGTCCGTCCTTGATTTTGGCGAGGTTCGCCAAGGGTGGACCTTTGGTTTTATGAACCTTTGGAGAGCGACCAAGAGCTAGTCCTGGGTTTTGTCATTTTCGTACAAAGTTAACACAAATAGATAAAATTTAAAGGGAGGTACATTTTATTCAATATAGCATTTGAGTACATATTCCCTTTTCTTCTTTGGATGTGCCTTGTTAAAACCTCACAAGCCAAAACCTTAATTTTTTCTTGGGACAAAAGACTCGAGTAGGAAATAGGTCAATTGAAGTAGAACTTTAGATAGGTAGCATTCCATGTTCTTGGAATTGCTTTATAATCTAGTTCTTGTCTGTAAGCTCCATTGTCTAGGTTTGTGACAACCCTAAATGGGTCTTCCCAGTTAGGTTCAGGCTTTCCTGCACGGTGATCTTTTCTGGCTTCACCTCAAACTCATCACACAAGGTCACCCGACTGGAAGGTTCGACATTAAACCTTCGTGTTGTATCTTTTTAATACTCAAAGCTTAGTGGCTTCTTCTTTGATTTTGGCCATATCTTGGATTTCGTCATTTGTCTCTAGTTTGAACCCTCATGTTTTCTTCATTATGTTGTTCTTGGAACAACAACCTCCTTGTCGATGATTCCCCGACTTCAAAAGAGATCATGGCGTCTATGCCATATGTGAGTTGGAAAAAAGTCTCATTAGTAGTTGTCTGAGGTGAACAGTGATAAGCCTAGAGTATACAAGGGAGTTATTCATTCCATAAATCCTTAGACTTGTCAAGTCTTGTGTGTAGGGCCTTGAGGATAACTCTGTTGGCTGCCTCCAACTAACTGTTGGTCTGAGGGTGTTCGACAGAAGTGACGAATTGTTTGACACCTAACCTTGTGAGGAAGTCTTCGTAAGTCTAAACTTTGAACTGCATCTCATTTTTGGTGACAGTGGCATAAGGGAGACCGTACCTACATACGAGATATTTCCAAGTGAAACTTTCTACCTCGCTGACAGATATTTCTCGTAATGGCTATCTCTCTATCCACTTGGCGAAGTAATCAATGGTGACTAGTAGGAATTTGACTGCTCTCAGGGTTTTTGGTAGAGGTCCCAATATGTTTATTCCTCACATGGCGAAAGGACAAGGGGAGGTCAGACTGTGGAGATTGTCAGGAGGATCCCTTGGGATGTCTGCGAATTCCTGACATCGCTTGCATCTCCTATTGAAATCATGGGTGTCGGCCTTAAATGTCAACCAATAGTATCATACTCGTACTATTTTGTTGGAAAGGGAGTGTCCTCTTGTATGGAGACCGCAAATCCCTTCATGGAGTTCTCTCATGACGTAGTCTGCCTGCTGGCTGTCGTGACACTTGATTAGAGGTGTTGTCATCCTCTTTTGAACAATTCGCCCTCAAGGATGGCATAGTAGTTGGCCTTCCTTTTTAGGCATCAAGCTTCATTCTCATATGATAGCAACGCCCCTTGTATTAGAAAATTCTTATAATGGGTCATCCAGTTTTGTTCCTCCTCATTGCCTGTAATCACCTCTTAGGTGTCTATGGTGGGAGCTTTGAGTGTCTCCTAGATTATAGATTTGAGATGTCTGGTCTTTTTGGTGTTGGCCAACTTGGAGAGCAAGTCTGCTCTAGTGTTGCTCTCCCTTGAAATGTGGTACATCTCGAAACACTCAAAGCTTTCAATGAGTGTTCTTGTAATGTGATAATACTAGAGGAGCATTGTTTCTTTAGTCTAATATTTTTCAGCGACCTGTCCTTAAACAAGCTATGAGTCGGTGTAGCATCTCAGTCTTTTAGCCTCAACTTCTTTCGCAAGCTTGAGGCCTGCTATGAGTGCCTCATATTCAGCTTGGTTATTTAAAGCTTTGAAGCTGAGCTTAAAGGCTTGCTCTAGGGTGACATTGTAGGGCCCTTCAAGGATAATGCCTGCTCCACTTCCTTTCACGTTGGATGCTTCGTCCACGTAAAGGTTCCACCAGTCTGGCATGGTTTGGTCGATGCCAGCAAATTCAACAAGGAAGTCTGCCATGAACTATATTTTTGTGGGACTACGATGTTCGTAATGGAGGTCAAACTCTGATAGTTCTACGAACCATGCCACCATCCTCCCTGCCAGTTCCAGCTTTCACAACACCTATTTGATGGGGTAGTTTGTTTTGACTACCACTTGATGACTTTGAAAGTATGGTCAGAGGCATCTGGTTGAGGTGACAAGTGCTAGTGTTATCTTCTCTATCATCTGATATCACTTTTCCGTATCATGGAGGATGCGGCTGGTAAAATATATAGGAAGTTGAAACTTCCTTTCCTCTTGAACGAGGGCTAAGCTCACGGCTTCGTCGGCTACAGAGAGATAAAGGAGCAGTGGCGCTCCCGATCTAGGTCGACTCAAGATAGCAGTGTGGAGATGGTTTTCTTGAAGGCCAAGAAAGCTTGCTCACAAGCCTCGTCCAATAGAAAAAGTTATTTCTTCCTGAGCAGATTGTAAAAAGGCTTTGCTTTTTCTGCGAGCTTTGGGAGGAACCTGGACATATATGTCAACCTATCGTTCGACTTTTGAACCTCTACGACATTGGTAAGGTTGTGCATCTCTAGTATTGTTGTTCATTTCTCAAGATTGGCTTCAATGCCTTGGTGTGTAATCACGAAAACTAGGAACTTGCCTCCACTGACCCCGAAAGTACATTTTTACGGGTTGAGGCGAATGTTGTTTTTATGGATTTCTCTAAAAACCTCCTTTAAGTCTTCCACATGTTAGGATATGCTTTGAGATTTAACGACCGTGTTGTCAACATATACCACAACATTTCGTTCGATCTACTGCTTCAAGATTTGGTCCATCAACCGTTGGTATGTGGCACCTGCACTTTTTAGGCCGAAGGGCATAACCCTGTACCATAAATGGCATCTTAAGTGATGAATTTCATTTTCTCTTCGTCTGTGATGTGTATTATGATTTGGTTATGATCAGAGTATGTGTCCAACAAGCTTAGTATTTGGAACCCGGACGCACCATGGACCAACCTTGTTCAAGTCGGTGCACATTTGCCATTTGTTGTTGGCCCTTCTAACCATAACGACATTGGTGAGCAAAGTGGAGTACTTGACTTCTCTAATGAAGTTTGCTTGCAACAGTTTATCCATCTCTTCTTTGATTGCCTTATGCTTTTTGTCTCTCGTCTTTCTTTTCTTCTGTGATATTGACTTGGCCTGGGGCAGATGACCAGCTTGTGATTTATGATGCTGGGGTGAATGTCTGGCATGTCAGATGGTTGCCAGGCAAACAAGTCTCCATTTTTGTGCAAGACGTCAGCTATGTGTCTGTACTCATGGCTTATGAGGTCCTTGCTAAGCTGAGTACATTGCCCAGGTTTAGGTCCAAGCTGTAACTTGATGAGTTCTTCAATGGGTTTTGGTCCTCTATTGATGGTGTCGTTGAACGGATCCATATCAAATGTGTCGTCCTAGCTAGCTACGTAGACCGTTAGGGTTTAGATTTGAGACCCTTTGTTCACGTTCATGACTTGGCTGGTACCACCCGATGTAGGGTGATGTCTGCCAGGCTCCCTGGTGGGAGATACGGTGCCACTTTTAGGCTCTCTGTATAGCATTGTCTAGCATGCTTCTGATCTACCTTGTCGTTCACTATCTCTCCCGTAAAGATAGGAAACTTCATCTTCAAGTGAGATGTGGGGACGATGGCTCTGAGCTCATTCAGCGTTTTCCTACTAATTAAAGCAAAATAGAGGTGTTTGTATCGACAATTAGATACCTGATAGTGAATCACCTCGAGAGCGGGCCTTGACCAAAAGTGATCATGAGGTCCACATAATCTCTGGTCTCTACCCTTCCCATGCAAAGCCAATGAGGGGTCTAGAGTGAGGGTGGACCATGTCTGGTGAGACTTCGAGTCTTTGGAAAGTATTCCACTATAGGATGTCCATGGAAATGCCCTGGTCCATAAGGACCTTGGAAACCATGAAATTGGTGATCACTATGGAGACCACCATGGGATCATCCTGGTTGACAGGGTTAATTCCTTTGAAATCTTTATCTGTGAAGGTAATGGGAGAAAGACTCCTTGGTAGTGGAACGTCGACGCAGTTGATGTCAATGTCCCAAATGGAATGGAGATGCCATTTCCGAGATTGGCTAGACAATGCTCCTTAGGAAAATCCTTCTGCGATGGTGTTGATTCAACATCAACAGCACCTTTAACCTAAGTTAATTGGGGTCGGTGGTAGATGAACCCAATGATAAATGAAAAATGAGAGAAAGAAAGAGAAAGGGAGATGGGGAAGAAAAAAGTGGAAATAAGACAAAAGAGAGAAAAAATAAGCTAGAATAAAAGAATGGTGAAAGGAAGAAGGGAGAAACGAAGAGGAAAAGAACTAAAACAAGGGAACGACTGGAACATAGAACTACTAATGGGTTTCACCCTCCACCAAGCTTATAGCTTTTCTCCACTCTATACTAAGACATATCATCCGCCAATCTATATCTCACTTCATTAAGTCTTGTTTAACTACCTTTCCCCAGGTAAGTTTCGATCGACCTCTACCTTTCTTTGTGTCGAGCTATTGGTAACAAACTCTTGTTCTTATGAGAACATCCAGTAGCCGTCTCATAACGTGCCCAAACCACCTTAATCTATGCTCCCTCATCTTTTCACATACTGGTACCACTGATACCTTTCTTTGAATATCCTCATTTCTTATCTTATCCATCTTCATATATCCACACATCCACCTTAACATCCTCATTTTTGCTACCCCTATTTTATACTCATGTTGCCTATGTGCTGGCCAGCATTCCGTTCCATATAGCATTGCTGGTCTTACAACTTTCTATAGAACTTTCCTTTTAGCTTAAAGGGAATTTTGCGGTCACACAAAAACCCCGATGCACTCCGCCATTTCATCCATCCTGCTCTAATTCTATGATTTACATCCTCATCAATCTCACCACCTTTTTGTAACATGGGTCCCAAGTATCTAAAAACATCTTTCTTGGGTACCTCTTGACCAAGTAGATGCACTGTGTCTTGATCACCACCTCTTACCTACGAAAACTCACATTTCATATACTCTGTCTTGCTCTTGCTTATCGTGAATCCTTTAGACTCCAAAGTGTTTCTCCACAATTCCAATTTCCTATTTACACCATCTTTGGTCTCATCAATAAGCACGATATCATCTGCAAAAAGCATACACCACTGTAAATCCTCTTGAATATCTTTCGTTAGTTCACCCATCACTAAGGCAAAGAGATAAAGGCTAAGAACTGAACCTTGGTGAACACCTGTGGTGATAAGGAAATACCTTGATGTTCCATTACAAGCTTTCACATATGTGGTAGCCCATCATACATATCCTTGATTGCATTAACATACTTTAATGCTACCTTTTTCTTCTTAAGAGTCCACCATAAGACTTCTATTAAGACTCTATCATATGTTTTCTCAAGATCTATGAACACCATATGTAAGTATTTCTTCTTTTCCCTATACCTTTCCATTAATTTTCTCACCAAGAAAATAGCTTCCATGGTACATTTTCCTGACATAAATCCAAATTGATTTATGGAAACTTTGGTCTCCCTCCTTAAGCGATGTTCAATAACTCTCTCCCACAACTTCATGATATGACTCATGAGCTTAATGCCTCTATAGTTTGAACAATTTTGGATATCTCCCTTGTTTTTGTCAATAGACACAAGCATACTTTTCCTGCAAGCATTACGCATCTTATTTGTTTGAAGAATCCTATTAAAAAGATTGGTCAACCATTTTATTGTCACATCTCTCAAGCCTCTCCATACTTCAATAGGGACATCATCAGGTCCCAAAGCTTTATTATTCTTCATCCTCTTTGAAGTCTCCTTAACTTCATGTGTATTAATTCTATGCACAAATCTTCTATTCAGATCATCAAAAACGTCCTCCAAATCCACCTCACTCTTGTCGCCATTCCCATTAAAAAGTTTGTTAAAGTAGTTTAGCCATATTTCACTTACATCTTCATCCCTTACCAAAAGTTTTTGATTTTCATCCTTGATACATCTAACTTGGGTGAGGTCTTTACTCTTCTTATCCCTCATTTTTGCAAGTTTATAAATACCTTTCTCCATATCCTTGCTCCCAAGATTTTTATACAAATCGTCAAAAACTTTGCCTCTAGCTTCCCGCACTTCTTTCTTGGCAATTTTCCTCGCTACTCTAAACTTTTACAAATTCTCATCATTGGGACATTTGCGCAAAGATCTAAAGCATTCCTTCTTATGTTTAATAGCTTCTTGCACTTCTCCATTCCACCACCATGTTTCCTTTGTAAGAACTTTGTTTCTTTTGCTTTCACCTAGCACCCTCATTCCCACATTTTGAACACACATAACCATCTTATTCTATATTTCATTAGCTTCTCCAAAAAACTCTCACGATCCTTCACGCAACATGTTTTCCTTAAGCTTTATTTGTTTCTCCTCCTTTAGCTTCCACCATCTTATCCTTGGGTTTTGAGTCTTATTCCTCAAATTAAGAACTTTATTGAACCTAACCTCTAGAACTACCAACTTATGTTGTGTCGCCACACACTCTCTAGGGTAGACCTTGCAGTCAATACACGAATTTATATATTTCCGTCTAGCCATAAAGAAATCAATTTGACTACAATTTTGGCCACTATGATACGTGATAAGATGAGACTCCCTTTTCCAGAAAATGTGTTCACTAGCATCAAATCATAGGCTAGTGCAATGTTCAAGTCATCTTTTCCAGTCTCATTTCTCGTCCCATAGCCAAAACCACCATGAATTCTATCAAAACCTTCACTGTTTTTACCAACATGCCCATTTAGATCTCCTCCTAGAAAAATCTTCTCCTCTCGTAGGATCCCTCTCAGAACCTCCTCTAAGTCTTTCCAAAATTGGTTGTTTTCATCTGATAGTAGTCCAACTTAGGGTGCAATCACACTAAGGATATTTAAAATTAGATCCCCCACTACAATCTTAATCATCATAATCTTGTCGCCTTTCCTTTTGACATCAACAAATTTATCTTTGAAAACTTCTATCGATCATAGCTCCAACCCCATTGTGACTCTTGGTTGTACCTGTATACCATAACTTGAAATCGGTGCCCTCCACTTCCATGGCCTTTTCTCCAACCCACTTAGTTTTTTACAAGCAAACAATATTCACTTTCCTTCTGCAAAAATATCTACTGACTCCCTCATTTTACCTGTTAATGTTCCTATGTTCCAGCTTCCCAATTTCATCCTAAACCCTGAGCGGTGTTTGCCCGCCATGCTCGCCCATCTGTGAGTTGGGTCCCTTGCCTTTTTGTCACCAAATTTACATTTCAAATTTGCAAGACGAGCTCATTTTTCCATTCTTGTGGGGGTTGACGTTTGCGTATGGGCTGGAATTGCATCTGGCTCCCTCAGTCTTCTACTTTGTCTCTTCTCCTGTCGATATCCTAATTCATGGGTTGTCCGGCTTGTTGGACCTCATTCCTGAACCTTAAAATCTCTTTCATCTAGATGTAACCTTTGGCTCGTTTGCGAAACTCGTCCATGCTAGAGGCAGGTTTCTTGCATAGGTTGTCCGCAAACTTACCTGATCTCAAGGCTAACAACATGGAGTGCAACGTCACTTCATGGTTGAGGTTTCAAATCTGGATGGCTATTCGTCCAAATCTATCTATGAATCTCCAAAGAGACTCATCGTCTGCCTATTGCAGACTGGCCAGTGCAGCCAAGGTTATACGATGAGACTTGTTGGTCTCGTACTGTGCACTGAACGTTCGACAAGGATGTCGAAGCTGTTGATGGACCTTGGCAAAAATCCATTGTACCATGTCAAGGTTGCTCCCTTGAGAGGTGTAAGGAACACACGACACAGGACTGTATCATCATTGGTATAGAGGTTCGCCTGGGTGAGGAAGGCATCCAAATGCTCATCCAGATCAGTGGTGTCGTCATACCACTCTAAGTTGAGTGACTTCCAACCTAGAGGTAGGTTGACTTCCATGATGCGGTCGACAAATGAGTGTCTGCGAGGTGTTTGCCCTCCTGGACAGTATATATGTGATAAGTTGGGACCATCCTGAGGGTTTACAGTGTGTTAGGGGTGTGATTCCTCTTGAGTATGCTCGATAGCTGTACGAGCCTAGTGTTTATCACCTTAGGGGTGTCTCACCCAAGCCTTCAACTGATCATAATCAGCCTTCAGCATTTGGAGTTCCTCCTCGTGGCATTGCTCCATCTTCGTTATGCGAGTCTAGAGTTGCTAGAGGGTATCTGTTTCTAGCATATTTGTCAAGGGAGGGATGGAATATTCAAGAGAAGTATCGCATCTGAGGCTAGATCGGGTGCTGACCATTGGTGAAAAAAGAAAAAGGTGAGATGACAGAGTAAGTTTTACTAGGGCCCCACGATGGGCACCAAATGTTCTTACCAAAATTTGGAAGTGGCACACGTCAGGGTGAGCGTGACCAAGATAGGTTCCAGATCCTATGTGTCAGACGATGAGTTGGCTTTGTTAAGAGGGGGACCTACAAAACAAAGGAAAAGACTCTGACACTCAAGTACATCAATTATGTGAGAGTATGTGAAAGTTTGAAAGTAGATGACTCTTGTTGTGACTGCAGGTTGAGCGTATAGGTGCTCAAGTATTCATGAATGAGTATGTAACTGAGTATCAGTCTGTCAGAGAGAGTGTGTTCAAGTTTTGAAAGAATGCCAGTGTTCATGTCGTGAGTGAATGTCTGAATGTGTTCTAAAGGGTTAGACGAAACCTAGTATTTATAGAATGAGGGGGAGCCTTAAGTCCTTGAATGTCAAGGTTGTTACAATGGTGTAAGAACCCTTGTAGATAATTATTAACCTGTAGATAAAGGCTAACAGATAATTATTGGTTATAGATAATTAGGCTTACAGATAATGTGTACCTTATAAATGATATATAGCTTGTAGATAATTAAGTACATGCCATTTGATATGGAAGTTGCAACATTATCAATAATACTTGAATAATAAAGCATTAAAAATAACTTGTTGGGTCCAATAGCCCAATTGTGGAAGGGAAGACATTTGTGCTCTTGTAGCAAGGATGACATGGAGGGTTGACATGTGTATTGGAACACTATGTGAATGACCACGTGTATTTTGCATACTGTAACGACCCCGTATGCATCCGATTCATTAACATTAAAATATGGTCTTAAGCGCAGCAACACTTAATGTAATTAAGTCAACACATAAGCATTAAAATAAAAAGACGTCATCATATGTCATACAACACCCCTAAAACATTATGTATGGAATATATATACATCCCGGTACCCGAGTTCTGTTCCAAGAGATACATCATAGTACAACCCCATGTCGGGTTACAAAATATACAACAAAATTGAGTCAATAAACTCGCAAAAGACCGTCTTCCATAAACTGCTCCCTTGAACCCGGCTTCGACCTCTTATCCGGGATCCTCAACTAGTGGCCAACCCAGCCTCTCAATTGAGAATCCATCGAGCAACCCCTACTCGGGTCTCTTATCCCGGACCTCGTCCTCCACCCTTTGGCTATCACCTGCAATAAAATATAATCCCCAACCTGGGTGAGATACAATCTTAGTAAACTCAGGGTTCTTGGAGACTCACCTCCCCCTGGTTCACTTCCACAGTACATAGCATTTATATTGGCATTACAAATAACATAGCCAACCTGGCCTTTTAATAAAATAATACATGTACATAAACACACCAACATATCATTCCATCACCAATATACAATTTAGCCAGCCAGTGCAGATATCATACACAATTGCATATAAGATATACAAGTTAGACAGCCAGTACACATAAAGTGCACTCTTGTATATCTTTCAGTGTACTCCGCGTACACATCACGTATCTCCGCCTGAGGTCCCAGACCCCGGACTCCACATGAATTCCACCAAAGACATGCACAAATGTAAAACCAGATATACAACTTAGTCAACTAGTGCACTCCACGTACACAATTGTATATCCAGTTATACAAATTAGACAACCAATGCACATCTCTATTACATGTATGTTTTCAATCAAAAAGAAATAACACACAATGTAAATACACGCACCATGCCATCCAATAACCATCACTCCCTAAGAGTATGGTGGAACACAATCAAGGGAACAAACTCCCAAGAATAGAGAGTTTACCTTCTCTGATTCCAGCACCGACGACCTCAGCCCTGTGTTCACGACCACAGATATCTTCTTTATCAAGCCCTACACCAGGCACAAAAGATATCAAGAATGGTTCTCAACCGTCTCATGAAAAGAACCCAGTTCTTTTTCCAGATCTCAACCATATACCTCCAACGTTGACTTGTAATCCCCCAAAAATATATGGGCATAACAAAATACCCAAAACCCAGAAAAGCTAGCTTTCAAAGTTGAACCTTCATCATAATAACCTCCTAAACATGTCTTTCCAAAGAAATATCACCCAAAACCAACCCTAACTCATATGGATTATTTTTCCTCTTAACCCCAAACTCAAAGAAAATAGTAAAACATACGTGTCTTACCTTAAAATGTCAAGGGAGGCTTGTGGACAACTTCTAAAAGCCTGGATGTCCTTACGGTGTCTTCTAAGTCATAAAGGTTGAAACTTTGCACTTTCTTTGGAGAAATGATCTCCTCGACTAATGGTTCTTTCAAAGAGCTAAGGGTAGAAACTAAATTGTATAGTGATACTCTTCAATCCTTATGTTGGATGTGAAGGTGTTTAGGTTAAGGAATGGTTATCTAGGAAGTTTTTTCTCACGTTAACAATGGAGGAAAATATGGAATAAGAGAGAGAAAGTGTTTTAACAAAGACGGTGGAAATAAGGTTACTACTGAAATATCTCACTCATGCATATCTTATATAGCCTATAAGTTAACACGCGTCATAAAATAGCAGGAGAGCTGTCCTGCTTCAAAACAACCAGTAGGGAGTCAACACGTGTCACTAGGCTAAGTCCGGGTTAACAGCAAATACTGACTGTTTTTAATCACTTATAAATACTTATGTGGTTGATTTCATAAGAACCCGTCCTGTACTATAGTACGTCCAATGTTCCCTCCTCCTCTGACCTCATCCGACCTAATCCAACCTATCCCGGCCTATTCTGACCTCATCCGACCTATGTCAACCTCATCCGAGTTCATACCTTGGTACTTCACAAGTCCAAGGTTCCTCTCAACCACTTCCGAGATCACTAACCCGGTAATTCTATCAAAAGGGGTTGCGAGCTCTTCCGGTCTCTCTACCCGGTAGCTCTTACAAGTCAACAAAAATATGAGCTCCTCCAAGCTCATCCAAGATCACTACCCGGTTGCTCATCCGAGATCACTACCCGATCCCGGATTTGAAAAGGTGCTATCGACACCCCTCCCATATCCGAGTTTCAATATACACCCTCCCTAATGTGACAATTCAATCATACGAACCCGGATTTATCATAGGGTCATTATACATACCCCAAATAGTACAATTATATAAACCCAAAAATCAAAGTGATCTCAATCAATAGATAATAATAGTTATTCACGAGTCAACATCATGTTATTTTTAATAAAAATGAAATAAAAATTATAATATAAACATTTAATTTCATCCGGTAAAATCTAATTTTAGGATATACTCAAGTCTTCCTAAACTCATCCTAACATTTTGTATTTGGTTTCACAGTATAAAATTCCTTTATAATTTTAAAATCAAATATTTTGCAGTAAACTATATATAAGTTATAATTTTTTTCGTAAATCTATAACCCTTTTCTGTTTTTGTATGTGTTCTTACCAAAATCTGGAAGTACCACACGTGAGAGTGGACGTGGTCTAGGTGGGTTCCAGACTCTGTGCATCAGACAATGAGTCAGGCTTGTTAAGAGAGGGGACCTACAAAACAAAAAAGATGACTCTGACCCTCAAGTAAGTACATCAATTATATGACAATAAAGCATATGAAAAGAGTATGAGAATGAATATGGCGTGTATGGCTGATGTGTAACTCATATGAGTTGGATCTTGTAGAAATGTTAGATGGAACTTGTATTTATAGCGTGCAGCGTGGGTCTTGAACCTTTGTAAATAATTAACCTGTAGATAATTAGATTGTAGATAATTCATAACTTTTAGATAATATGTAGCTTGTAGATAATTAGGTACCTATTATTTGAAATATAGTTGCAACATTATCAATAATATTTGAATAAATAAGCTTAGAGATAACCTGTTGAGAATAACATCCTGGCTGCTGAGGGGAGTGCGTCTGAGTTTCTATAACAGGACTGACGTGAAGGGTTGACACATGTTTAAAAGGTCCCACATAAATGGTCACATGTATTATTCATATTGGGGATAATATAGTACACACTTTTTCCCTTTTGGTCTTGCTTTAGTAAAATGCTAAACTCTACATCTCCATTTAGATTCCTTCATTTCATATCTATGATAGATATGGAGACTAGAAATTTATCTCATCTTGGAATTAAAAAATTATTAAGTGATTCAAGATTATTAGGTTATTTGTGGTTTAGATCATTAATTATGAGATAATTTAATATTTTTAATTGATTAAGATTCTTTAAATCAAGAGATGATACAATTAATTTTTGTTAGATAATTATTTAGTATATTTTTAATTAAATAAATATATTTTAACCGTTTGTGTCATAATTATTGATTGAAATCATGAATGAGATGGTAATTTTAAACCACCTAATAATTTATGTTGTTGGAATTGTCTTGTGCAACTTAATTAGACAAAAAATGCACAATCGTGGCCACTTCAATCACAATATACAGAGGTTAAGGAAATTGTCTAGGACCTAATAATTGGATAAGAAGATGAATCTCTGTTCAAACTATTTGTAAGACAGTTCAATTGAGACCATTAAGTTAATTAGATGGATACGAAAGCGTGATTAGCGCGGCGGATAAGTTTGTTTATTGTCTATTATGTTTTTTTTAGGGATTATTGTTCATTATGTTACACCTATCTACATTGAAGATTTTTCTTGCTACATATGATTAAATATTCTTCTTGTTTTCATGTGATCAAATTGGCCAAAGTAAATTTCATTGGAGCAAAATGGTATAATGTGAACGAAGATCTGCACAGACATGTTGGGCCCAAGATGGAGGCTTTGGTTATATTAAAGTAGGTTATCATTTTCAGCATCGGTATTTTATTCACAAAAACTAAAAAGCCTTTGATTTATATATGATGTATAAGCTTGTGGACCATAGGACTGTCATGAGGTTGTGCTTTTGCATCAAATTTTCCTTTTTAATGATGATATTTCTTGCTTTTGCTTCATTTCCTTTCCTTTTGCACATTTAGGCATGGACATATACAGTTATAGTGTTTTTCTCTTTTAAATTTATATATATATATATATATATATATATATATATATAACTATTAATACAAGATAATTATACTTTACTTTATGTACACATTTGTTATTCTTAATTTATCTTTCAACTACTTTTAAAAATACCTAAAATCACAAGTAGATATTGGACCAATTTATTTAAATTTATTTGTTAAAATAAACATTTATTTTAATAAAATAAACAACTTTATATTTTTTTGTGTATTTATCTATACTATTTCTTCTTAAAAACTAATTTGTTACTTATTTTAAGAAGTAAATTTTATCTCTTAAAAAAATACTTATATAAAAATGTTTATTTTAAAGTTTTTTTTTTAATTTAAACAAACTCACTCATTGTCTAATAGTTTTTTAATATGACATTTGTTACAATTACATAACTAAGAAATCAGTTAAAACACAAGACATGGAGTACTTATTTTTCAGCTATTTATTATAAATTTAACCTATAAAAGAATATATGAAACAAAGTGCGTACAAATAATTTCAAAAGGTTAGTCAAGTAAAGCATAAGACATGGTCTCACATGTGATACAACAAAGGCTTGAGACTTTACTTGTCTATTTGATGTTTGGCAGGATGAGATAAATGAAAGTATATATGGGTGAGGATTTTTTAAGCTTGAAGGTATTTTTTGCCTTAGACTTATTATCGATCATCTTCTCTTCATAATTTTATATTTAAAAAAATTGCATACAAATTATTATTAACTTTTATTTTTAAAAAATGGTATACAACTAATTAATATTTACACTATATATGCAGATTAAATCCATTTTTAATAATATTAAAGTAATAATAATAATAATTATGCAGATTAAAACGGATCCACTAATCAAAATTGGACAACCACTCTCCACTCTCATTGGATAATTTTATCTTTAAACCATTTTTAAAATTTTAAAGTTTCTTTTAAGATTCATTAACTTTCCACTACTTTTATATTATTAGTTTTTTTTCTATTATTTTTTATTAACTGTATTTAATTTCTATTTTTATTATTTAAAAAATTTAGAGAGGCACAAAAGTATTGAATAATGAGGTTTCTGTATAAGCTAACAAATTTACGGCTAATAAATCCTTATGATTTATAAAGACTAATGTGTATAGGTCTAATCCAATAAATTATATATATATATATATATATATATATATATATATATATATAATTTTTAAACATTTTTTAATAAATATAGTTTCTAAACATTAATACAACGACAATAATTATTATAAGTATAATAAAAAATCAATACTAGTAATTTGCATTGATTTTACATATCTTAAAATAGGTTTTATTGTGAAAAAAATTTACATTTCTGTATTTGCAATATAAGAAAATAATTTTGTATTCCTCAATAAAAATTCTTTTACTATTTTTTATGGACAAATGTGTTAATTGTTAGTATTTATTAACGGGAGGAATCAAACTCTTGACCTCTTCTCCATTTTTTTCTCCTTTTATCATTATATCAATCTTATATAAAAAAATCTCTTTACTTTTATGTGACATTGAATATCGGAAAATCTTTCATTTCTAATTAAATCACTTTCTTATCAATGAAATTTCTAGAAAAATTAATATAATACATTTGATTGTTATTGAAGTTTCTTGATAATAGTGTGTTTACAATAGTTACTATAAATAAGTTTAGTAAAACTTTATGGGAAAGTACTTCTATTCTCACTTATATAAATGGAAAAGTTTTATTCTCTTGTAGTACCGAACATGATCAGAAAGTTTTGTTCTATGCTGCTACTTTTAAAAATATCAAGAGTTTAATAGTCATCAATTGTAAATAATTAGTAAATTTTTATTTAATTATAAATTAATACTGATATATTTTAAAATGATTATTATAAAAATTAACAAAATAAAGAGAGAGGTTTGTTATTAGATAATAGTATAAAGCAGTTTGACTAGGTCTATGTAAATTTTTTTCTCAAATACTAAAACATTCCTTGCCGCAATTGCAAATGTCACCTTAATTAATTGTTACGCTGAAGTTAAAAAAACATTAATAATCAATTAATATAAATAACAATAAAAATTAATTATATTGTAGGTATACAATCAATGTGTCATACTTAAAAACTTTTAAAATTACTTAAAACTTAAAAAAAAATTATCACTTATAGTGATTTTATTTGATTCAAATAAGATTGTTTTCATCGAAAAATATTTGTGTGGTGTTGAAAAAAAGAGTCACATAAAATTGTTTTCACTGAAAAAATATGTGTGTGATGTAGAAATAAAAAAAGTCACAAGCCACAAAAGATAAATCCTCCCTCCCCTAATTTATTGTCACCTCAATAAGTAAGAGTATATAGTTGAGTTAGTAAACCAAAATGTAAGTTATTACCTCTATTATTTATTTTCGTTTTCTTTCGGATTAAAAAAATTATCACCCCAATATATATGGTGCAAATAGTTTGTTATTATGGACAATAATTACCCAAACGTATACTTGGACAACATGATTGAACTTGGATATAATGGCCTCGGCAATCATCAGCGAAATCTATGGATTGGATGCGCACGCGCGTCTATATGTACACTATTTGCATTGATTGCCAAGATATACTAGCTGTTATCAATTCCAAAATAATAATTGTAATAGTAATATATTTTAAACGAGTAACGAGCTATTATGCAGCTATAGATAATGGATGTGTCGCGATAATAATGGTCAAGTAAAATAGGGCAAGGGAAATTGAGTTCAAAGCAAAACATACACTACCACACAAAAATGCACGTATACATAAACTACCACACAATGAAGCCAACTCATTTCCGTTGTAATACTCATTTCACGTGGTTATATTGTAAGGTACAAATTAAAGTCTATGATATGGATCAAGATAACCTTTTATATAAGAAAAGTAAACAGCTTTATTCGTACAAACCATAAGAAAAGAAAATAATAACTTCTGGTGGATCCTAAACCTAAATTCTCAGTCTAGATCTGCCTCTGAATTGTAGACATTTGGAATAAAATCATAATAAAATAAAAAGAAATGATGTGCAAATTAAAAGTATACAAATTTAAGATTAAGGTCATTATATATCGGATGATCCGGATCCTTTGATGCCTAAATAAACATCATAATTAGCTCTCCTTTAACATGAACTTACCATTCTTGAAACCCAAACCCCATAAAAAATGAAGCCCTTTTCTAGTAGTTCTGTGATTTCGTTGATGAATGTTTAATTGTAAATGATTAAGTTAATAATAGGTTAGTTGGGGGATGTAATGTCTAACACGGTATATTATTTAGCCCTTTAGATCAAATCCAGCTAAACGAGTAATATCACAAAGGCTGAGGCTTTTGAAAATAAATGTATTCCTGTAATATATTGCTTAAAGGGATCACATCAAACCGGAGACTTTGAAGTCTTACCAAAGAATCAAACATCCTAATTATAATAGTTATAAAAAAATTCAACACCATATAACTATAAAAGTGTTTTACTTTTACTTTTATCTCACTTGTCCAAAGCACAGAATTGGAATACTTAATGATCGGCCAGATTATCATGAAGAACTGAGAAAATTTCCAACCTAAAGGTAGGCAAAATACCAAAAATACAAATAGGGAAACAACAGTGATAGAGAAGAAGTGAAAAGAGGTTTCAGTTTGATCAGCATGCACGAAGATCACATAATAAATCCTGCTGTCAAATAAATTAGATTTGGTAGGAATTCCATAAAGTGGAACCTGACACCAGAGAGCTATAGCTTTTGTTGGGGTCTCACTTTTCCACAAGGATTTACCTGAAATTCAGAATCATATAGTAGATAAATGAATGAGCTGCATGCATATAGGCCTTTGAATTAATTCAGACTGATTTTGACTAACAAATCACAGAAACCATGGCCGGTAACAATTATCTACATTTACTTTTGAAAGATCGATCGAACTATATAACAAATTTAAAATTTCAATAAGAATAATTGGGTGCATATCCTACTTAATTATATCAATTAGTCTCCATTGACATGAAGTTGCCCCCTCTACCTTTCAAGGAATGATTGCTAAAAAAATTGGTCAGATAACAGTTATTTTGAGCTGTCAAACATCAAGTATGTTTTCTTAAAATTCTAGCCTTTCACGGTACAATTAGTGGATATTAATGTTCAGGTTGCAACTTTAAAATTTTGAAATAGATTTTGAGTTGATTTAAATTGCATTGAACTTGTATATTCTTTTATGTATCCATTATTTATCACTAATTCATTTCAAAGATATTTAGGGTCATTAATTGCCAATGCATAATTTTTTTAAAGTTTGTATACAGTATTACTATTGAATTATGACAGTGTAAGTTAATGCATGTTTCCTAGCCAGCTAGGCTTTTATGAGTATGAAGGTGGACTTGAAGGAATGCTTGAACCTCTTTTTTTGTCTCATTTTATTTTGTTTTTATATATTTTTGTTAGCAGAACTTATGGGTGTTTGTTAAATGTTAACATTTGAGTAGAAAAGTTGGAAACAGGAGAAAAAGGTTAAAAGAGAGAAAATAACTAATATGGGGTGTCTCCGCTCAACATGATGATGCTTCTTTCAGCACGTTCCATGTTGTTTCAGCATGGCATGTGCTGACTTAGCATGATTCGTGTTGGATTTCAACCAAAATTCTTGCTCATTCAGTGTCACTCATATGCAAATGGTCATGATGCTCTCAGCACGGCCCATGGTAGATTAGCATGGTCTGTGCTGGTTTAGCATGGCCTATATTGTCTCATATGCAATAATCAACATCAGCATCGCTATTTCTCGAGAATGGTCATGAGGCATTCAGCATGGCCCCTGTTGTCTTAACATGGCCCGTGCGGATTTAGCATGACCTATGATGACCTCTATGTTGCTATTTTAATTGTCTCAAGTATAAATAGAAAATGGGAGGTGTTACAAGTTATATTTTACTCAATTTTGAATAGTAAGGATTTCTTGATCTTAGAACAGCACCAGGAACAATTAAGGTCATAATATGTAAGGATTTTTTATCTCCTTCACTCTCAATGTCATTTTGTATGATGTTTAGTTGTATTATGGTCATGGTTGGCTAAACCCCTAAAGTTCAGATTCTAATGTAGTTGTACTACCTATGTACTCTAATTCTATATTTTAATTGAGTTCTCCAATTATATTCAATTAATCGTATTGTTATATTGTCTTGTCTTTTATATTGGAATTGATCACTCTAATTCATATTTGATTACATGTTACCGATCATCTACTCATAATTGATTGACCCATAGAACGATAGGATTCATAAAACTTGCATGATCAAATTGGTGGTATGAATATCTTTTTTTACAAACATCTCTATTATTTATCCTTAACCCTAAATTAAATTTCAAATGACCAATTAACTAAGGATTAATTTAGGCGAAAGAGTATTTTCAGATCTTGACCATAAACTAACTATTAACTTAAGAGGCAATCGGTGATTAATCTTTAACTTAGCTAGGGTTCTTAATTAAAATTGGAATTAGGAGAAAACGAGTACATGCAAATTCATAATCCAAGCTTGTCTTCATTCATACATTTCTCTCTAAAAAACTGTTTGCTTAGCTTAATTTATATTTCTTTGATGCAAATGGTGAAACACTCTCAAACACAAGATAAACTCCCTAAAGTTATTTATTTTATGCAATTTGAATTATTTAAAAACACAATTGGTCTTTAAGGTACGATATTCAAACTTTTAATCAAGTCCAGGATAGTACGGCGTAAGGTACACTTGCCTTTATGCAACCTTATTTTACGCATCAAAGGCATCTTTAGAGGATGAAGGAAATCAAGAAGAAATTAGAGAAAGTGAGAAACTCAAGAAATCATATATGCTAAGTTTTCAGTGCCACAACCCTAAGAAAACATCACACCCTCTAGACTATAGTGCATATAGGGAGAGTGAAGATGATTTCTGGATAGACAGGAGTAACACAACCCTTAGAATAAGGAAAAGAAAAAATAGAATTGAGAACTTGGATTAAGAATTACATTTGAATTAGTTAAGAATAAGAATAGAGTGAAGTTAGTTTTTATTTTGTATTATTCAAAGGGAAAAGAGTTAGCTTACTTGGATTGGGTTAGCATCATAATGGGATGTTCGAGTTATACGCATGGTGTTTTAGGTTTATTTTCATTGTCACTTTTGTACATTAAATAATAAAAAGAAATAGAAATGAGCATTCAACTCTCTTGATTAAACTTTATATTTTTTACAAATAGATACATTAAACTTTAATTTCGTTCACATAGAATTTTCAAACTTTAACTTCGTTCACAATTAATTCTTAAATTTATTTCAATTAATTTTAAATTTCATAATTTTTATAAATAGTCTCTTGTATTAAATTGGGGTTAAATTACTAAAAAAAAATCCCTACCAATTATTAGTTTTATTTTTAAAATCACTTTTCTAAATAATATAACAAAATAAATTTTAGAATAAAAATAAAAATATTTTTTTTATTTCTTCTAAGTTCATATTTTTATTATATTGTAATATATGGATAAACGAGTTGTGACAATAAATAAATTAATGAATGATTGAGATTAAAATGAATTGTTGAGTTTTATTTCTGGTTAGAGTATTAACAAAAAGAACTATATGTAAAAAGGATTAATTGAATTGAAATTAAAGTTCAAAGTGTTTTTTTTATAATAAAAAAAGAAAGAAAGTTAAGTTTAAAATTGAGTAAAATAAAATTAAAGTGTATGTGGTCTATTTGCAAAAGAAATAAAGGTAAGGATCAATTAGGATAAAATTAAAATTTAACTTGTCTATTTACAAAAGAGATAAAATTTAGGTGACTTGATTACAATTTTCCCTTGTTAAATAATTAAGAAAATAAAAATGTGTTTTATAATAATTCGCCTTTGTATATTGTTTCGTCTGTTCTGTAATTTCTTTACTAGCTAGCAGGTTTCACTAGGATCCATAATTTTTTCCATGTAAGTAAAGTTAAAACAGTCAATATAGTGTGTTTATTATGTTTTCTAAGAAATTGATTTTAGAAAATAGTTATTCTATACTTTCTTATAAAGTTGAAAAAATAATAATTTCTTAATATACTATGAATTATAGACACTTAATAATTAAAAAAGAAAAAAAATATGTTTTTAGTCTATATTTTCAATTTTTCTTGATTTTAGTCTCTCAAGTTTTACATCGTTCAATTTAATTTATGTACTTTATAATAAAATTTCAAGGATTAAAAAAAAATATAGAAACTAAAAACATATTTATAACTTTAAAAAATTCTTATTAAAAACAATATATATTTCACTTTCACTTTATTATTTATTACTTAATACTTATGTAATTCATTATAATGTGTGCACAATGTACAATATTTTTTAATTTAAAAGAAAATGAAATATTTTCCCTCGAAATCACGGAGTGTAATCTTCGCTTGCTTGCTTCAATGGAATCAATCCGAACCTTTCCTATAAAGTGCAAAAAAACCATCAAACCATGTTCCTATAAAATGCAAAGTTGCTATTGAATACCAGGAAAATCTATTATATAGCCAAAGGCATAACGAAAATTTTATCATTAAAGTAGTATTAAAATATTTCCCAACCATGAATTATTCTATTAAAATGTTCGATGCCGTAGTGAAAACTATGAATTCTTTATTATTAATGATATATCCTCAATGTAATTAAGGTGTTGCTTAAATGTGAATCGCAAAAGAATGAATTTATAAAGTTATTTTTAAGAAAACATAAAAAAATTATAAAATATATTAATATTTATATAAAATTTAGTAAAACAAAAGAGTCTAGTCCCAAACTATATATAGAAACATCAGAGGCAGTGAATGATTTGAGGACAAATTAATTGTCAAAGACTCAAAGTAGTCTCACAAATTTTCGGAGACGCCACTTCAGTAGTCGTTCAATTATGAAGAGACAAGAAAACACAAATATGCACTTCGTTGAAAAATAAAAGTTCATACGTTCGAAAATATTGGCTCTGTACTCTGTTACTTGGTGGAAGATAGAAAGAAGTCGCTATAACGAGATCGAACAAGCTGGGGTTGGGGCACAGTCTACTTTTGCTTCAAAATATATACCATATATTATATCATTTTTTATATAGTTCACCAACCACATGCTACAATAATACGTGCACGTCGCAACTGCACTTTGGATATGAGACTTATCGATCAGATTCCGGAAAACCAACTAAATTAATTAGTAAATTGAGTGTAGAAAGAAAAGCCAAAACCAGAATCTAGGCGAGTGATAGAGAGCAAGACAAAAACCACATTAGAAAAAGCCATTATATTTCTTTTAGGAAAATTGTTTTTCCATTGGGGAAAGGGAAAGGGCCAGGATAACACTTAATGACACATTCCACATGCACCAGACAACGTAACGGATATGCATCTCATGCATTAAAAAAAGTTTAAATTAATTGCTAGGCCTTTTAAAATTATTTTAAAATAATTAATTAGGTTCAACTTTAGTATTGGATCTCGAAGAGGGATCTTCAACTGAAAGATCTCTCTTTTCCTAGATTCACCACTAAAGGGGAGATGAATATCTTCATGTAGAGATCCGGTTCTTCTCCAAGAATCCTGAAGATCTAAACGAAGTTAAAAAAATGATTTTTCATGCGACAAGTCGAAAAAAAATAAAATGAAATTAAAAGTTAAAATTAATTACATGCTTTATTAATATTCATATATTTTTTTAATGCTTTATTAATTAAAATTAATTAAATTAAATTATAAATATTTAAAAGTGGAGTCCATGTGTGACCCATTAAAATTATCTAAGATCTCAATTTGAAATCTACCACTAAAGGAAAAAATGTCACATATCTTAAGAGATATTCAATCCTACGTGGCATTATGAGGTCCATCAAAAAGTGGTCTAAGATCCCAATTTGAGATCTACCACTAAAAATAAAAATATTTATAATATTGGATCCTTGAACTTTGTAAAATTATTTAAAAGTTATATTTACCATTTGAAATGCAGTATATCCAAACAAGTCTATCGCTAATGAATACCCAAAGAAGACCAAAACAAGATAAAATACTCCACACTATACTTTACTCATAGAAAACAAATATAATCAACTCTTGACATAAGTGTTAATGGCTTGTGTCCCTTAATCAAGTGGTCTAAGATTTGAATTGTGGTTAGTCCATGAGTATGAAATAAATCTTGCTAGGAAGAGAATACTTACTTTATGTGCGCTCACATTCTTCAATAAAGATTAGTCATTGCTTTCGACGGGTTATTTCGTGCCAATACTATGATTAGAAAAAAAAATCATAAAAAACAAACAAGATATAAGAACCATAAAAAAATAACATAGGATTCAACCAAAAAATTACAGGCAAGGCAATCAATAAGCAATATGATTAGGGCTAGCCATGCAAAAATATGCCCAACTCATGATGGTAGCAACAACCCAACAATGCTTATGGTGACTACTATAATCAGGGTCAGTCCTGAGATTTCATGAGTCTTTTTATATTTAAGTATTTAAAAAATATAATATATGTTATATAAAAAAAAATAGTCACATAGTTTCATTAAAAATTACGTTTTTCTTACACCAAACGAATAATGTAGCTTTAATAAATCTCAAAATGATATATCACATTTTTATTTGATTTACTTTTATGTTATCATCTTTCATTCAATTTATTCCTAAAACGATTACATAATATAGATATTTATATATAAAGTAGACATGACAATAGGACTAGTCGATGATAGATTTCATTCTCTCCGACGTCATCCTTATACAAGACATGATATGTTCACATTTAAAATAGTATATTTATATTTTTTAAATCCATCTCCATCCCAACTAAATTTTATAGATTTGAGTAAAGCTATGAGGAACTAATCACATTCTTTATAACTTTAATTTACTTATATATTTATAATTTAATTTAATTTAATTTTATATTTTGTCTCTCAGAGAAAATGTTTCATTCCGATCGTTATTGTCTATCATCAACAAATTATCATTTCATATTAAATATTTCATACTTTTATTCTTTACTAATACACTAACATTTAGTTTTTTTCATTTATAATTTGATTTTATGTTGTTTCTTATTTTTAAAATATATTTTTAGTCGATTATCATAGATCAATCAAACATTGATATATATATATATACACACACACCATATGGGGTGGAAGCGAGTGAGTAAGGTACGGGGAGAGGGACTAAAAAGACAAGAACATAAATGGAAAGAAGAAATAGAATATAAAATTCACATGGCTACGAAGAAATAATAATAAAGACAAAATATAAACTTAAAGCATAATATATATACATATATATACTCTCAAGCGCGACAAGCCGTCGGGATGAGAGGGAGTGGATGGGAAGAGAAAATTTCAATTAACAGAAATCTAGAAACACATGCAAATGAGAAATCAAGATTTTATTTCCCAAAATAAGATTACACAAGATTGCAACTCAGAGGTATACCTAAGGAGAACTCTCTGAATCTGAACACACAAAAAAACTTGTTGGAAGATTGCGAGACGCAGCCCTTAAATAAACAAAACATTTCCTATTTCTACAGTTATGATAAACAGAACCCGAAAACCTACCGCTAAAAAGAATAGTTCTACATAGTAGTCTGCCGCGGGAAATGTTGATGCAATGCTGTCGTCAGATTGTTGTCAGACATCACCTAGATTGATGCCAAAGCAGTCGTTTTCATTCTAGTAGAAATGGTCCGACGATTGTGAGGAGGCTTCGACGGGCTCTTCAATTGGCTTCTTGGATGAGGAGCATGCATCTTCATTCTTCTTTTCCAAAAGATTAAAGATCATCTTCATATTCTCGATGAACTTCTCCTTTGAGGTGGAAGATGCCAAGGCTGCTATGACTTGTGATCTTTGATTGAGGAACTTGCATGCTTTTAGATCTGCTGCTTTGGTGAGGGTTGGATGTTGTTTAAACCAAAGTGATACCTGATCTGGAATGGCCCTGGAGTGGTCGAATTGGGGCCACCATTTAACCAGAGCTTGTCTCTTGAGTATCGGTAATTATCCTTTGGCTGACACATTACCATAGACATATCTCCGTTGGAAGATCCAAGCAAGGGACAATTTACTAAAGAAGTGTAAGTCCACCGGAAAAGGATCATTTTCAAGGTGCTCAAACTTCTTTGTAAAGATGGTTAGACCAGATACTACCTCAGAGGGAAGTATCTCCAGGATTGGTCCATAAAAGCTCCACCATTGCAAAAACCACTGAGGAAACTTATACTGAACATTTTATTTAAAATAAATAAGCCATGAGTGCATAAAGTCTTTATTCTGAAAGTGAAAGACATTATACCAAGCAGATTGATAATCCCAATAAGAAAACCCAATGGGATCATAGTTTTGTGAAAATCTTTTTATCTTATTCAATTCTCCAAATTCCTTAGGTGTTAGGACTTTAAGAATTTGCAGGGTTGAATAAGCGATTTGCTCAGACTCCTTATTTTTATGGTGTTTAATCTAGACTGAGTTGGTGTCAACCAGAATAAACTCATAAAAATGTCTTGTTTTGAGCAACGAGATTGGTTTGTAATGAAACTGGTTACCCTGGAAGTCTTTGGGGAAGATCTTCTGGGGGACTCTGTTTGGTTTGGGATCCCAAAACTCAGGTTCTATCTGAACTACGTTGTGATATTTTTTTTTCGAGACATACTGAGTTTGTGATTCAGGCTTTTGGATTGCCAAAGGTTCGGGTTGTTGAACAATGGCTTTTCCTTTTGGTTGTGAAGGGTTAAATGAGTTTGGGATAAGTTTTTTTATCATAGATGCTAGGCTTTCATTATCTTCATCTTCACAAGTAATTTCAACTCATGTTTTGGATGGAAGGCCTTTTGGAAGGTGGGAAAGACCTTTCTCTTGAAGGGCCAAAATGGTTTGGATTGGCATGGCATAATCCGCCTTTGTTTGGGATTGAGGTTTAGGTTTCTGAGTAGAAGACTCAATGATGGATTTAGGTAACACCCAGGTAGATGACCCAGATTTTGATTGCTTTTTGGGATCTCCTTATTGTTTGGGCGAAGATCCAGACCCTGTATGGGCAATTAAACCAGCTACGACTAGTCTTGGTTTAGTACTCTTGCCTCTTCCTCTTCCTCGTGAGGAGGAAGATGATTTTACCGAATCTGGCATAGAATCACTACTGGTTTCTCCCCTGTAAATATTCACGAGTGAGATAGTCAGGTAGAGAGTTTAAGGTACCTTTGAGAAATTCTATTTCAAAATCAAAGATACTCAAAATGGCTTGCCATCTAGCAAAAATCTATTTTGATGCAAGGTTTTTAACATCTTTTTGTAAAATCCCTTTTGCAGACTTACTTACAATCAACACGAACTAAAAACCTTTGATTAAGAAAATCAGATTGAAATTTTGAAATGCATAAAACAATTGCTAAAACTTCTTTTTTAATCGTGGAATAATTCTACTGGGCAGGATTCCAATATTTTGAAGTGAATGAAATTATTTGTTCTTTGCCATTAATGGATTGTTTGAGAATACCACCATAACCAATGTCAAAGGCATCAGTTTCAACAATCTTTTTGGCTGAAGGATTGAGAAGATAGAGACAAGGAAGGTTATGGATTTGGGTTTTAATATGTTTGACAAGATCAGTGTGAATATTGGTCCATGGAGGGGGTGTCTTTTTGAGATGGTCATAAAGCAGTTTGGCAAGATACTCAGCTGAGGAAAGAAGTCAGCGACATAATTTAAACAACCTAGAAATCGTTGGAGTTGACTTTTTTCGATAATATGGTCAAGAAATTTGTTTGAGAACTCGATAGCACGATTGATGAGAGTGATAGTGCCCTGGTAGATATTGTGACCAAGAAAACGAATTTTTGTTTGAAAAATATTGATTTTAGTTTTAGACAAAGCAAGACCATTTTTCTTGATTACCTGGATAAAAATGTTTATGTGTTTAAAGTGTTGGTCAACTAATTGGGAAAACACAAGAACATCATCAATATAAACAATAATGAAAGAGGAGTCAGGATTAAAAATGTCGTTCATAATTTTCTGAAATTTTGAAGGAGCATTTTTTAATCCAAAAGGCATGACTCTCCATTCATATTGACCAAAAGGGACCGTAAAAGATGTTTTATAGCAATCCCTTCATTGATTTGAATTTGCCAAAATCCCGATTTCATATCAAATTTGGAAAAGATTTTAGTGGAAAAAAGGCGATTTAGAAGATCCTTCTTATTCGGTATCGGATAGGGGATCCACTGAAGGGTTTGATTGAGGGGTTTGTAGTTGATAACTAAACGAGGAGATCCACCCTCAATTTTTGCAGGTTTCCTGACATAGAAAGCAGAACAAGACCAAGGGCTTTTGCTTTTCCTAATCAACCCCTTCTACAAGAGATCTTGGATTTCATTCTGACAATGGACAAGAAGCTCTTGACTCATCTGGATGGGTCGGGCCTTGGTGGGGATTTGTCGATCATTAAAGTCCTTCTCATAAGGAAGATCAACAATATGTTGTTTCCTTTGCCAAAAAGCGTTTGGAAGGTCAGCACAGATGGAACTTTGGATATGATTAGACAAAGACTTGATTTTGTTAAAAACAAGAGGTTGATTAAGCAAATCATCAATTTTCTTATAAGAAATTTCTTCCTTAAGGTAATTAATTTGGTTTTTCTTAAAAAGGATTGGGTTGAAATTTCTAACAATAGGATTTTTTAGAAATATGAAAGTAATGGATTTATTTTAATAAGTAGTAGAAATACCCTTATCAGAAATGGTTATGGGAAAATTAGATTTAATAAAAGGTGTTCTCAAAATAACAACGTTCTTAAGATTTTTGACGAGTAGGAAAAAAGTTTTTACTTTTAATTCATCCCTTTCAATAAAAGCGTTTGAAAGTTTAAAGTTAACATGAAGCTTAGATCCATTAGCGGTGCTAAGTCGTTCAGAAGTTTTCTCAAAATACTTACTTGGAACTAATCCTTCCTGAATGCAGTTTGAATCTGCCCCTGTATCAAACAGAGCTTCAGTTTCAAGGATAAAGGTTCCGACAATAATTTTGACCTTAATATAAAACTTATGGATTGTTAGTTGATTAATTAGTTCAAAGATATTTGGAGAACCATCCGGATTAACTGAATCATTTGGAGAATCATTATCAGAGGGTTGGTTATTCTGACCATGATTTTCCTCATCAGTATGGTCATCTTATATATATATATATATATATATCACAATGAACTAAAAATTCATTCAATATGGACTTATGAAGGTAATACATAAAAATAATGCCAAAAATCAAAATAATAATACTTTTTAATCACATATCACATCTTAATTTGAATACAAATAGACATAAAATAAAATAAAAATTAATTTAGTTATAAAAATAATCTAAATAATATAAAAATTTATTACATGACTATAAAAAAAATGGACCCCTTTTAGCTATGGGCCTTGTGCTATCGGACCTCCGGATAGGGCCTAGGGGTCAGGGTCAGTCCTGACTACAATAGTAAGACAATTGATCATAAATGTAATTGAAGGGGAAAAAGAAAGCAATGGTGTAATAGACAAAAAAAACTCATACTTGTTTCATCAATGGAAACTAGTGGTGGTTGTGATGTGGTACGTGGTGCTGCGATTTGGTAGTAGTGGAAACAAGATATGGTACATGGTGGTGTTGGTGGTTGTGGCGTGATAAGGTTTCAAGGGTTTGAGAAGTAGGGATTGATGTGAAGGCGAGAAGCAGTTCAAATTTGTAAGAGTAAACAAATAATTTTACATCACTTATTATTTGTATCGATGTACAATATCCATTTTTACATCGGTTCAAATAAGAATCGATATAAAAAGTATATTCTACATCAATTAGGTATAAATCAATGTAGTATATTTTTATTTAATTTAAAAATGTCACCACATTTTATATTAGATAGGTTATTGTATAATCAATGTAGAAAACATGTAGAAAACACGCCGTATTATGCATTTTATATTTTTACTTAAACTTTTATGGATCCATCGTTATTTCACACACACATATATACGGAGAGATCAAGTTACTCTTTATCCTCACCATTCATTTTCTTGAAATGTAATGATTATAATGAAAAACTAATATTAATCATTAGATTTCAAGAAAATAAATGATGAGAAAAAAAAATTATTATTGAATTACGTTCATGTTTTTCTTTCTCTCTATATAATTTAAGTAGTCTATATATATATATATAGTGATTATACATGATTACTAACTAACTTATAATCTTAATTATTTATGTGACCGTCAATTTAGTGTTATTTGAATTAAGGTTGACAATATTAATTTTAATAAAATTGATATTGAAGTGATGTAATTTATTTTAAAATATTTTTATTATAAAATTAAGTTAAAAGTAAAATTTGGTATAAATTTTTTATTCAACACAAAAAAAATATTTAAAATCGTTTGAATGCACAATAATTATCTAAGGTGAAATAAAAAGTAAATTAATTAAGTTACACTTATGTGATTTTCTTAAATCACATATTCATTTCTAACACTAACACGTTGGTGCAAGTGTCAATAGATACTTCAATGATAAGAAACAAAAAGTTACGGAAGGTGAATTATTGTTAGAACGTGGTGAGGAACAATCAGGCAAGCAATTTTCTCATGCTGAAAGTTGACATATACGAATGACTTTGCCGTTTCGGAAGCTAGAGATTTCATTTGGATCGTAAAGCATGTATCCCTTTTGCAATTGATGTTTTGGGGGATTTTAGGCCTTTCACATTATGCTTTGAAGGATGCCAGTTTTCCTTCCAAGTGTGGGACTTGGCTCATTAATTTGTCTAGTTTCTCTATATCCTACACGTACCCGTTTTTGCCAAATGTAAAAAGGCAAACCACTCTAAAGCTAATCCCTACCTTATGTCCCATTCTTTTACCCACATAAGGCAAAACATCTTTGGCAATGGCACAAACACAAACACTACACAACCAAATACCCTGGCACAAAATGGCAGTTTTCTCCAAATGCTTTGTTAGTTTCACATGAACAAAGAAATTACCAAAGCTACACTGTTTTAAAGTAGATCTCTTACCTCCCATCATTTATTTATTCGTTTTTTAACGGATATTTATTCGTTTATTTGTTTTAAAAATTTGTTAGAATTTTCTCCGAGATTGCATAGTATTAAACTGCATATTGCTCCATGTACTTGCATATTACGTTTGGCGTTTACGATTACCAATGTACCAATAATAATAATAATAATAATAATAATAATAGTACTTAATTAATAATAAAGAATAGCGTTAAATAATAATAGTAGTAGTAGTAAAATAATATAACTATAATATCAACTAAAGACTGAGAAAAAATCAAGAAAAAAAGGGTGAAAAAATGAGTAAAAAGTATATATTATGAGAAACTAACATGCATGCATGCAAAAACACTATTCTAATATGTAGTATATAAATAGATTAATCATAAGTCATACTTTACAAACTGTAATCCTAATTAAAACAGCACGTATATAGTTTGTTTGCTCACAAAGTTAGAGCCAAGTGGGAAGACCATACTAAATGTTTTGTTTGGTGTTTATGTTTGGAGAAAAGAGAGCCGAAAAAAAAAAGAAACTCGAAACAGGAAAAAGAAAAAGGGGGAAACGAAAGTAAAAGACAGGGGGGAAAAATAAAGGAAAAAAAGAAAAGGAAAGAAAAAGAAAGCCAGACAGCGAAATGTGAGAAAGGCCCGTGGGGGAATCAGGTAGAAGGAGCCCTCTTTCTTTTTCTCTCTCGAAATCTCATTGTGATGGCGTGATTTACTTTCACTTTTTCTCTCGACAGGAATCTTTGAAAATCGAAAGCATGCCCATGAAACAAGAAGAAAGGAGGAAAAATATTACGATGAAGGAAAAAAAAAGGGAAAAAAATTTAACTTTAATAATAAGGAGAGGTATACAAAGAGAAAGGAATGCATGTGCATCACCCGCTATTGAGCTGTAAGGTAACTTATGGTTTGCTAATGACACACACCTACTTCGTACTTTCTTTTTTATTGAATTAGGGTATTATTGGTGGAGAAACAAAAACTAATTCATATTACTACTAAGCAAGCATGTGGATTCAACATCAACTAGTGCAAAGTCATTACAACTTAATTTCAAATGTTAAACACCTAATTACGTTAAATATTTAAAAGGGGGTTTTGTTGCATTAAATACTTGAAGATAAAAAAATTTCATACATAATATTCTTATATGACTCAAACAAGATTATTTCTAATGAAAAATATTTGATGATTCATAAAAAAAAGACTAATGTATATTGAATTTCATTTAAGAAGCTTATAATTTCTAGTATATAATTTTTTTATGTATAAATATGGAGATTGTTTTTATGATTATATATTTAAGAGACCAAATTATTCATTAATTATGTCACACTTTATTGACGACATCTTGGGTGCACTACTAAGGTATTGTGTTGTTGGAACTCGGGTGAGAAATGGGGAAAAAAACAGATATCACCTTAGTTTGGTAAGGCCTCTTGAAAAGATTGGGATGTATTAGCACTTTACTGGTCCTAATGTCCTATGATATAGTCCTCGTGCCTACGATGGTGTGGTCTGGTCATATGTACTGTTTTTATGATTATTTGTGTGCTCGTGCACTTGGTGACCAGACAAAAATATGGTCCCAAAAAAGAAAGACAACTCAGATCTTGAATGGGATCGTCCTGTTATAAATTCGAAAACAACAACAAAATTAAGCCAAAGTACCATATGCGGTAACTTTTTTTTTAATTTACCGTAGTAAATTTTAAATGAATACTTAGATATGAAGAAGTCCTAATGGAGTTTATAACTTCTGAATTGATAGTTATAATAACTTCAACTTTTTAATTGAAATTATAAAATATTTTATAACTTTAATTTTTTAAAATTATGATTTTAAAGTTGTAAGGAATTCTTTTATACTCTAAAATCGTAAAGCGTAATTATTTTTAAAAATGAATTACAATTTCAAATATATTTTTTCACATATCTTTTTCTTAAAAATGTAAATAATATTTAATATTTTATATATTTTTATATGATTTTATTTAATAATTTCTATATTGTTTTATTTAATATATTTTACTACTTCAATTAAAAAAAATTATAATATATATTATAACTTTCAATTCAAAAGTCGTAATATTTATTATGACTTATTCAATATTAACTTGAAATTTAATTCCAAATGATAAATTAAAAAAAAAATTACCCCCTTCTCATAGTTTTGCCAACAAAATTATATTGGGATAAATAAGATGACACTCTAGGAGTGAGTTGGAGGGGAAAAATTAATGGAAAGAACTCAAAATATTCTTCCTCTTTTTATTTTGATCATGCATTACATTGAATTACATTACATTGTACAATTATAAAATTGGGCCTATAGATTGTACAACTGGTCCATGCGGTCATAAGGGGACCTCCAATTTAATTTTTTTCACCCAGCTAGAAAGAAGAAAAAAAGTATCTTAATTTATGTTTTGAAGCTTTTTCTTTGTTTTTATTAATCATTGATTACCAAAAAGACACCATATTGGTTTTTTTATACATTAAACATTTTATTGGATCCTTCTGTCCTATTTATGACACAAATTTATAAACTACAGTCAATAATTGTTCTGTTAAATATTGTGAATCTGATTATGCAATTTAATTGTTAAAAATGAATATTAGATATTTCATTTTTGAAGCCTGTAAAGTTGATACTGTCTCCATTCCCCAGTATAACTTCTAAAATACACCATTTATTTATTATATAAATATATTATATAAGAATTCAATTAAAATGAATTGATTGTAAAGCTACTTGTATGATAAGTTTATTAATTTTTATAATATCTATTTTAAATGTAGTTTTAAAAATAATTTGATAAATTAAAATTAAATTTTTTTTATTGTGAGAACCTTTGACAATTAAATTCATTATACATTGTCATTTGGTTATGCATAGTCAAGTTATTAAAAGAGGTCAATCATCATATTTGTTACATGGAAAGCCATACTTTTTAATAAAGTATTCACACATTATTAAATGATATTTTTTTTTTTTTACAATGAATCAAATTAAAATCCAAAAGTGAAAGTGCATCATGTCATGTTGAAGACCCTTTGGTTTAATTTTTTTCAACTATATACTATTATGGAAAGTGTTCACCAATTTTTCATCAATAGGTTACTGAGAAAAATGCATGAAGGAATAAATATTTCATTAATAGCTAAAAATTCTATAAATTCATCATCAATAAATTGAAAAAAGAAAACATAAGAAAACAAAAATATACAACAAAAGGCCCAATCCCCAATCCCCATCACCTTTAGTAAAAACAACAACCTCTCATTGCTTATTTTCTGTAAATAGTGACAAGTTCTGACCCCATAGAACTCCACACCCCAAGTTAAAGCAGCAAACCAAACAAAACGGAAAGGAACCAAGTCAGAGCAAAGACTAATACTAATACCATAGTAAATGTTTTTTTGTGTTTGCTACAACATTAAATAATGACGAGAGGATGCCCTAAAAAAATAGTACTAGTAATAACGAGAGGATAATTAAAAAAATTACTGTTAAAACACGCGCATATATGTACGTGTAGATAGATAAATATATGCCCCGTCCTGAATTGATTGTTTATTTATATAAACGATTATAGCACCTGCTGGCTGCAGCCTTCGCTAGTGATAAAATATTAAATTTTCACAACTTCAGAGTTTCATAACTAAAAAAGCACATGCAATTTTACCAAGACTTAAATCCGTAATTTTTAATTAATAATACTCTTTTATTTATTTTATAATTTTATTCTTGTTTCAAAATTTAATCATCTTAAAATTCAAGATATAATTATGTGTAATTTTCAATCACATCCTTAGTATTAATACTATTTTTAGTGATTAAACATTTCTTAATTTACAACGAAAGTTGAAGATAAAAGAGCCTAAGAGGAAGTAATTATTCCTACACTTTTCCTTTTAAAATATACTCGCACTTTAATGCAGGAAATCCAAAATCCAAAATCCAAATTCGTATATCACACACCCGACCCTACATTTTTCCTTTTCACAATTTTTGTCAACAATGCCAGAACCATGTTTTGGATATTGCAATGCATTTTCCTCAATCCAAATATTTTATTGCACATTTCACATAAAAAAAAATTTGAAATAACAAAACTCATTATTTTATTTCACATTCCACATTATTATTGTAGTAGCGGAAGCAAGTATAAACCTTAATTTTGTGTCACGCCACTTTTGTTTTCTCGCTGTCCATAGGAAGCAAACAGTTCCACCAACCTTCCCAGTTCCCATCCCTCTCTCTCACTATTATCACATCACTCTCTTTCTTTCCCTGTCATCCTTCCACACAGACAAATTACACACTCCCTCACTCAATTCCTATTCTTTTTTCTCTCTTCACTTCATTTCTCATAACATGTCCAAAACTCAAACCTCCACTTTCTTCCATTTCCGGTTATGAATCCCCCCCAACCGCCGCAGCCCCACCGTCCCTCTTGCCCTCGCCATCCCGACGAAGCCTTCACCGGCTTCTGTCCCTCATGCCTCTGCGAACGCCTCGCCCTCTTAGACCCCAACAACAACACCGCCTCCTCCTCCTCCTCCGCCTCCCGGAAACCCCCCTCCACCGCTGCCGCCGCCCTTAAAGCCCTCTTCCGCCCCCCTCCCCTCCCGGAACTCCGCCGCACCAAATCTTTCTCCGCCTCCAAAAACGAACCCTTCTCCTCCTCCTCCTCCTTCGAACCCCAGCGTAAATCTTGCGACGTCAGAGTCCGCAGCACCCTCTCCAATCTCTTCCACCAAGACATCAACATTAACATTAACCCCCAAAACGACAACGCTCCACGTGTCGTTCAACCTCACCCCCAACAAAACGACAATCCTCCACGTGTCCTCGACCAACCCGAAAATCCAGAAGAAGACGAAGAGGACGAAGACGAGATTAGGGTTCTGGAGGAGCCCAAGCTCAATGTGAACGAAATCGAAGAACTTGAAGAAGAACTTGGAGAAGAGGAGATACTAAAACAGAAAGAAAAAGAAGAAGAGCTTGTTGCTATTGTGGAAGAAGAAGACGAGGGGTTGAAGACAATGAAGGACCACATCGACCTTGATTCTTCTCAGAACAGCAAGCAGCAGAAAGCGCGTGACTTTAAAGACCTTGCCGGGAGCTTCTTCTCCGCGGCGTCAGTTTTCAGCAAGAAGCTGCAGAAGTGGCGGCAGAAGCAGAAGGCGAAGAAGCGGAGGAGTGGCGGCGCGCTGCCGGTGGAGAAGCCGATCGGGCGGCAATTCCGCGACACGCAGTCGGAGATCGCCGACTACGGGTTCGGGCGGCGGTCGTGCGACACCGATCCGAGATTCTCGCTCGACGCAGGACGGTTCTCGCTCGACGCCGGCCGGATGTCGTTCGACGACCCGCGGTACTCGATCGAGGAGCCGCGGGCGTCGTGGGATGGTTATTTGGTGGGGAGGAACACGTTTCCGAGGATGCCGACGATGTTGTCGGTGGTGGAGGACGCACCGGTTCCTGTGCCGGTGCCGGTGAACCATGTGGTGAGGACTGATATGCAAATTCCGGTGGAAGAGGGTTCGAATGAAGATGAGAGTGTGCCTGGTGGGAGTGCACAGACTAGGGACTATTACGATTCGGGTTCCAGGAGGAGGAAGAGTCTTGATAGGTCTAGTTCAGCAAGAAAGAGTATTAGTTTGGAGGTGGATGAGTTAGGGAATAATGGGAATGAGAATGGGAATGGGAATGGGAATGCTAAGGTGGCTCCTGCTGGGGTGGATTATGTGCAAGGGGTGAGAATGGGGTTTAATGATCGCGAATTCGACCGGTCGAATTCGATGCGGGATGATTGCTGTTCTGAGAAGATGTTTGATGTGGGGGTGATTGGGAATGGAGATGGGAAGGGAGGGAAGAAGGGGCGGCGGTGGCGGTGGAGCATTTGGGGGTTTATTCACCGGCGTGGCGGGAACAAGGATGAGGATGAGGATAGATATAGCAGGGTGAATGGGGTGGAGAGATCGTATTCGGAGTCGTGGGGCGGAGACGGTAGAGGTGGTGGTTTCAATGGGAGGATGTTGAGGAGCAATAGTAGTGTGAGTTGGAGGAATGCTCAAGGGATTGGGAATGGTGGTGGTGGGGGGTTTGGGGGTGTTAAGAGGAATGGTGTTCCAAGTAATGGGAATGGGAAGAAGGGGAAGGATGAGTTTGTTTTGGAAAGGAGTAGGAGTGCAAGGTATTCTCCTAACAACATTGACAATGGCCTCTTGAGGTTTTACTTGACTCCATTGAGGGGGAGCAGAAGAAATGGGTCTGTGAAAAGTAGGTCAAATCAAGCACATTCCATTGCAAGAAGTGTGCTTGGATTGTATTGACATGGAGAAAGAAAGGTCCATAAGGTTTTCTTTTGGTTTGATGTTAATTTTGCTCTGCATTTCTTGTGTAAACCACACATGCACTATGTATTATTATTATTATTACTATTATTACTATTATTATTCTTGATGGTTGGTTGGTTACAAAATGCATCTTCAGTTTACCTTTCATAACCGGAGTTTTTAGTGTTTCTTCTTTTGCTCTATGCTGCTGCTGGCGTTAGTGAATAGTGACTTAAATCTCTTCCTTCACACACCATGTTTATTTACTTTCTTTAATTTGCCAGAAAAAGAATAATGGGACATGTGTCTAGCTTCATGGCGCTACTCAAAATATGCTTTTTCTTTGGAATCAATATGGTTTCTTTTTCTGTCTTTTATGCTGCAAAAGCATTGCTGATTGGTGTGTAGGATCGTAGGGGTTATAATTTGGGAGCATTTAACTTGAATTTTGGCATGTTTTATATTCCTGCAAAAGTGGTTACAAGGTGGGCTCATGCCACCTGCAATTGCTTTTGTCATGAGTTGTAGTTTTGAGTACAAGATAACTGGTGGATCCTTTTTTCCCTTTGGCATCAATTAATCACACTTTATTACATGTGACTTATCCCAGACCGTGCCCCCCCATAAAACATCAATACTCATATCAACATATCGTATCTCCACTAAGGCAAATTTAATTAGAGCTTTGAAAATTTCTGTAGTGAAGAGATCTACCAAGGTTTAACTTATCAAAGGTGGTCTTCACACCATTTGACATTTTTTTATTATCCAAATTGAACACAAATAGGTACAGGAGTTCATAATAACTTACATATCATAACTGAATTGGATCATCTTAATACCTTTTGGCCTTTCTGTATTAAGTGTACAAGCCATTACGAGAAGTTAAAATATTTTCACTGATGTGGAAAGAGACCATGCACAATGTAAATGTTGTGGGGGTTCTAGTGATCAAGGAAATCGATGGAACCTTAAGATTAAGACACTTGCATTTGGGGTTACCGAGACAATGAACAGTGGTGTGGACATAAGGAGGGTGTTAACAGGAACAAGACAACAGTAAAAGAATATATAGGGATAAGAGTGCAGAAAGCTGGCCCTCAATGTTTGTAAAAGAAGAACAATTCTGCAGATTCTGTGTTGTTGGAGCTACTGATTGACTTGAAACTTGAGGAATATTAATGCTACTGGTATGTTAGGTCAACGTCAACTGAAATTTGACGGTGCAAAGGGTTGTTTTAGTATAGAAATATTTGAAAGTATAGCAGATGTTTGCCTCTTTGGTTCTTTTATTCAGAAAATATTGTAATTGACTGCTCTATGTAATATTTCACTGTGCTTCAGCTGTAGTACTTAGTAACTCGTTTTGCATATGGAATGAAAAATGTCTTATCAAAGACTTTTACCCTGTAATTGGCTGATCTTTTACAAAATAAATTTTAATTTTATTTAAAATTAATTTTTATTAAAATTGATTTTTATTAAAATTGATTTTGAAGTGAATTACTTATATTTTTTTTTAATTTAGAAGCAAATTAGTGGCTAGTAAATTTTAGTATATTGAATTTTTGCAAAATTTACCCATATTTGCTTCATCTAAAAATTAATTTTAGATTAAGAATCATTTCATAAATATGAAATCAAATATTGGTGTTTACTTTCTGGTATTTTAATATGATTGTGGATGATTCAACTTGAATCCAATTGCGTTAAGATGTTGATTCTGAATTAAATTTATTTTCGACTACAAATCATTTTGTTAGTATCGAATCTAGTATGTAGATATTTACCCAAAATCATGTTAACTGATATTTTAACAAGATTGTAGATGATTTTACGTGAATCCAATCTGTGTTTACATAAGCATTGTAATTTGATTTTGAATAAAAATAATTTTATAAAGTTGATATTGGTTAATTTTTTTAAAGTGAAACGATTTAAGTTTGGATATTTTTATCTTGAAAGCAAGTTTGATGCAAACTTAGTGTAAATTTCCAATCTAACGTGAAAGCTATTTCTTTTAATCAATTTTAGACACATTGAGTAACTGCGTGTTTGTTTATACACGTCTAGTTGAAGCAAGGATAGCTTCTACTTAATTTTCCTTATTTTGACGTGGTTTTTGGTGTAGACTTACGTACTGAATGCATTTCCAAACACATGCTAACATTATTTGGTTAAATTTGGGTAGAATTGGACAAGATTCTATAAGAAAAGTTTCGAGTTAAAGTCTCAGATGTAAAAACAAAAAGTTAGCTCAAATTTTTCAAAAAATATTCATTATCGATAAAAATTAATGAATATTTCACTTATATAACATAATAATAAAATAAATTCTAGTAAAATTAAAATTTGGAGACAAAATTAATTTTACCAAACAATAATGAAATGTTTTATATTATCAAATAAAAAATATTAAAAGAGTTTAACTTTTATAGTTAGTGTCAGTTTTTTTTATATTTTCAGATCATCAAAAGTTATTAATGGTATCACTTACAAGAGTTACTATAAAAATTAGTAAATTTATTTTATATGATAATTTATAATTTAAATAAATATAACAAAATTTACACTGTGACATACTTTCAGATTGACATACATTATTTACTCTTACTAAAATCACTTTTAATAAGACATAAAATAACCAAAAGTCACCTTGAACTTTGTAATTTTATATTGTAGGTGGTCTTAACTGTAAAGCCCAAATTAGAGAAAAGCATTTTTTCTCTCTTTATAACTTGTACAGTTGAGATTCTTTGCGAATTTTCAATTGTTTCATACCATTAGAATATTATTTCATGGGACTAGTTTTTCTTCTCTGGACATGCACAGATTAAGGGAAGCAGTTTTTCTAAGAAGAGGAATTGCCGACTTTCGAGAACTACAGGGAAAGGCAAATGATGCAGAATATATGGGTCGGTCACTACTAAACAAACAATTTGCGTAGGAGATTTGTCGGTCCAGCCTCATAATGAATCCTCTCTTTTATGTTTATTTATGTCAATGAATATCGTTAATGTTGCTATATCAAAATGTATTTAAGCTTTTGTAAAAACAAATTATTTAAGATGAGAATGAGAATACATTAATCTTTCATAGTATGATAAATTAAGATTTGAATCCTCATAAAAAAATTTGTTCAAATTTAAAGTTCAACTGTATCTCGAATAAGTTTGCATATAAAAAAAAAAGATATGTGTGAAAACAAATATTTAAGCTTGAGGTTAAATATAATTATACTTTACATAGTTTAATGCGCCATCACATGTTTAACTTCAAATGTGATTATTTTATATTCATCACATGTTCAAATCAATTAATTCAAATGTGATTATTTTATATTTTACAAATCGTAAAACTTAGATTAATTTGTAAATTTGGAATCTAATTTTCTAGATTAAACTATTGTTTGGTGAGTTTATCAAGGATTCATCAAATACTTCTTATAAATGGCGCGTAATCTGATTATGTGACGGATTTTAATCCAATTTGAAATGTTTTCTTTCAAAATAATGAAACATTAAATCATGTTAGAATTTTTTTTATATAAAAAATAGATTTTTGCTTAGAGATCCCACTTAGGGGTGTTCGCATTCGGTTTAGATTAATTTTGGCAAAATTTAGAATTCGATCAAATCAAATTTGATCGATTTTCAGAATTTTTTTTTTAAACTCAACCCAACCCAACAATTATTCATGAACGGTTTGGTTCGGTTTAGGCTTACGGGTTACCGATTTAAATTTTATTTTATTTATCTTAAAACTACTATTTTATATCATGATTCATCCAAATATCCAATACAATACGGTAAATATCCATTTTCGTCGTTGAATGTGTAGAGACTTAACAAATTTGTCCCCAAAAGATGAAAATTCTAATTTTAGTCCTCAAAAGTGATAAAAGTGTGACAAATTCATTCATCCATTAACTTCCGTCTATTACTATTAATGAAAGAGCCTACATGACACAAAATAAATTGGATCAAAATGTCAGTAAATTTCCATTTGACCAAAATGTGAGTAAGTTTCCATTGGATAAATTTGTCAAATTTCAAATTTCATTTCATTTAGGGGTAAAATGCAATTTAGGATAAATAATCATTTTCGTCCCTAAATGTGTAGAACCCTGACAAATTCTTTCCGAGAGATGAAAATTCAAATTTTAGTATATCCATTTACATGCATTGCAAATTTGCTACAACTATTTACTTGTCTTCTCAGCTGCCAAGATCATTGACATATTGTTGGAACATAATAGTATCATAGGATATTCATGGTTTTTTTCTCTCTCTACATATCCTTCTATCGGGTTCTTTTTCACGCCGTAAAAGTTGTTATAAATTTGGTGTTTTTACCAAAATCACATCCTTTACTCGTTTCCATATTACCAAACTCCCCAATACCATTGAAAATGCCTGTAGAAGTTGAAGCAACATTTAAGATTGTCGAGCCGACATTGATTTTTGAAGTGTGTTTTCAAACAAGGATGTGATATGTTCTATTCTCTCTGTGATGGAATTATTATTATTATCAACGTTGATTTGATTGTGTCCCTTTTGTTTAGTGGGTTTTGAAAATCTTTGTGTTAGACCTAGTCCTGTTTGAGAGAGAAGTTGACACTTGTCAACTTTAGATATGCGCTTAATTGGTTGTTGTCCTTTGAGCTGGTAAGACCATTTTCTAAAAGAAACTTTCTTAATTACAGGTTAGAAAAAATTCAAGCGTGTTAAGTGTTGAATTATATGTTAGAACAAAATCAAGTGTGTTGGTCCAATGGAAGAATTAAATTATATTTTTACATGTTAGAATAAAAAAAAAGGGAAGGATGAAGATTAAATTATATTTTATCCTTAAATGAAATGAAATTTGGGGTCTGACAAATTAGTCAAATGGAAACTTACTAACATTTTGGTCCAATCTATTCAGCAACCATATTGACAATCATTTTTATGATATTTTCGTCACTCTATTCCATGTAGGCTCTTTCATTAACAGTAACAGATGAATGAATTTGTTACACTTTTTTCACTTTTGGAGACTAAAATTTGAATTTCCAGTTCCAACACTTGGAATCTTAATATTAACAGTATTTAAAGTCAAATCAAACAACTCTCAAATTTTTGATTGGTTCAGTTCGGTTTTAATCGGATTTATAGATCTAAACCTGTGACCCAACTCAAACATAAACGATTTTGATCGGTTCGATTCTGTTTTGACACAAATACATAAATGACTCAACCCAAACAGTTTGGATCAATTTGGGTCAATTTGAATTCGCAGATTATTTATAAATGTAGATACCCCTAATTCCACTAAAATTGTTTATTAAGACTTAAATTTGAGACCAAAGATTAAACAAAAACAACCTCATACGTACCTCGTCCATCCATGTGTTTAGCTAGAAAAGAAATATATATATATATATATATATATTCTCGGTAAAGATTTGTTATAATCAAATAACGTGATATTTTAGTTATTTTAAATTTATGGTATTTTAGTTATTTTAAATTTATGGTAAAATGTTTATGAAAATAATCATATTTTTTGGGTAGTTATTGTCTAGGTAAGAGTAAAATGAACGACAATTTTAAAAGACATATTTAAGTAAAACGTGATCCATATGTATAAAAATACTATCATCTATCTATATATATGTATAAAAGCTTATTTACTTATAATACTGAATCAAAGTATAACTTAATACAATCAAACAATCCATGACATAGTAAATAAGTGCATTATATATATTAATAATAAAGTGCATTATATTTATTAATAAAAAAGTGCATTATATACGGTGAACTCTCGGACAAAGGAGTAATTACCAAAAACAATTAATGATTTTTTTTAAATATCACAAAAACAAAATGTTAAAAATTACTAAAATTAATGCCTTTATAAAAAATATCATTTTAGAATTTTCATTAGAAATAATTTTCACTCCATAAAATGTGACTAAGGCAATTTGTTATACTACCTTCCATCTTATTTATAAGAAATAAGTTATAGTATATTTTACACTATAACTTTGATATTATAAATAGTAGCATAGGTAGTAATTTTTTCCCTTGAAAAATCACTTTATTTTAATTTTTTTTAATATGTTAGTTTAAATATTTGAAAGAAAAATAAAAAATTAAAAGAAAACGTATATTCTATTGTTTTAAGAAATTACTTTGTGTAGTTTTTATGATTATTTTGAGAAATTAAAAGAAGACATATATCCTATTATTTTAAAATAAAACTAGTAAGTAACTCGTGCATACATACAAGTCGCTCTGTTATATTTTGTTTTTTTTTGTTTTAGTAGGAAAATTGTGATTAGATTAAGAAGTAAACTTTTTTTGAATGTTAGAAAAATTACAATTTGAGATAAATTAATAATACAAAGTAAGGTAGATCTTAGTTAGGGTGTATTAAAGTTTTAATGGATGTAGGAATGTCAATAATTTGAATGCAAATATGTAATTTAAATAAAGTTATTATTATACTTTATTATTTACAATGTTATAATATATAACCAATAGTGCATTGAAGTACACTAGGAGTTGCATAACTTGATCATGAAAACACCAACCAAGACATTGGTTATACTTGGTGTTAAACTTTAGCTCAATCCTGCACTTTTGTGATGTGGGCAATGTTTGATGAGGTGTGTAGGAATCTAAAATGGATGTGGTCATGCAAAGCATAATTGTTTGTTTCACAAAATACTGCCCAACTGTGTCAAATGCAAACACATTTTTCTCAGTTCGCTCAATTTAGGACCTCTCAGTTTGCATGATTGCATAAAATAATTTAAATGTATTAAAATAATGTTTTAATGATATGAAATATATGGTTCTATACACATAAAGTGAATTAGTCCACTTTGTTTAATGATCCACTTTGTTTGAATCTGTATGAAATACACTACAAATGATTGGAGCAATCGTTGCTTACTTCATTGTTCCACTAATTTCCTAGATAGTAGTAAAGAAAATTAGTCAAAGTCATGAAATCCATGTTGAGAATGGTATAAAATAGTATAAAATAGTATTATTGATGTGCAATATGTTTATTTATATTTTTAAACCTTAGTGACAGTAAAAAAACACTATATGAAGTATGCAATGCTTGCTTTCCATATGTAGTGATAACCTGCAACACATACTGTGAAATTAAAATAGTAATAGTAGTTATTTTTCACTTTCATTGTCTAGAAGAAAAAAAATAAAATTGTTACATGCTATCGATTCCTTGTCAAAAAAACTTTCAAAACAAAAAATGATTACTTGTAGTTTCCATAGCTACACAAAACAAATTAAATATATTAAAATAATGTTTTAATGATGTGAAATACATGGTTTTATACACATAAATTGAATTGGTATGTGAGTAGAATATGTTTAGTATTAAAGTAATGATCCACCTTGTTTGAATGTGTAGGAAATACACTGGAAATGATTGAAGAAATTGTTGCTTTACTTCATAGTTTCACTAATCAGGTATATATCAGTAAAGAAAATTAGTTAAAGTCATGAAACAAATCTTCAGGATAATATAAAGTAATATTATTGATGTACAATATGCTTATTTATATTTTTAAACTTTAGTGGTAGTAAAAGAACAGTATTTGAAGTATGCAGTGCTTGCTTTCCATATGCATTGATAACCTGTAATTTGTAGTGTGGATTGAAACAATAACAATAGTTGTTGTGCAATTTCATTGTTTAAAGAAAACCAAAAAAAAAAAAAGAAAAATTGTTACCTGCTATCGGTTCCTTGTGAAGAAAGCTCTCAAAACAAAAAAGTTATCATTTTGCAAAAAAGTTAATGGAATGACTTGTTAATTGAGTGTCCAACATTCAATATATCTGCAATTTAAATATAAGTAGTAAAAATTGAATTATATACAAAGACTCTTATATTCAATTGAAAGTATAGGTTTTGACAATTGTATTTGATCAAATGATTATCATTGTTAATCTATAGAAAGTAAAACAGGGTAATAGTTCATAATATAGTTACTCATCATGGTTAAAACCATTCATTGGGCATGTATATAGCAGAAAAAAGTTTAAGCTATATTAAGCTTGAAATCGCAAAAAAAAAAACATGTTAAACTTAATAAGCATGAACATGTTAAAGATTTTGAAAGATTTCTTCGGAAAAAAAACATTAGTTTTTGTCTTCAATGGATTCCTTTCATTATCATGTACGAAAATCTCTAGTCCACTCTTTTTTTTAACTCTACATATAGCCAAATAAAGTTGACCATGACTATAAACTAGTTTTGGTAAGTACAATCCTACATTTGTCAAAGATTGTCCTTGGGATTTGTTGATCATCATAAAATGGCCAATGAGACTGTGAAGGTGATAATGACATTTGTGGTATGTATACGAAGTTTCCATCCCTTTTAGTTGACATAAACTTTGCTTCAATGACATGATTTGCTAATTTTGTGACAACTAATCTAGTGATATTGCATAAGCTTTAAAATTGGTCTAAATTTCTTAAAAGCATGATAGGTGTACCACTTGAAGCCTTATCTTATGATTCAGTAATCTTGATGTTCTAAGACAATGAAGAAACTCAAGTGTGATTACTTGAAAAGATTGGTTGTCTTGTATGTTAGTTATGTCAATGGAATCTAAACTCAAATACTTTTTTCAACACCTATATCAGTAAAAAAATATAAATATCACTTGATGATTATTATCAAATTAAATACATATTTGAATAAATTGTAAAGTAAAAATAAAAAAGTAGATAAAATATGAAGTTTTTTATAAACCAGCCAATTAATAGAAGTTGTTACTTGGAATAATTGACAAAATGTGTTCATTGATCATGTCCACAGTTTCTATTGTAGAAGCCAAAATGGCTCTACATTGTAGAAATCCTTCGATTTTGTAATTTGTAGACAAATCAGGATACGTACTATCAACAATGGCTTGAATGAGATCCTAAAAATTAGAAATTAGAAATTAGAAACTCATCAGGTGTAGTAGTAAAGATGCAATACTGCTTGATGCAACAGTTAGCACAATTTATCACTTACTTCTAAGCGCAGATACTCATGTTTGCAACATGAATATCTTGTCTGTCCAGCCAAAACCATATAAGGAAAACATAACACCTCTTTGTCTATTCACAATTGACATTATGTTCTCAAATATATCCCTTTGCTCATCAACAACCAATATTAGTACATTAGTTTAGGATTTTAAAGAGATTTTCTTCTAATGTAAATCAATAATTAAAATCTAACATGTTAGACATGTGTAATTTTTGTCAAATTGAGACTTCATTTTAGCGATGTCATAATCAAGCTCTGTAAACACAAGCCTATTTCTTGATATGCTCCTTACAAAATTGTTTAGATATGGCATGAATGGAAAATCCTTAAGACTTTTCTTATTATTTAGAGCAATTTTTCAATCTCTAAAAGTGTGAAATTCTTTAATTCCTCTATATTGAGTTGTAAATCTGAAATGTTCAAGTCAAATATTTGATTAGAGTATATGTAAAAGTGGAATATGATTTAGATAATTTAGGTAGGTTTTTAATTTTGTACCTTGTATATTTGTCATTCTCCTTTGTTCATACAAAATGTTGTCTGAGAGCCATTACCATGTATTTATCCAAACATGTTTTGGTTTATTCATGTTGTTTGAAATGAGCATGGTAACAAATAATTTTCTCAAAAAATGACCAGATCCTCAATCCTTAGTTTCTCTAATTTCTTCAATGTATTCTTTGTCATCATCAACAAAACCCAAAGAAAAACATGTTTCTTTGAATGTTGGATAAAACATGTTGTTGACTGTTCTAATATCTTTATAAGTATGTGGGCCTTTGACAACAATTAACATCAATATTAAATAATATAATTCTCTTGTACTTGGTGGCACCCACATCAACCTTCCAATTGTATGACATTTCTTTCTAGGTTTCCAACATATTCTTCTTTCATAAACAAATTTAGACACAAATTGACCATATATTAGACTTTTTGCTTGATCATATGTCTTGTTTGCATCGATCCATGATGTAAACATTGATTGGTTAACAAAGAGACTTGAAAGAATATGATCAAGTGATTCAACATCATTAAAATACACTAATTGTTCTCCTGGTAAATGGAAGAACAATCTCTCAACTGTCGACATTCAACATCATTAAAATACATTGATTGTTCTTCTGATGGGGAGATATATCTGCAATCAACATATTGCTTAATTTTATCATTTGATGTGTGTTGAGATGCATGTTGGCTTTCATCTAGGACAATGGCAACAATTGTTTGGTTACAACCATTATTGATATATTTGAACAAATATTTAATAGAAGTGCATTGGTTGTCCCATTCCATGTTGATGTGGGCTTGGTGTAAGGTATTGGGTGTACACGTTGGCACTTAGATATAATAATATTATGATTAAGAGGTAGTGATGATTATAACGAATCTGTAACAGATCCGGGTACGCGTCTCTCAAGTGTGTTACAAAGGAACCGGATTTGTGTGACGGGTTAACACTTCGGAGAGTAAATAGCACCTTTATGGGGCAGTGCTGACGTGGAGGTAGGAACCCAGATGAGGGTGGAACCTTGGGATTTTATAAAGTGTCGAGGTAGGAACCCGGATGAGGATAGAACCTTGGATTTTATAAAGCACTGAGGTAGGACCCCGGATAAGAGTGGACCTTGGACTTGCCAAATAAGCTCTTGGGTTTTGTATTAGTACCATGAACCTAGACTAGGTTGTCTAGGTTGCGCATACCGAGTTGGACAAGGTTCTCCGGGTTGTACATGCCGAGCTGGGCCACGTAGACTTTTAGCGAACACGTCAGAGCTCGGCAACACTTGTGAAAAGAAAGTGAAACTGGCAGTCACAAGCAAATATGATGCTAAATGAGTTTCAACACTCTTACCTCGCCTATCCGACAGACCCAACCCGGCAGTGGGCACCTTTACAAACTCACCTTACATAGGTGAGCTGAGTTGACTACCAGGTTACTTAAGTGACGCGTGTGGACTTAAGTGATGCGTGTTAACTCACGAGTATTTAAGCGACGTGCACTTGGGTCATTACTTGAGTGACCCATTTCTTTTACTTGGAAAAAACACTATCATCTTCTTTTTGTCTCTGTTTCCTCCATTTCCAAGAGAGAGAAACTTCGTAACCGCTCACCCTTAATCAGAACCCTTTTGCATGCAACTGGAAAGTTGAAAGGAAACACCCCATAGCTGGATTCCAACTTCGATTTCTTCTGAAAACCATCAAACAGGGAGATCATTCTCCAAAGACCTTCACCTAGTTTTGTTTTTAGGGGGGAAAAATAATAGTGTTTCTTTGCATGCAACAGTTGAAGACTGTTACTGATTGCTTGTATATCCTTGTGTAGGGCGTGATAAAGAGAGTACTGGTGACTATGACCACGAGGCCATGAAGGCTAGTGTAGCGCTTAGAGCGGGTAAGCTCTCTATTCTTGGGAGTTTTCCCCTTGACTGTGTTCCACCATACTTCAAGGGAGTGATGGTTCTTGTATGTCATGATGCATGTGGTATTGAAATTGTGTGTTACTGCTTTTTAATTGAGAACATATATATGATGTACACTGTGATGATATGTTGTATGATTGATGAGATTCTCTGGCCAGTAGAATGGACTAAATATGGACTTCCCTTAGAGCCAAATTCACGTGGAACAACTCTAAGTAGTCAATATACGTATATAAAATAAAACCTGAGAGAAATGTGCCATTAAGTGGATGATCTTCTCTCGGAAGTGCCATATATGTTCGAGTAAGTCCTGAGGGAATGTGCCCTTCACTGGATGGTCTTCCTCAGGCAATGATACGTGGAGTCCTGGGAGAATGTGCCCTTAAGTGGATGATCTTTCTCAGGCAATGTTATATATATATATATATATATATATATGTTGTATCTATGGTGGGATATACATGTGATGTGCTTTATGACAACCGGGATGGCTAGACTATGTGATGCCTATTTTGGTGCTATGTATCGTGGAAGTTGATATGCTGCTAGCATATATTAGTTTTAGGGTTAATTGATTAATGATTTATTCAATAATTAGTAATATAGGCTAGAATTAGTTAGGTTTATTTATTTATTTATTTATTTATTATCTCATTTATTATTATTTTTGTTATTTAGGAACCAACAAGAGAGGAAAAGAAGCAAAAAGAAGCAACCTGTGCTCTCGAACAAGCCACGCGATCCGCGCTAGCCTCCGTGCTAGTAGCGCCAGCATGTCAGGAAGAACCTTCAGTTCGAACATCTCACGCGATTAGTGTGAGATACCACGCTGATAGCGCCACAGTTACGCAGTTTCCTGTTTTAAAGGATTTGGCATGAAAATAGCTGGGGAAAGAGGTCCTTGTTACTCTAATTAAATATATGGACGTGTGGGAGACAAAAAGAAGCACTTTTTGCATAGAATGATATACAGAAACGGAGAGAAGAAGGTGGAGAAAAGATCAAAGTCAGTTAGAGGAGATTGAAGGAAGATTGAGAGATTTGTAATTCTTCTACTGTCTTTATTTTTCTTGAGGTTAGATATGAGTATGCCTGGCTAACTTCTCTTATTGTGGTTAGAGCCAGAACCAATGTGAAATCCTCTGCAACTTGATTGGTATTAATATGAAATTATGATAATTGTTTTATTTTACTTTGTTCTTCATTGAATTATCCTTTATTAGAGTTGGCCATTCTATTAAAGTTGTAAGGGTTAGTGTTTACAATAGGGATGTTGGAACTCTAATATCTGAAAGCAGTAAAATAACAGTTTTTACATTACCTAGGGATAGGGATATATGATTGCAGAATTATTTGATGTATTCTCTTAATGCTTAGCTTAATAGGGAATTACTAAGGAATTAGGATTTCTAATTGGGTTAAAGGGTTAAATTACTAAGGGATTAGGATTTAACTAATTACGCAAAAATACATCCTCTGAACAATTAGAAATAATGGAAATTAAGAACCAATTCAAGTAAAGAAGGTAGGGAACAAAGGTGAATGTGCTCTGACCACAATTATTTCTCATCACTGCGTAGTAATTAATTGAAATTCGTTTTTGAATTCTTGCCAATTTTCTGTTATTTATTTAATTCGCGTAATTTCCAAATACAACCATATTCTCTTCAAACTTATTATTTGTCTTCCAATTTCTAAGATAATAAGCTGTGATAAGATTGCATTCAATCCCTGTGGAGACAATACTTGACTTACTCACTTTATTACTTGAAACAAATGGTATACTTGCCGATTTTGCAACAGAAGTGAACCAGGGGGAGGAGAAGCCTCTAAGAACCCTAAGTTTACTGAAATTGTATCTCACCCCGGTTGGGGATTATATGTCTTTGCAGGGGATGATCAACGAGCGGATGGTGGATCCTGAGACAAGAGGCCCGAGTAAGGATGCAGTCCGATGGACCCTAGGACAAGAGGCTGAGCCGAGATGGGATTTTGAGTGAACCTTAGGCATATTGTTTTTATTTTGAGAGTATGTTGGCTCATCAATTTGTTATGTCTATATACGCTTTGTACCCCAGCACTAAGGGGAGGACACTCATTTGATGAAAATACGTTGTATATTTCATGAGTGTTTACCATACATAATGCACATATAGTATTACCATGGACGTATGATGACGTCATATTTATTATTGCTTCCGAATTAATTATATTTAATTAATTGTTATGCTTAACGGTCATAATTGAATGTTAATGAACCAGATGCATATGGGGCGTTACACTTGGTACTTGAGAAGGAACAATAAATTGTATGGAACTACACTTAACTACACTTCTGTTATCAAGAAGAGTTAGACCACCTTTTTCTATTATATTTTCATGATCTCTTCTTTTATATACAGGGAATCCATCTTGATAGTGAGACATTTTGAATTTTTTTTGGATGGTACTGTGTACATTTCCCATTTTTCATACATGGTGATGACTTGTTAGCTAAGCCACATGGTCCATGAATCATGTGTGACTTCACTAACTGGTATAACTTCGGATGGTCCTGTTCACTGGTATCTTGGCTAAAATTATTTTATTAATGTCATCTTGTGTCAGATACTTATTTGAAGGATGTAGGAAGATAAGTAAATGAGTATGTGGTAATCTACACTTTTGGAACTCTATTGTGTACACATCTAAAATTACGAATTTCACATCAAATAAAGGAAATAAAATAAAACTATGCGTAAGTTATAAAAACAAAATTCAGATTATGTTTGTCAATAGCTCATAGATTTTGAGTTTTACAGTTGATAATCAGATTTATCTTTAAAGTGTAATGTATTATGTTCTGGAAAATATAAGTGTCATGTATTATGCTCTAGAAATTACTAATTGTTTAATTTGAATATTTAATATCAAAACTTTATATTTGCATAAAAAATGTTATGCTTTTATAATGTTGTTATATTGGAAATGTATATTGAATATTAAAGACTTCTAGGATTTTAAAAAACTTACATGCAATTGTTTTGCCAAGAACATGTTTCTTTGTCAAATCTACCAATAACTCTTGAAATTTGATCTTGAAAACTCTAGTAACAATATCGGGTTGATCCACAAGTTTCAAATTCAATGGAGTAAGCAACCTCTGAATTTCTTTCAAATATAGATTACACATGAAAGTGATAAACAAATCAGAAAATCCAATGTGGTTGCAGATAGCCAATGCATCAAAGTAAAGTTGATCCATATAGCAAAGACCGCCAACAAATGATGATGATAAGATAACATGCTTTCCTTTATCAGAACCTTGATTTTGATTTTTGGAATCTACATCAGTCAAATTCGAATACGTGTCTACTTGTAGTTTACATTGGTTGTATCTTATAAAGGACAACTTCTCTAACTCAAGCATCATGTAACCATCTACCAAAAATTGTTGAAATAGCCTTCAGGATCTAATTAAAGTATGTGCTTCCTTCATTCTAGTATGTATCTAAAAACAAAGTCATTCTCTTATAGTCAACCTGTTTCTTTTAGTGTCTTGAGGAATGTGAGAATCACAGTGTAGCACACCTGATCTGTATTTGTTTTCTCTATAAGGAAATAAGAGAAGATATTGAAATCCTAAATAGCTTGGATGTAATTCCTTTATCCTTGGCAATTTTCAACACTGCCTTTGTACAATTATATCCCTATGAGATGTTGAGTCAACATCTCCAACAATCACAATCGCTATTTCAGAAACATTTGGAATATTATAAATTCTGTCATCAGTTGATCTGTTTAAAATCAACCACAACTTCAAGTTATGTTCAGGTTCTTGTTTCAATTTGTCGCAAGCTTGGCCGAAGCATTGGGCATATGTGTTGTATTTGTCCAACATATTTGAAAGTTTTTTAATAATCTCAGGATCAACATTGGTTTGCTTGCTACAAAAATTATTAAACATTAAAATTAAAAGAAACTCTGATATGTATATAAAATTTTAAAACTCGATATGTATATAATTTTTACCTCATTGATCGAATCCTATTTTGCACTTCATTTTCAGTGTCATAGATGTAAATTTGTGCAATTTTGGGGGCTGTTTTGGCATTGGTAGTAAACTCCCAATTCTATGACATGATTGACCTTGAAATCTTGTTGTTAGTGGACCTCGCCTCTTATATATACGTGGATCTAGCTTTACCCTAGGTGAAGTGAAGGCAAACATAATGTTATACAATATAATATTATGCTGGAAATGTTTACTATCATCTAAATTTTGATCAAATAGGAAATGTTGAAGTAAAGAAGGAGGTTATTTCAATAATGGTGGCTGAACTTTACCATTGCCACTACAAAGATAGTATTTGAGAGTAATGGTGTGCTTGTATTTTTGCATCCTCTCTTGAACCACACAAGCGCTTTACAATAATTACATTGATAAATAAGATCATTGATATCCTATACAATGAATATGAAAAATAATTTCATATTAACTACTATCCAAATAGGTTGATACATTTTTATTGACAAATAAGATTATAATTTTCTATATAATTTGTGAAGTGTTGTTCACATCACATTACTACCTTGGTGGACATTAGAAGTTGAGGCAGCAACATTTCCATGAATAGAATCATCATCTTTAAAGGTTGAATCATTGTTTGAACTAAAATCTAGTAGATTCAACTATTTGATTAGTATTTACTTATTTACTAATTAACCATGTTTTCTTTATATGAAAAAAATCACAGTAGAATAAAAGAAATAGAAAAACCACCTTCTATTTCTGCAAAAGAGTGACAATTTCCAGTGTTGTGATTGTTATTGCTAACAGTTTGACTTGAACTTTGTGGATTTGTATATCTAGTTTTTGCATTTTTTTTTTGTTTGAATTCAATCAGTATTGCTGCATGATGAGTTTTCCTTTGGTTGGTTCAAAATAATAGCATTAAATCTATTAATCAAGTTTTGACCATTATACTACATTATAGTTTCAGTCATTTTGCTTTGCAATGCATGGTCCAAATTTGAACTTGGTTGGGTGAACTAATCTTGTGTGTATTCAATGTTGTTGTTACTGCTACTTCCTTTGTATTGTGTTACACCATAAAGTGATGTTTTTTGGTTGTTTGAACATATTTGTTTATACCTATCAACATTTTTTTCTCTCAATTTTTTTCCTTTTTTGAGTTAAGGTTCATTGTATGCATCGACTTATCAGACTTAGATGTAGCCTGTACATCAAGATATATCATGAGCAAATATGTATGATCAAACCAAATAAATAAATAAACACACACACACACACACATATTCATAACATAGTATCAGTCACCTGAAAAACTAAAATGTTGAAGATTTCCTTATCAGGTCCAAGTCGATCCATTATAAGTTTGATCAATTCTTGATGATCAGACATTGTCATGACCCTATTTGATTGGACTCTAACTTTGAAGGTAAAAGTATATCTTAACATCCGATCCAACGGTTTAGGAATATCTTTTGGGTTATCTTCTCCAAGCTTTTTTAAAAATGATATAAAAGTTAACCAATAGTTATTAAGTTTTAGAATTAAAGCCAACCATTATGGACATTAAAAAACAATGACAAAGAAGCAAACATGTACCTCAATCATTAGAAGCCTAAGATCAACAACGGTCATTCCAATTAATTTTTCACACTCTCGATCCCAGAAGACAAATTTTGAATTAAACTTGTTGTGAGGAACTTCAACCTCAACTTTATGCCTATGAATGATACAAAAAATTGAGAGAAAGTGCAAAGAATGTAGTATTTTTAAAAATGGGCAAGTAATTTGAATGTCATTTATAAAAATGATTACAATAAGAGTCTACCTTGTTGTAGGTTTCTCAATGTATCTACCACAAATTCATGTATAAGGGAGCTTCTTTGGGTCCACACTCTTATAGCAATTGGTGCATCATAGTACCATCCATTTGACCCAACAATGATTTTACCAGTTGTAGCAACAGTGAAACATTGGATTTCCTAATAGCATAATTTCATAACATTATATTAATAACAATATTTCAAAATAATAAGTGAGAAAAAATAGATTAACTAAATTAAATGGTGGTGTAAAATTATGCAATGATACAAAAAAAAACCTATCTATTCTTACTAATCTGACTAAGGGTCTTCTCACTTGCTTTGTACATAAACTTTTCCTGCTCTAAATATTGAGAGCTTGCAGAAAATTGTAAGAAGGTATTGATTTGAGATTGATTTTTACTTTGTATTTCTATTTGCATTAAGCTACTAACATCAAAGCAGAAAAAATATTACATAGCAATAACATTATTCAGACTTATACCCCCATTATTAAGATTACGTGTGTGTATATATATATAATATTCAGTACTTCTAAATTTTTTAATTTCTTCAATATCAACATTGATGAAAAGTTTGGAGCAACGATAAGAGTTTGAGATTCCAAGTGGAAATGTACCTATAGCAATGAACATGAGTCAATTCTATCAATATCAATCTAACAAATACATAAAATATTTTATTGTTAGTTACTATATTCACCATTTACTTCTTTTATCTTGGAATGCGTAAAGACAATAACAATTAAATCCTCAACAAATTTTTCATGTGAAAATTCAATTAACTTTAAAGCATAATCTTCCCACAATGTAAAAAATTAAGTACATTCCCACCATAGTAAATAAACATTTAGACATGTCAATAAATATAGAACATACTCAAGAGTAATGAAAAGTACAAATCATTAAATTATGCATTGAAAAACACCTTAGATCTTTCATATTGGACACTGTCTTCTGCTTGCCATTTGTAATACGTTGGAAAGTGATTTTTTCAACGACACCAATAATATCTGAAGAAAAAGGCACAACTGACAGTACCAACTTCTTAAGAGCATAAATTAATTAGAAAAGAACAATACAATAAACTAAAAACATATTAAAAAAATGGTCAACATTGTTAGCAATTAACAATGTTCCTTGATTTTACCAATTAACACATTAGAATTTGCCTTCCAATCAAGATATCTTCAAAATCCATGAAATGGTAAACATTGTTAGCGATATTAGGAAGGTCTTGAGCCTTGAGCATTGTTCCACCAGTAAATAAGAGCTTTAATGCATGATTACATATCCTATATTGTCCATCATTGGGTACAATTTTGAAGTTATTCATGATATATGTACTACCCTTTCTCAACATTGCATACCATGTTTCAAACTGCTCTTTCCTAGCTACACAAATAATCTTATCTCCCTAACAACAATAAAAATAAGCAAGCATTTAATAATGGAAAACTATCTATTTGACCTAAAAATATTCATTATAGCACATAAATCAATTCTTACATTAGAATCCATGATCACCATTTCTAAATGGCCAAAATTATCACGAGTAGGGACAACCCACAAATCTATTATTTGAACAGCAAGATGTAATGTTTCCCGTCTTCCATCAATATATTTTATGATATCAAACTTCATTTCCATTATTTGTTACAACCATAAGTGAAAAAGTCAAATGATATGCATAGTTGGCATAACAATGGAACAAATTCTGGCAACACAACTCAGCAAAAAAAAAAAATGCTACGCTAAACAATCACTCAAATCAACAAAGTAAGTGATAAGAAAATGAAATCCTACATAGATATGCAAGCATATATTTCTCACATCAGCAACCCAAGTGTTAACAATGATTATTTACATATTGGAACAATTATTAGTTACATACTACTAAAATCAGCAATCCAATTGATAACAAAATGACACTACATATGTATTGACACCAAACTGTTGATCACAACAAACTCAAAAATAAATTGTGGTATAAACAACCAACATCTCGTTATTTAATATGTACACCACACAAAACTGGAAAAAAATTAGTAAACAAAAAAATTGCTTAAACAAATCAAAAACCCATAAGACTGAAACACAAACCTAGAACTAAATCAAAACCTACAACCAACTTCTCACGAATTCATCTGCACAACAAAATATAGTGAAAAGTATACAAAATATACCAAAAAATCCTAAACCTTTCACCCAAAACACATCAATTAAACAGAAAATCAACAACTAAATTGAAACCTCAAATGTTAAACGTGTAACATCCTCAAAATTATATCTTGAGTTTATATTTATGAGTGAATTATGGAAATGTGATAAGCTGCCCAAAACTATCCATTTCTGCTGTCCGAATTGAGAAATTTATTTCTCTCTCAATTCTTATCCAAATTAGGAGTATGATATATGGAATTAAAAATCTAGATGTTTACTATAACATATAAAAAATTCAGAAAAATATAGTTTGTATACTGCTTGCATTAATTAAAACAATAAGTCAAAATAAAAACCGTGAAGGTGTAACTGCTGTAATTTTTAGGTTGAAAGGAAAAAGTTACAATATGGCCTTGTGTGTATGTGGAAATTACAAGAGACAAGTAAATAAACTTAGTAGCACAACCATGTTCCACGTATGAGAAGCCAGCTGTCCCAAGTCAATGGATTAATGAATCTTGACCAAGAAAAATCAAGTCAAGATAAGGCTTAAGTCATAATATCTTCTAAGGTAATGATTACCTAGTTAAATTCTAACTAAACTAAATCCTAATTCAGTTATAACCCAATTAAATCACTTAAATCCAACTGATTAAAGTATTATAAATAGCCTTGTCATTCAAAGAATTTTGCACGTAAATTTCAGCTCCAAATCCTATCATACTACCACTTGCTCCTTGAACCAAACTTTCTATGTTTACCACCTTTGCTTATTTAACCGTGTCATCCTTATACCACCTCACCTATCAACCATTTTCTTTTTCAAGATCTCGTTTCTTAGAATATTTTCCCAAGGAAGACAACCCTTACTTCATTCCTTTTCAAGACTCAAACTCACTTGAGGTGGGCTAGGCTTTTATCTCTAGTTAAGCATTTGTTTGGATTAACTTATATGCTTAATTAGGCAAGATTTATGATTATTAATTAGGTTGGAAATTCATGTTATTTGAAGGATATTTATGATATGAAAACGTTGATTTTAACTATAGAATAGGTGATGATTTATAGGTTGAAATATTAGTGATATTGGAAATCACATTTGATGATTTTTATAAGTAGAGGTTGAATGGTATGTAGACAAATGGTTCAAATGATTAAATTTGAGGATGAAGTAGTAAAGTGGTAAGTGATGACTTCCCTATTTGCAGAAATATCAAAGCCATGCTACAACCATCCCGGCCATCTAGGCTACAACCAACCCGACCATCCAGGCTACAACCATCTCAGCCATCCAGCCTACAACCATCCTGACTACAAACATCCTGTCTACACCATCTCGATTTTTTTCCACCACTCCAGATAGCCCTCTATCATTAAGTGAAAGGAGATTAAGATGCATGCTAGGTTATGATATTTTCTTGTGAAGGTTTAAAGGAATTAGAAATTGTTTGGAAGATATATTGTGGTTTATTAGTTAGAATACTAACATGATTTGTTTGTAGCTTGAGGATAATCAATTGTCATGCCTAAGTTGGTATGATTTTGCTTGAATAAAGTATGGTATCCTAACCATATTTCTGGTACGTATCATGTTATAATGGAAATATTTTCCATGAGGTTATATGTATTTACTCACAAATTTTATTATTGATGAAAATGATGGATTTTGATGTGATGATATGTTGATTCATGTTTTCAAGTCCAGTACGAGATGTAGAGACTAGGTGCAAATACATGGAATGACATGCATGACTAGCGTAAGACAACCGCAACATTTCTATATCCAGTATGAGGTGTAGCTACATAGAGTACGATATGTAGAGGCCATGTGCACCCTGGGAAAATTCATTTCATGCATTCATATAGTTTGCATAATTATTTTATGATGATTTACTAACGTACTCAGGTGTTTGGTGGTTTAGTTTTGCCTACTGAGAAATTTTATTTATCACTAGATTTGTTTCATGTTTTATTTCTAGATGACCTCAATCATCATATTCCTTGATGCACTAGATCTGGGGTGGTACATCGATGAGGAGAGGAACTGTTATGTCGTAACCATACACCTAGTTATACGTGCATATATTTATTTTGGTACTCATGTTCCAGTTTTTGTACTTAACGGACTGTTTAATCCTAATGATTCATTCCTAGAGTTCACTCCTGCCTATCCAAACCCAACCATGGAAACAATTAACTTGGCCAGTGAAGAAGAGGACTTTGGAGAGAACTTCTGAAATGAAGACATGGGTTATAGGTTTTGTACATAAATAATAATCCTAACTAGGGTGACTGAAGTATTTTCTAGTATCTAAGGTCTATGGTGTATTAAATGTAAAGTAACCAAAAGAAATGATCAATGTAAAAATGCTCTGTGACTACTTAAATATATATATCAGTTTAACAACTTCTATAACTTCTATAATTTATATGTTTTAGAATTTTATACTAGGATCTGTTCAAAAAAAAAAAAGTAATTATCTAATAATTTAACCCAAATAAAAATATAATATTTAGAATAGTTTTAGGTCGTTACAAAACACAACGAACAACTAATCCCAAAATCCTAAAGCACATAGAGGAAGTGTAAGATGTAACCAACTCAAAACCCATAAAGTTGAGTCAACAAAGAACTTAGTCTAGAACCCTAAACCATTCAAACGAACTCCAAAACTCCACCACATTGAAACCCGAAATCCAAACCCTCAAACCTAGTCAAACAATTTCAAACTCCAAACCTTAAACAAACTCCTAACACGAAATAAAGAGTGAAAACAGTGCAAATAGTATTTACCCATACTAAATCGAACATTCATACATTGCTAATAAAAAAGAAATTAACACAAAATCAATTTTAAAAAACCCTAACTTACCAAATGAACCTTCTGTCAAAAGCTTATGACAACCCAACAATATTTGAAATGAAGTAGTAGAGAGGAGATGAAGAGAGAAGGAAAATGTAGGGAACGTGGAGGGTGTGTGAAAGAGAAAAATGAGAGTTTTCAGTGTGAGTGTTGTTGACGACCCATTTCTCCTTTAGAAGAGAGAAGAATGAGTGATAGTAGTTGCTTACTGTCTTGTCATTCAGCAGAGAAGCCTTCAAAAGTTTCAAAAAATTTGAAACCACGCCTTTCTTATTCTTTTGTCCTAAGCCTAAATTGAGATGTTATTAATCTTTTAAATTTTTCCATTTTGCCAAATAAGCGAGGACATGTGTCAAAATATGAAATGAGGCCAAATTTATAATTTCTAGGACCTGAAAATGTTTTAAATAGATATTAAATATATTTTTATATAGTTGTCACAAAACGAAAAGTAACTTTTTTTTTTCACAGAACGAAAAGTAACTTCTTCTTTACATAAAATATTTAAAACGTACATGTATCACTTTAGTTTTATCCAATCTCAAAATCACTGCTATCTTCAAATAGCTTGTATTTATTATTGCACTTCAGTTTTTACCTGTCAATTCATTCTCCACAGTTATTTACCAAGGTGGTCTCAAAAAGTAAAAGTTATTATTTTTTCCGTACACGTAAAATTTATTTTTTTGGTACAAGTAAAAGTTATTATAAAATCATTAAACATAATATTGATAAATTTATTAATATAATACTTTTTAATAAATATTTACCAATTTGGGGCTGTTTGGAAACTATTTACCAATATGGGACTGTCAAACACGCCCAATTTGGGTGTGACTAATTCGGTCGCTAACACCTTTTGCGATAAAATATTATTTTTATGTTTGCGATCACAATATCTGTCGCAAAAGATGTTAGCGACTGATATAGAGACCGAAATTAGCGTACGACTTTAAAATCAATTTTTTAATTACAGTATAATTTTTTGCAAGTTTTGAAATTAGTGTTGTGACCACAATATTGTGATTTTTTAATTTTTTTAAACTAAAATCGTTAAAAAATTTACTGTATAATTTTTTTAAACATACGACTTTAAAATCAATTTTTTTTACAACTTTAAGTTTTTATTATTATTAATATACGACTTCAAAGTTGTAAATATATTTACAACCTTGAAGTCATGACCTTTTTAAAAAAAATTGAAAATTTTTGTTTTTTTAAATTGTAAATAATTTTTTATTATAGAAAGCATTTTAAATAAAATATTATATTGAAAATTAGTTTTATAAAAAATCCAAAAAATATTAAACAAAACCATATAAAAATTTAGAAATAATATTAAATAAAATAATATGAAAAAATATAGAAGATACATTAAATAAAATAATATATTAAAAATTAGATATACCAAAAATTCAAAATATATTAAATAAAATGTTATAAAATTAAAAAAATATACTAAATAAAAATATTAAAAAAAGTAAAGAAAATCATATCTATGATGAAAATCGGTCTAAAAATAATTTAAAATTAGATACAAATAACAATTAATAATATTAAATGATATTTTACGTCAAAAATTAAAACGTGTCCAATTTTGGTCTTTATTTCAGTCGCTAACACTTTTTGCGACAGAATATTGTGGTTCCAAACGTAAAAACCACAATAATCTATCGCAAAAGGTGTTAGCGACTAAATTAGAGACGGAATTAGTGACTGAATTAATCACGCCTAAATTCGGCATGTTTGACGGCCCTATATTGGTAAATAGTTTCAAAATAGCCCAAAATTGGTAAATATTTATTAAATAAAGTATTATGTTAATAAATTTGCCACATTATATTCCGTCAAAGTTTTTTTTTTTTCGATTTAGTTGAAAAAGTTGTTCGTAGATTTGCCATTCAGCTCGGTATGCGTGTGATCCATGTAGCTTACCTTATTAGGAAACAAGTTTGGTTATTATTGTCTTACGTACACATATTTGTTCAATTTTTCTAATGGTTTTCCACTTTTAACTAATTAAGTTACTATGTATTTTTGTTATTTAAAAAAGTTTAAATACATTGGATCAGAATATACCTAAAACCTCAATAAATGTTTAGAAATATATTTACATATAATATCAACAAGATTCTGACATCAACAGTAAAAATTGAATCTATATTTTTTAAAGACATGAGTTTATTTCTTAACAAACCATCTTCATCAAGCATTATTCATAAATTACAGCATGTTTTACATGCTAACTAATTAACTTAGTAAAGATTGAAGCAATTTATTTCTACGTGAACCTAGCAAACTGGGAAGCAGTGACAAATAAGTCCAAAAAAGAAGCACTTTAAACTCTTTATATTGAAGCTAAAATCCCATCATCTAGACATAAATTAGAAGTTAATGATTGTTGCTCAACAAGTAAGATCAATGCATGTCCCACTAGGATATTGAAGGAATAAAATCCGTTCCAATTTCAATTATCAAGTGTTAATATTATTTGGTGCTTTCTCTCTTTTCAATACAATTTGTAAAGCTCCATTATCACCGCGCTTATTGCTACAGAAGTCAAAAAAGTGAGGAGGAAAACATTTCTACATGCATGTCACTCCTTGAGTCCTTGCTTCAATGAAAGCTCGGTGATAAATAAAGCAAATTACGGTGGAAATAAGGGGTGGGGTGTGGTGTGGTGTGGGGTAGTGTAAAAAAAAGTTGCAAGAAAAGCATTTTGTGATAAATAAATTAAAAATAGAGGGTCATGACTCAAATGGCACGTCTAACTTGACTAAGTTGGAAGGAAATTGTCAGCGGTTGTACACTTGTCTCTCCTCTGTGATAATTTATTCGCAGGGGTGACGGAAAAACTTCACGGGGTATACTACAAATCCAAGGGTGGAAAATTGGAAATGTATGAGGTAAAATACTAAAATATATAATATAAGGATAAAAATTAAGTTTCTTAAAAATATGTAATTTTAGTGTTGTTTTCTAATCATATGTGATGTTTTGTTCTGGTAATATATATTGTTCTTTAATATAATTTTTTATTATGTAAATTATCAAGAAGAAATTTTAATTCTAATTAAGAAACAGTAAAAAAAAAGATAAGAAATTCTATATAAATTTTTTCCATAATATTTGGTTTCCTGACGTGTGATCAAAACTCTAGAAAAATATGTTTCTTAACACCAACTTAAAAAGGCCATGGATTATGAAATAATTGAAGTCAAACTTGAAAACTGCTATTTGTAGTATTTATTCCATTGTTGTAACTTAGACATAATTTAGGGTATGATATCTTTTCAATCGGAATAAATATTTGATCTCGTATAAATTTATAAGACTTTATGCAGAAGTTGAACAAATATATTTTTTATTTTAAAAATTGAGATATAAAAATCAACTTTCACTAATGTGAGAATTGATAAGTTTAATTCATTTGATTTCTTTAATTTATTTTATTTTCTCTCTATATAAATACTTGTTAAAACTAATTCTTAGTAATAACAAATGACTTGACCGTTTAGCTCAAGACTGAAGTTTTTGCAATAATATAACTAATGTCATAAATAATTTTTTAAAGAAAGAATCCGAAAATGTTTCTAATTCGTTTGTGCAATAATTCTTGCAAATGTAATAATGACTTTTACGAAGTGATTGTTAATTTTTATTTTTTCCACTTAAAAAATATCAATCCGCTTGCAATTGCAGAGCTGAAAAAAGCCCATTAAACTTTAAAGAGGACGTTGCACCCAAAAACCAAAATTAAGAGGATAGTCCTTTACTTAATTTAATGTAGAGGAGCTTTCTTGAAGTCCTATATACTTGCGGGGAAGCTTATTTTGGGCCTTTACTTGGGAGGGACCATCAAAGACTCCCTTTAATCTATTAATTCCAACTATAGTCTTATTGCATGAGCTTTGTCTTGTTTAACATGAAGCAGTAACTAAGTTACAACTCATAAGCCAAACAAGCAACAACCTCCAAGGATAGCCAATGTTGTGTGCCAAGGTAAAATGTACATACTTAGAAGTAGTTTTTTTTTATTTTTATAGTGATGGCACTGAAGTTAAAAACTTATGACTTCATGCATACTATCCAACCTTCACCACTAGGTCGACCCTATTGGATCAGAGGTAGCTTTTTCCTTAAGCTTGAGGATTACCAAAATTCATTACAATTCTTCTAACTTGAGTAGTGTTCCTAGGATTCTCACATTCCTTGTTTTTCATCTTTAGAACAGGAAAGAAGTTACACATTCAGATAAATTGGGTTTAATGTGTTTTGTTCTGATTTGGGTGGCTATAAAAAATATCCATTGTTTATATGCATTAGCTAGCTACTTTCAATTTCATGCACTTACACTACATGTCACAATATTTTCACTGTAAAGTGTTCATATGCATTACGCTAGCCACATTGTTAATATCGCAAGGGAATTGAGGAAAGGGTTATTCATTGAATTATATTCATTTCAATCTTCTTCCAATCACCAACCTGTATTCCTACAACATATAATATTTATGATTTAACCAAGTGTTGTAACTTATACAAGGGACAATGTGCCGTTTAAGAATGTGGTAAGTTATAATGAGAGTTTGAGATATAGGGCAGAAAGAGGAAAAATGAAAGAAAAGCACTATAATTGATTTACCTGTAGTTCTCTGATTCATGAATTGAGTCTGCAGAGAATTGGATGGATCAAAAGCTTTTATATCTGTATTCGATGAGCTTTCAACATCATCTCTTTATAAAAAGCTTTTTTAAGAGAATACATAGAGTTATTAAAAAAGTTAAAATTCGGTTTGCGATACACGGGAATTTTGAGAGAATCGTGTAACTATGCCCCTGCATTTTAAGATGAGGCGTAGCTTTTGGTTCATGTAACTATCATAGTAATTGGCCTTTAGGCCCTTCCCAGAATAATAAAAAAAAGAAACTATCATAGTAATTTCAAATGTGTTTACTTTAAAATGGTATGTCATAGCTCAGGCTAGATTTGGAATTTACATTTTACCTTAAAAGGAGGTGAAGCTTTCAATTTACTTTAACATCAGCAAATTGTTATACTAGTAATTTTTTTAGTTACTTTAGACACCAAAATTCATTGGCTCATTTTTTTTATACTGAATAAAATATCAAGACATCCAACACATAGAAGAAAGAGAATAAAAGAGGCTCTTCTTAACCATATAGAAGATGGTGTAGAATAAATTGATATGAAACCATTGCAGTTCTTTAGACAAACAACAAGTGACACATCAATTGGAGAAAAGTTTGAGTAAACATATGCTCACTTTCTCTTCCATCTCTTTTTCACCTCATTTTCTTTTTATATCTTGATTCTTTTCTCATTATATCACTTATCACATATGTTACTTTGTTTTTCTTTTTTCTTTCTCTCTCTCTTTTGTCCACCTTTGAAGAGGAAATTACTAAACTGCTCCATTCCAAGCACAGTACACTTCGTATGGTTTATCATTACTTGTTTATATGATAGAAAGATTTAGAAACACGTTGTGCTTCTAAATACACATTTGTAATAGCCATGATGATGAAGATGCAGGTAAAAGCTATGTACATATTTTCTGTATCAACAGAAGATTTAAAGAAGATCTGCATCTGTGCAGCATCTCATGCTAATTAGTTTACTCAAATTCTGGACAATATTGTGGTGATAACTGATATCACCAATATATCAGCTGTAGACTGTTAGTTGATGCCCAAGCAAAGCTGGTTGATGCATCAAGTCCAAATTGTAAGCTCTCACTTGGGGCCATATATTCAATCATGCAATACCTATTCACAATGTCGTCCCCCCAGAAACTTCTTATTATTTGATCAACATAAGAAATGAACTTGAGTTTTTTTTTTTTTCATTGTTAGTCTTTCTTGTTGTCCTTGTTTTGTTCATTGATGAACAGAGAAAACAAGACCACAAGAATACCTCCAAGAACTGCAACATTTTTCCAATCAGCACCTGAGGATGAGGCAAGAGAATCAACTATTCCAAAAGTTAGCAAGCCAATGAAGAAGAGGTAAACATTTTTCCTTGTTTTGGTACCACTGCTTTCACTGTTCACATCTTTGATCTTTTCAACCTCCTCCTCCTTGGCTTTTGCTTTGTAAACAGGTGCCTTCTGTCCAAGGTTCTTAAAGAATAGCCCTTCGTTTCTATCCTTCTCCATTTGGCCCTCAAACTCCACTACTTTGTTTTCACTCTCCTCAATCTCTAGTCTGTTAAGTTCAGTAGATTCCTCGAATTCTAGCATCTGGCTCTCTATGTTTGCTGTTATCTGTTGATCACAAATGAATGTAAGAGGGTCATTGTTGAAGTAAATTTTATTTGAATATATACATTCTTCCGGCATCTAGATTGAATTATTGAGGTCTATTATTTTAATTAATATTTTAATTTTGCAATTGGATTTTTCATTTGAGATTATTTATTGTTATTTACTTTGTAGGGATTTTATTTTATACTACAATTAAATTATGTTATTCTATCCTCTTAACAACATTAAGGTTTTTTTGGTTATCATAATATTGATGCGAAGTATTATCAATTTTGTTGATGACTAATTTCCGTCGGAACCTAACCTAAACCAATTTTAATTGGGTCTCTCTTTCAATCACGTTTTTTTCATCTATAAAATTCGAATTTGAAACCTTACTTAAGGAAAGATACAATTTTAAAGAGACTAAACAGGCACAATTTTTATAAAGATTAAAAATAACATTTTAAAATTTTTAGAGAACAAAAACCCAACTTAAATTTTACATCTTATAATATCCTTAAAATTTTAACTTTCTACTAAATTATTTTTTCTACATTTTAAAAGTTATTTCATATCTCAAATTCATTATAAATCTTGGAAATATCTAAATAAAAAACAATAATTTAAGGATTTTCAGCAGGAAAAAAAATCAAGAAAAAATAAAAATTGGCTTAATTTGGAAAAGACTTAATTAATTAAGGCCTTTATGTAAACTATCCAAATTTCCTATGCTACTCACACCTTAGTGGAACAATTTAACATAGATGAACCAATTTACAGTACACATTTCAAACGCTATAGTTATGTAATATTAAGTTTCTTATTTTGATTAGCATCAAGCACGCGAAATGATTGAAGCGAAGTTGTTCCAGTTTACGCAGAGTTGTTAGAAAAAAAAAAAAGTTTCTTAGCTTTATTAAAATAAAAATCTTATTTTGATATTTGAATCGGAGTAGTATTCGGCCTAGAAGAGGATTCTTAATTTATTAGCAGAGTATTTTATTGTGCAAGGTGAAATACTTATCCATGGTAGAAAGTTGCATAAGTAATCAAATTAATAAAAAGCCGAAGGAGACATACTCTGGCACCAGCTTCATCCAATCCTTTGAGTGCATCTTCCCCAATCTTGTCGAACTCGGCCTTGGCCTCTTCCCCGAACTGGGCCAAATACGCGGACCTCTCATCCAGAAAGTCGGTGAGGCGAACCTTCTGCGTCTGAAGCAAGGCGATTTGTGCCAGAAGCTCCTGGCTCTGAGCATCCCCTTCGGCTGGTGGTTGGGAATTATCAGGCTCGTTCTTGTTCGATTTGCTGCAAAAGCACAGAACAGAAGAAGAAGCTCTTCTGTGAGTGAGTCTTGCGTTGTTGTGGTGGAGAGTGAAGGAGGACGCGTGAATGGCTTTCAGGGCAATCATTTTTTCATCAGAGGTGTGATTTTGAACCGCTCGTTACACTGTGTTATCTGGTGTTAACGGTACGAGGGGTGAGGGTGGTTTCGTAATTACAGTAAACGGATATGGTTACTACTTGGGAGCTTGTCTTTGCTCTAGTCTTTTTAAATCGGTTCAATTAGCTTAATTATACAATCAGTCTATTAATTATATTTTAAATTTTAATTCGATTCTTTTTAATTATTAAAATGTTTAATTTGATTTCTCAACTGTTTAAAATGAAATAATTATACTCTTTCCATTAGATTGATTAATTTAATTAATGAAAATCAATGCTTTTATATCGATTATCAACACAATTGATACAAAATATTATATTACTTCATCGGTTACTACAACAACTGATGTAGAAGACTTGGTTTGCATTTGCTTCCATTTTCGCACCAACCATGCCTCAAATCAATTTGTTTTTGTAAATACCTTCAATTTATGAATGACAATCAATGTTTTTGGATGGGTTTTATTCGAAATTCAACAATCTATAAAAGTCCTCAACCAATTTTGTAAATTATTAAGAGTTGGATTGGAAAAAAATCTGAAATTGACAATTCCTAAAACCACGTCGAATGGTGGGTGCAGACTCTCTATTTTCTCTCCACTCACATGGTGGGTGTAAATCTGGGTTGTGGATTAATGGTGGCACACGCGGTGGTGTGATGGTGGCACAAGAGAGGTTGGTGGGATTATTGGTGTGGTGGCATGACATTTGATGGATGAAGGGTTAGAGAAAGAGGATAAAGATGGTCAACGTTAGTCAATGTAACGAATGAGCAGAATCATAATGCACAAAAAGACCAACCATTAAAGGAAAAATAAAGGAAATTAAACTGCCATGCCTTGAACATTCCTTGCCCTTATACGATTTCTCCTTACAAAGATTGTCGTAAAATTAATAATATGCATAAATTAGTCTCTCTAAATTAAAAGATGAATTTTTTCTTACAAATTAACTTTTACATAAATCAATTTGAACTTATAAAAAAACTTATCTTATTTTATTTTCTTCTACTATAAATATTTCTGGATAAGCTTAATCTAACAAATACTAAATGTAACTTACAAAAACATTAATGACTGCAAGAGCTGTCATTTCATTGCAAGTTGGAACAAAGAATATCAATATCAGTCTCATTCCATCTGTTAGGGCAGTAGCAGTTAGCAAAATTGTTACATAAGATGCAGAATGTTAGGTTCTCCGTAATCTCTACACAATTTATAACAACTGAAACTTTAAGCATTCATTTTGAGCTAATGGAAATTTTTTCTAGCTTTATTAATCCTGGGTCAATGAAGCTCAAAAAGATTATGCGTACCATACACAACATGACAGACAGGCTTCCAAGTTCCAAGTCCTAATCTTTCCATTCACTACCCTCCCTAAAGTGTTTTCCTGTCATTACCTTTACCATTCTAAGTGAAATCTAACCGCAGATTCTCTCAAACAAGTAATTTTACAGTTTGAAAAAGAAATTAAACGAGAGAAACAAAAACAATGACCAGAGCCGAAAAAGCAATAAAGATGAAATAAAAGAAAATGAAATTACCTGTAACAAAGGAAATGAGCTTCAGCCTAAAGGAGGAAAAGAAGAAATGTAGAGCAAAAGGGAAGGCCCACATGTCTTTGGTTAATTAGTAGCAGCCTAAACCAAATTCAAATGGATGTTAGTAACAGACAAGCGATTAAAAGCGGGGAAAACTTCCTGAATTGTTGAACAGAGAGATGCTCCTTCTCAATGTCAGTAAGTACTAACTACTGATCTTAACATTGTTTATTATGAATAGAATAGTTGTGTTATAACAAAAACATGAGATAAATCATAAATGGTCTCCTGTGTTAGTCCTTGAGCTGAAATAGCTCTTAAATGTTCCAGCAAAGGTTTCAATGATGAGTTGAATTGAATCCATTTGAGTTCAAACTTGAAATCCCAAATACAGTATAGTAGTTTCATGTAAATTTCGTTTAATATTGAATAGATATGTTTTTGGTAATGCAAATTTTCTAACACAAACTCAAGACAAGAAATACAGTATAGTAGTTTCATGTAAATTTCGTTTAATCTTGAAATAGATATGTTTTGGTCATGTAAACTTTAACACAAATCCAAGACAAGAAATGTTTAGTTAATTTGTTTTGTTGTGTGCCTCATCCTTTGTCTTAAACTTAAATTCCATGGTCAGAAAAGTTATTAACATTTCTTCCGAGAAATACTTAGTATTTCTGTTAAAAGAAAACTATAAAACCATCCATGCCCAGACTTTTAGCTAAGACAAGCTAAGGGACACAAACACATTTGTTTCAAGATTCTATATAAGATATCATCCACCAAACTTTAACCAAAATCCAAACTGCAATCTGATTACACTAACTTGAACATAGCAGTTATGCGAAAAATTACCTAGTAATTTGGTCCACAATATTAGCCTTTCAATGCAAAATCGAAACCACTGTAATTTCATCTTAGCACCTTACTGTTTTAAGGGGAAATTCACTGATATGATGGAATTGTCATCACACCTTTGTTATGATTTCTTATATCCAAAAAATGAATCTTTTCCCCTTTAAAAAATAAAATCAGATCTTCAGAATCTAGAACATGTTTGACTCATCTGAAACCAAGTAGATCTTTCCCAAGCAACCCCACACACTTCAGCAACCAGAGTATTGATGTCTCACGATCTTTTAATCCACTCTCTGAAACTGTCCCTGATCAATTCATCAGAACCTGAAGCAGCAATACAAGGTTTGCAGCCTCCAAAAGAATCTATATTTCACCATCTTTTATCTTCATTCGATTTTTCTTTTCTGTTTTTGTTTAAAGTCATTGACGGGTTCCTCTTGAGGAGAGATCCACCAACAGCGGATATATTTTCATCGCCTCTGGAAACAATAACATTCTTATCAGATGCATGGCAATACTCTAACTTTTTATCAATTGGTTCATCATAAATCAGATAAACTGTTGTCTTCTTCACAATGAATTGATTCTCCAAAACAACTACCACCTCCACATTGTTACCAGGTTCAATATTTGATACTACTCTTTGCCATTCCTCCTCATCTTCAAAAGATACTAATGTATCTCTCTTATAAACCTGAATGGTGTACTTTGTGTGATTTATTATCAACACATTTTTAAAGCCGTCTGATGTGATGTTGTCAGGAGTAAAACAGTGGATAATGCACATCATTGTCTTGTTGCGCCCATTCACTTGAGGGACATCAAAAGTTACAGAAGAGCCGTCAAAATTAAAGGCTAACCAATCAGGATAATTGTCACCTAGGAGCAAACCATCGTCACACCCACTAGTAGTCATATTCTGTAAAAATGAAAATAAGCAATTAATCAATTAATACAACCTTAAAAATAACTCAAATTAAAGAAATATTTTTTCTTAAAAGATAATTAATCAATTTCATATCAATAAAAATTAAGATCTTTTGATTACAAAAAAAAAAAAAACAAATATTCTAATGCCATTGATCGAAAAAAGGTAAATTATTTAAAAAAGCTAAATTTACAGGCCTAGTACACCAGTCAATTGTGAATTTTGAAGATTCTAATAGTTTTTTTTTGTGTGAATCAAAATATAGACAAATGACATCACTAGTATTACTATGCTTACCTAAAGTTAAATTCGATTATGGGATAGATTCATGAGTTTCCTAAAGGAAATATATTCATTACTAACATGCTCAATTGGTCTATAATATCATTTTTCTTTTAGTTTTTTTGTGACAAATTTTTTGGTAATCCCATATATAACTAGTAAACAATATATTATGATTGGGGATGCATCCTCTATATTTTTACTGAAACAATGGGTTAGATGTCAGTGTCACTAAACTTGAAATTTTATTTTTTTTGAAGAATAGTTCGCACATGGTAGTTTTGTAGTCCATGGACGTCAAGATGTACTGATTGCTATCATTAGGAAACTAGAGCACCCTGGTCGTGTCCATGCTACTGAATTTGGTATGACAATCAGACAATACTTTGGACCGACTTTAGCAGGCCCCCGCACATCAACATCGATTAGTCTAGAAGAACTGGATCGACTCAAACAAAATATTAAGGAGGAGCTGACACAAAATATTAGGGATGAGCTGGAACAGTCAATCACTGAAAAGTGACGAGACAGCTAATGTTGTCCTTCAGCCAAATGCAGTTCCAAGGAATCGTACCTTCTGCTGAGCCTGAGGTATCTCCTTTCAGTGCCCGTGTTAGCACAAAAGAAAGTTGTGTTGATCCCTAAGGGTAGGACCTAGACATGGATGCATCAGACAGATGTGGGTCGTATGTTGACGATAATTCTCTTCGCCTGGTTGTCCTTGGAAGAGTTTATCAGGGGTTAACAACCGTGCACCATGTCCCTTTAGGAAATGATCTGGTGAAGTTGGGTGTTGAGGAATTCGAGATGCAGATGCTTGTGCCCCTATACCCACTGAAGAGGTTCAGTTAGTGGGGCAGGCCCTTAACGCCTTCCTTACTTGGTCGACACATTTTGTACAACCTTTTTCAGAAAATGTATTTCCTTTTTGTTATGTTTATTACTATTATTATTATTAAAAAATGAATTGTTACAAATCCTTTTTTTTTACTGTCATTGACTTATGTGTATTAACTGTGTAGGATAAATAGGTACGAAAGGGATCAACAAAGCATGTTGATAGACCAGAACCTGATGACGATCCCACATACCAGATGACATTGATGATCCTACAACTTTAACCTCAACCTTGTGCAGGTGTCGTGGGATGCATCTATATTTGGTGTGTACAATGATAATGTCCCCTTATACATAAAGTATGAAGATCTTGGGGAAATAGCACATGGTGGTCAATCTCTATACATCGTTGTTATACAATTGTGAATTGTGTTAGTAAATTTAAATTACAGTCGATTATCTAATTGATTATTTTAAATTAATGCATAATTTACTTTATTTTAACAATGATAGGCAAATGAATAAGTTAAGTTTGCAATCGAGGAATGCCTCTGTGTATGGATTCATTAAGCCACAGTCCATGCAGAAATCTGGACAATCACAGTTTGAATCTGAGTATTATATTAAGAATGGATGCAGAATTCATAGAGATGTCTACAAAGGAGCCTACTTGAATGGGTAAGTAAAACTAAATAAATCAATTTTAGTAATGTATGCATTATAATAACTTAATGTTCTCCCATGTAGTGGACATTGGCAACCGGTGGTTATGTCCTAAGGACAATGTTGTCACCTAGTTTTGTTCCTTGCACAATAAGTCCAACAACTACTTGAAAGGAATGATTAACAGGTCAGTTCTAATTTGTAACACATTTACTTTATAATTATTAATTGACATCAATATTTTAATTTTACAATATACATGCATTTTTCTCTTAACCAATACTTTGAAGAGATTCAACGATAATCACAGAAGTAAATCCAAGGCAACTGCTAAATGGATTCTAGTTAAAGTAAGTCACACTAATTTTAGGATAACTTTGAATATCTTATTGGATTTAGTGTAATAAGCAAAGAGGAAGCACTGAGTGCGGTTATTATGTCATGCTTTGGATGTCAACTATAGTCCTATGAGTTTTTAAAGATAATTGGGAAATGGTAATAGTTTACTTCAAAACTAATTTCATTTGTTATAGTTGTTATTATTTACACTGATTAAGTTATGTTTTATTATATCATGTAGTATATTACTAATCCAAGACCATCGAACTAGAGAGAATAAAGGCAATTCGCATTCAATGGGCAAAATGTTTTCTAAGAGTTAAAGATGAAGCACTAAGTAGTCTTTAAGAAATTTTGCAAATGTTAGACTTATGTAAATCTTAGGTTATAAATGATATTTATGTATTAACATTATTGTATTTATTCAATAATCATTTGAATATAATATATGTTGCTTGGATTGATTTGGTTTTGGCTTAGACGGGTTATGTTTTTAATTTACAGGTTTGGGTTCATTTAATAAATAAACAAAATATTTAAAATATGCAAAAACAACATCGATTATTCCCAAAATCGATGTTGTATTGTGTTATACAACATCAGTTTTGACAGAATCGATGTTAAATAGCACAATACAACATCAATTTTGCCCAAAATCGATGTTGTTTATGCTTTTTTTTTGGCTACTTGTTACTATTATACCACACCAATTTTTGAGAGAATCAATGTTGTGTAGTGGATTTCAAATTGGTTTTTATATCCGATGTTAAAAATGGTCTACTTTTAATGATGGTCGTTTCAATATTGGTTCAAAACCTATGTTGAATATGCAAAATAATCGATGTTAAAAGCGCTTTTTCTAGTAGTGCAACCCTGATAGCATAACAATAGATGACCTAAAAAACATTATAAAGTATAAACAATGTTAATCTTGAGCTTGAGTGGAATTTACTAGAACCTAATTGTCATTATTGAGTGCAAATTAATATATTATAAAGTATAAACAATGTTAAGACTATTATATTCATTATAAACAATGTTAAGACTAGTTATCACTTGCTACCATTGAAGAAAATCTTTGTTATTCACTTGGAGTATGTTTTTCCCTATGAAATCGCTTGTTTCATATTCATCATCCGCTTGAATTTTGATCAAACTGCTACCAACTAAAATTGATCTCAGCCAATTGAACCAAAGACATGTGAGTATTCTTTTTTGCTCCGTATTTCTTCTCTTTCTCTTTTAGGTTGAAGCTCATTTCCTTTGTTCCAGGCAATTCATTTTCTTTTACTATATATCTTTACCCTGTTTGGAACTCTTTTGTTACTGTTTCTATTTCTCTCATTTGATTTTGTTTTTAATCTCCAAAACTAATTTTTGTTTGAGGGAATAAGCAGTGAGAATTCATGGAGAGTGGTAAGGGTAATGAGACAAATGCATTTTAGGCACATCAAGTCATTTTATGGTACCTATTGTCTTGATTGACAGGACCTAAGATTAGTAGAGATAAAAGAAATTTCCATTAGTTCAAAATGAATACTTAAAATTTAAGTTGTTCGAAATTGTGTACAGAGAGCTAAAATTATACATCTTCTTATATACTTAACAAGTTTGCTCTTTACTTTTGTCCAACAGATCAATGAGACCGATACTGAGATTCTCTGCTACAATTGGATGGAAGCTATCTCTGACATTAATGAGATAGTTTTAAATTTCATTGAATTACATTGCTAACATTTGTAATAATTCCCTCACCTAGTAGTAACTTTTGTTTTCACCTTATGTTATGTGTAACACATTGTAAATACTTTTGTAAATCAAAATAAAAAAGAAGAAAAATCAATTAACGTTAAAAGATGGTGGCTGAAACATTGTATTGGTGTTATTGTTTGTTGTGGATTGATAAGAGATAGCTTTGGGTAGTTGATGAGTGGTGTTACATGTACTTTGGTGGCAAGTAATGCACTGGTTTCAAAATGATAAAGAATCGAACTTGAGCTTGATATAGAGTCCAATCTGTGCTTGGAGCCTATGATGCATGCTATTGCTTCCTAAACTGGTAATGAGTTAATGTTTTGCTGGTTTGTTATTTTGAAATATAGTCTTGTTATCTTAAAATAAATGTATTTATTTTTCTAATTGTGGAATCAATTTGAACATACAGTTTCGGTACTAGCATACATAAAAAATTGGTATGGTTACAATTCCTTGAACCAAAAAGTTTAATTTGTGTTAGTGTTGAATAGCTAATGCTGGGAGACCTAATGTCGAAGTTGTTATTTTTTAAATAAAAATAAAAACCATTGTCCTAAAGCTAGGATCATGCGATTCAATCCTTGGTTTGTATTATGTTCGATAGTTGCTCTTTAAAATCTTGGAACAATGTTAAGTGAAGATGATAACAAAAAGCTATTGTGTCTCTTATAAGTTTATGATAGTAAAATAAGTTTTGTGCAACCTTTTATCACGAATTTGCTAAACGCCATATGTGTGGATGGTTTTAGAAGAAGTGCCATAACTTCTTCTAGCCATAAATTAAAATTTGTTAATTTAAGACAAAGGGTGAGATGAGCTTATTGAAACTAATTTACAAAAGCATTTCAAATCCTTGATTTTGGTTAAAATTTTAAGGCTTAAATATGTTAGTGCTCCTTGATATATACCCAAATTTCTTTTTTTCTCCATGATAATTTTTTTCTTTGTTTTTTGTCCCTGTTACTTGAAAAGTTTTGATTTGCGTCCTTATAGTTTATCTTGAACCATTAACTGCTGACGTGTCCGTTAGTTTTACACGTTAGTTGTTTATGTGTTATGCCATATCGAATTTTATGTGCCACCTTATCTGATGACGTGTCTGCTGATGTAGTTCCAATAATTATTAAATAAATTTAAATAAAAAATTAATTACCGACATGGAAATTTTGATTTATGTCCTTCCTTCATACTGTACAATATGTGCAAGGTCCTTGAAAAATGAGAAAATTTTGATTTAGGTCCTTCATGAAATGTACAATATGTGCCAAGTCCTTAATAAATTGGAATTTTTTTGGTTTAGGTACCTATGTTTTCTTTGTGTTGTGTGGTCATTATTGTTAATACGTGGTCTAATTTCATAAGTACTTGGATTCTACATTAAATAAACAAGGTAGAAGTTGTTCACTACATAGCAACAAAATGACGGGCAACAAAACCCGCAACATTAACCAAAATGCAACTTTGTCCACTGGAAAAGCCATGTAGTACATACAAAATACCAAAAACTAAAGTAAAATAAAACAACCATAAACCATAAACTAAAGATAAAAGCAAAACATCCAACATCTCCAAAATAAGCCATCATTCATGATGCTCAAGAAAACATCCTTCATATGTGGCCTACTATTTTTTAGGTGTTTTTTGCAGCCTTACAATAAGGCTATTAACTACTTGTTACAAAGATTCCTTTGTTGTGGCAGAGCTTTTTGTGACTGGTCTTGGTGGCTTAAAAGTTTGGGCATTCTTTTCCAATTTTGAATCATGTTTTTCCTGATCACCCTGAAAGTATTAAAGTTTGTCAACATCTAATTATCATTCTAGCTTGAATAAGATTAACATTTAGGATTTGAACATAAAATAACATTCTAGATCTTTGCTTGTCCATATGATTTTTCTTTGCTTGGATAAGCCAACCTCATGCACGATTTTGTCAATCTGGTTGATTACATTATTTTCCTTTCAATCATATCATGCATAGATTTACCTTTTGTCAATTCACACAACTTTTTTAGCTTATGAATGATTGATGGAGCTATGTTTGCATAGGGTGTTGTCCTTTAAGATAGCTTCATCTTTTTCTTAGCTTTATCATTGTTGTGGTGAAATACATCGTCCTTATGTTTTCCCTGCATAAACAAACAAATTACATTAATGATGAAGCTTAATCAAAACCCCAATGTTCATCTTAATTTCACTCAGTTGACAACATACCATGTTAATTGACTTTGCAATACTAGAAAACATTTAATGGCCAACAAGACTTGTTGCAATTGGTGTACCAACAATATTCTTTAGCTATGCAAATCCAGTTGTAGAACATGGAGAACACATCCTTTTTTTTTTATCAATGTTGGTCGATGGTTGCTTAGATTTACCTGCTGATTTTGCATTATTGATAGGAGCTGATTTTACAGTCTTCACGGGAGATGGTTTTATAGTCTTCACAAGAGTTGATTTTGCAAGCTTAACAAGAGCTGGTTTTGTAGTCTTGACAGGTGCTAGTTTTGCAGTCCGGACATTGACAGTTGCTTTTTTTCTTTTCTAACCCTTTCCAGCATTCTGCTAATTTACCTGTAGTGACAAAATCATCAATGTCATTGAAATTTTATTATTGAATGTTCATTTAATACACTAAGTTAAATTAACGAACTTACCATGTTATTATGTAAATCATTCTTAGCTTGTTGTGACTGAGTAACAAGCACTACATTTCCAGCTTCAGGCACTACATTTTTAGCCACATGGACTGCATTTTCAGCCATAGACACTGCATTGGCAGGCAAAAGCACAAGTACTTCATTGACAACTTCCTCATCAACGGTAGGAGGAGGCATATCACACTTCCTCTGATTGTACCTAGTTTTTCCTCATCTTTTACACTGAATGCCAATTTACATCCCTAAAGGCACATATAGAAGCTATCGTATCTAGGTAGAAACAACCCATGTGGTCTTTCTAATATCATTTTTTAGTAATTCCTTGCACAAACCTTCAGCCAAACGTGTATGCTTCAAACTCGCACGAAATCCTAACCCCTAAAACGCTTGAACATCAACCACAGAGGCGCACAACTTAAGCGATCACCCTTAACATCTACAAGTCCCCAAACGAGTCCCTCCACAGCAGAGATGATGACCCACAATCGCAAACCCTAACCCTTTTGCAGTGAAGTCAGGCAAAGCGTGTGCAAGGACACAAGTATGAGATAACAATTGTTTGTGTGATGAGGTTGAGGCAAGGATGATTCATTTGGATTTTCTAAGTTAGCAAAATGACAAAAGTATTTGTGTTGCATTAGTTTTGTTTTAATTTTAAGATAAATTGTAATTATATATAACTATTAATTATATTTTAAATTAATAGTTATTATTAATAAATAATAACCAGATAGCACTTCTTACTTGGAAGTCTGACTCAGCCTTGGAGCATATCTAGCATAACACATAAGCAGCTGACGTATCAAACTAATCGATATGTCAGCAGTTAATAGATCAAGATAACAACAGGGAAACAAATAAAAAATTTCAAGTATTAGGGAACAAAAACAAAGAAAAATTAATAAGAGAGTAAAAACGAAATTCATATATATATATATATTAGAGAGCACTAACTTATTTAAGCCAAATTTTAATAGACCAAAACATATTTGGCTTTGAGGTTGAATGAAATTTTCCATGAAACTAACATAATGGGATTTGAACTCATCTATTGCGTAAACTTTGTTCAATACATTTTGAGCTTCTATATAAACAACTTAAGGACTAATGCATCAAAAGCCTACATATTATTTATCTTATATACATACATACATACATACATACATATATATATATATATA